>JAQFVV010000230.1:1039788-1469298 GCA_028023455.1 Epiperipatus broadwayi
ATACATTTGAATACAATATCTTTTATAATCATTTTATTTCAGAAATAGTTTCATTTGAACCAAGTTTTCATTAGAAATAGAAAGTATAATTTTAATACAAATTATTATTAATAATCTTACATATAATACTTGATCGTAAAAGGTTTAAATAATAAATTCCATTATAAATTTTCAAACAAATTTAGCAATTTAAAAATATACCATGGAGCTGTGATTCTATTACATTTTCTTCCAAGCTCCCTCACATGCATCATATATAACATGTAATAGCTCATATTTAGTTGTTAGATTTTGGTTACAATAGAATATGTTCTGTTTACTGAATTGCAAATTTACAGTACTTTTTAACATGTATGTAGCATGATGATTACAAGTGCAAAATTAAAATGTAGTTTATTTCCAATAATGGAATATGTAAATTAGTGATTAACATAAATTGACCTTATTTATATGCTACATTTTCATTTTTACAAACATGAGCACTACGAGTCTGATCTTGGTGGTCGAAAACATGCTCAGTTAATAAAATTGTTTAGAAGAAATTTAGTTTTTCTGTTCTAAGCATTCAAAATGTTATATATATATATAATGCAGATGCTTTTTTATGTGTATAGTATGCATATATAAATTAAGATTCCAACATTTTAAAAATACTGTAGTTAGTAATAATAAATTGAGCAGCACATTTACATATATATTTACTGTTTATGTGTTCACTTCTTCACTCAAAAATTAAAAAACTTACTGTAGAAAAAGTGTAGGGCATTCATTGCAATTATGCACGCTAAATGATTTTTCCAATTACATTTTTTTCTTTGTGAAAACATAATAGCAATCTGCTTCAGAACTTAACTACCACTACTTGCTCTTACCCCTTTCAAATTCTCAGTCAACATTTAAGCTTTTTAATGTATTTGTAAAAAATGTTTTATAGCTCTTCATTTTTGCCACTACTAAATCAGTAACTTTCATTTTATCACTTAAGAAAATGTTTCATGAATTTTTAAAATTTTGTAAACCTTTTACCATTACACTTAACATTTTATTGTGCAAAATACTGTACCATGTCAAAGTAAAGAATAAAATATATATGCTTTCAATATAACCTGGAGATGTATTAATAAATGTGAATGTTAAGTGCTTTGAAAGAAAAAAATTGGCTGCCATCATATTGTAAAATTGATTAAATTTAGTTTTGTATTTTTTGTGATGTATGTATGTAAACAACTATTTAAAGTAATGTATTGAAAGTAAAGTGATTAATAAATACCATGTTTCATCAAAAATAAGACTATGTCTTGTATTAATTTTTGCTCCAAAATACACTGTAGGACTTATTTTCAGAGGATGTTCAAGGACAAAAATATAATTTATTCAGTACTTGTGCATCTCCCTGTCTACCATGCTCTTCAGCCTGTATTTTTGATAAATATACAGTTGTGGGGGCATACAATAAAAACATCATGTTTAATATTCACATTTTCATTAGTGTTATTTTAAATAAATTGAAAATTGTGCAAAAATTAATTACAATATTTACTTTTTTTTTGTATTAAGTCAACGTATTAATATAAGAATAAAAAAGTAGAAATGTAAAGTATCACATTGTATACATTAATGCAGACAAACTTATTAATTGAAAAATAACAAAACATAAAATGTCTTTATAATATAAATAGACATCAGCGTTTACATGTTATAATATTTATCTTTTATTTATTATCATTAATTCTAATTAGCAATGAATGCAATTAGGTAATAATAAATATTATAATTAATTTTGTTTTCACTTTTTAAAATAACACTAATGAAAAAAATGTAAATATTAAATATGATGTTTTCTATCAGCCATGTTTTTGTCCATCGTATGTTTCAGCAGGAAAACAAGAGCCATCTATGTGCCTGAGAATCTTAACCAGAGTTTATATTTGGGGTAGGGCTTACAAGCATAATAAAAATAATGCTAGGGATTATTTTCTGGTTGTCTTATTTTTGGAAAAACACAGTAATAAAGTTTAATATCTATATCAAAATTATATTTTTTAGTACTGATGAAGGTTGTGCATTGAAAAAAAAAAAGTTTATAAAAATCATTGCATTCTGTTGCATATAAATGTGTTTAAAAATTTTTAAAAATAATATTTAAACAATACTAAAAAAAAAAAGAATTAGAAAATTTTAATAAATAAAATATCAAATGACAATGGATTGTCTATTAATTTGCTGAGAATTTTAGATTATATACTTGTTCAGTGAATAATATTCCAGATTGTTTAAAAAGATGATACATAGCTTTATAAGAATAGTACTTATAAATTTTTTTGAATCTCAGTAAAAAATATATAATTACATTTTATAATATACACCTGGGTCTGGTTTACGCGATAGATAGGTTCCTCAGAAAACACACGCAAATGAAATCGTGCAAAAATAGACATAACTTACATTGAAAAAGGAAAGATGCGGTCTGTGATTTTTCAAAATTCGCATAAAAGCAAAGCACCAACGTAAAATTACTTTAAAATTCGCACAAAAAAAAGATAAGGAAATAAAATATGACTAATAAAAAATTTCAAATTTGAAAAAAATTGATACAAGACAATCTTTTTTTAACTATAATATTTAATTTTATTCAAAATAATATATTTTTATGCATAATTTATAGTACAGTAATTTACATTTTTTTATACACGTTTTAATTATTATGATTTTCTGGTGACAACGTAATTAGTAATTAATCTTTGAGACGATGATTTTATTAATTGTTTATGAAGCTCGCGATATCCAGACATACAACCATTTAGCTCTTGTTGGAATTTAAGAGCACGTTAATGATTAGTGTCATTAATAAGAAAATAATAATTGATTATGTTTGTTTTTAAAAAAAGCAAAAACAGAATGTGATTTAAAATGCAAAATTAACACGCATAATGTTTGAACAAATTTACATTATAATCTTGTAAAATTTAATATGTGTATACATAAAATGTGGAAATCATGATTTTAATTTCATTATTGCATAAAATCTTACTATTATAAAGCACTGAAAATATTGAAATTACTAAGATGAAAGTCGAATTCCAATAATGTGCTATTACTTTCAATATAACGTAAGTGCGCAAAATTTATTATTTAAAGTAATAGTGCATTATCGGAAATTGGCTTTCGGTGAAATACGAATCGCGTAACTTCAAAATCATGTTAAATAAGTCCGCGTAAAAAGAGACCCAGGTGTATAAGAATACAAAGTTAAATCAGTTGCCACTAGATGGGGCTTTTAGCAATCGTACATGACTTTTTTTTCAGTAAGTCCCATTATTTAAATCTTCAGTCGTATTAACCACAAATTTATTACTCTGATAGTAGAATCTATTCACCTTATTACTGATCAGTCTCTTCACATTTCCTGTGACCATTCTCTATTCCATCAAATAAATTTTTTTGGTAATCTACTTAAGTTTTATCATCTGGATGATATTTCTGATATTTCAGAGATCAGGGCAATGAAGAAATCAATCCATAAAAACATTAAGTATGTATTTCATTTATCACAAAAAATTTGCAAATCAATAAAAAAAAGTAAGTAATCTTCTAATTTAAATAATTGTAATAGGTGTGGCAACTGTATACTTATTACACTGCATTTATTATAATAATGTTTTGCATAATTTGGGGCAGTGATAAAATGGACGATTCCAGAGTTAAGTCGATGGACTTCAATTCAATTCCGTTACTTTTGGTGCTTGTATTTCTTATGAACTCCCGAATGATTATTCATTTATTTCTACTATAACAATAAAATCTTTCTGATTAGTAATTTCCTAACACAAACCTAATTTCTGTTTTATCTAAAGAGAAATGAATTTTTCCGATTGATCATTGGATAATAATCAAAGGACACCCTATTTTTCAAATAACAGGGGGAAAAATCAATGACATCATTGAAATTATTTTTGAGAGGTTAATTAAACCAAATTAATAATGAGGAAAGTGCATTGTCTGAAAATACAATAACTGTACTAACAGTCATCGTATTCTTGATTGATATACTTTTCATATAAAAAATGTTTCTAATTTCAAATTACATTTCAAGACTTTTTACCATTAGTTTATTGTAGATTTTTAAAAAATTGTTTGCAGTTTTGTCAAAACAAATATATATTCATTTAATTTATTATGGATTACTTTCTTTTATTGCCTTCATTCAATATAATCATTACTATCAGTTATATTCTTATGCATTCCTTTTTATATTGTTTTACTTTTTAAAAGGCTGTTTTAATAATAATTTGTACATTTAATTTTTTATGGATTAATTGCATTACTTTGATGATTAAAGTGCTATCTGATAATAGATTGTAAAACTTGAGGTAGATCACATACTATAGTAGTACCATTTTTTTATTAACATTACTAGCAACAATCTCACAGTACTAATATGAGCAAATTTTTTTTTAAAAAAGTTTACTTCTTTTCTTTAGTGTATTTACTAATACATTTTTTTTTAGAAACTGACTTTTCTTACTCTTCTATGTCCAAATGCTCATCATCATTGATTCTTCCCAAAATCATTGTCACAAATTTAAACATAATGCTCCAGCAGGCTTTAATTCATATCAAGTATCTCTGGATGAGCTTCTTATCATTTTATAACCAAACCATCTCTGTTCTGTAAATGCCTGAACAGTTTAAGTTTAGTGCATTAGTAAAGTATTGAATATAAGAGCCAAAAGTTTATTGATTTCTAAATAGCTGAGAAAAGTTTAGACAGTTTTAGTTATATTTGGTCTGCCATTTTTTCACATTAAATTACTCATGACTCATCCTATTATAAAAAAAGTTCCATATTACTTATAATTACTTATCATTAATTGTAAAGACTTGAAGATTTTTATGGTAAATGGTAGCACATCTAATGACCTGTGTTTGAGTCTGGTCGAAGGGAACTTGAGATCTTTGCCAAAGGCTTCAGATTTTTATCCTAATTAACTAGGTCACAGTCAATTCAGCTAACTATCCAATATTGGTTGATAAGTAAGTAACTAGATAGTTTTTTCATTAAAAGGAAGATAAATGATAAAGCAATATTGAAGAAAAAAATACATTGCATTGAAAAATCAGATAGCATGGGATAAACATATAAGATTGGTTGAGAGACCATGATGTAATCTTAACAATAACATATTTCACCCTATTTTTCCTTGTGTTATCAAAATTTTGTGTCTTTTGCAAACAATCTCATTTTTAATGTATGCAGGATTCGAACTCAGACTTTCAAATGACCCTCAACTCTCCATGCCATCTCATATTGCTGATCCACCTGATCACACACATGTTGAAAAGTGTGATCAGGTGGGTCAGCAATATGAGATGGCATAGAAAGTTGAGGATCTTTTGAAAGTGAGTTCGAATCCCGCATACATTGCACATATATATGCAGGTTTAAGCCTGTATAGTGTATTAATCTCATTTTAGTAATTTTGAAATTCCTGTTTCACAAGTAAAGTTAATCAAATAAGATAAACACACACCAGAAAACGTCAAATACGCAACCCCACCATATGTATTTTAAACCACAATCGCTGCAAATTTTCTAATGCAAATTTTCGCAATAACTCGAATCACAATACGGATAATATTTTTTATTATTATTAAAGTCTATCTTCAAATTGTAAGAAATTAGCTCACAAATTTTTGATTAAAGCAACAACAGCAGTTTTTTTTTTTTGTAAAGGCACTTACATTTAATTTACAAATTTATCTCTAAAAACGTTATAAACTTTAAAACAAATAACTGCATAGATAATAGTTGTGCAGATAAGCTCATATAATAGAAAGAAGTCGTGGTCGCAGTAATTGTAATTAATTTGTCTACTATCTTACTTAGAGTTCTTAGGATTATGACATCTGCCCGCACTGTGTGGAAAGACGACTGCGTCGTGTTACAACGGTATAATTTTATGTTTACAGTCATTGCGATAACGCTTATCCTATCCGTCTAAATAAACCTGAATATTTTATGTTTCAGCTAATCATAATTAGATACCCATACGTCAAACTTCTCAATTTATTTGTTAATTTAAAAAAAAAAAAATCTAAAATTCAATCTATCCGTATTCACCTCAGTTTGCGTCCAACCCTAAAGCATGAATTTTTATTTCAAATTCATTAAATCTAAAAACCGAATAACAAAAATCTAAATCTCTGAAAATATCATAGATGGCGTGGTAATCTAGAACATTTCTAATATGAAAAAAGTGATTATACAGAAAGTGGGTTATTGGTATTTATGCTGGATTTGGAAGAAGATAACGGGGATTTAGATATAAATGCCGTAGAGTTGACAAAGATTATGTTGTGGAAATGAGATGGAGAAGAATATGGGAAAACTTAGAGTGGGGAATGGAAGGTAAAGTGGCTAACAGGTTTCTCTGGGCGTAGTTGCTGAGAGATTCCTGACTTCGTTTAAGGAGAAGTCACAGTGCATCACATCACAATACTCGACCCGTAAGGGAGATATGCAAGATGCATGAGATAATGTGGATATTAAAGAGACTCGAAAGTCTGAGTTCAAATCCCCTATATTTACGAATTTAGCTTTCGTAAAACCAATTTACAAAAAGAAAAAAAAATCTGTATATATATCGAATCTATAAATTATAAAAATAGTGAATTTAGATATAAAGTTTTTAATTATAGATTTTTTTCTTAAGTATGTGCATATATATATATTGATTATTTTAATGTTTTATTAAAATCGTACAAGTCTCAGGACTGTATGATGATTTTCAGTGAAGGTTTGAAGATCGGAGTGACTTGCGTGGGTTAGTTATACTGTTGCCATCAGCCACTCGCAAACGATTATGGTTATTTCAATTCCAATAGAGTAATAAAAAAAAGATAATTAGATAAACATTAAAAATAATAATACACTAGTGATAGTTTTCGTGATGATTATATACAGAACCTGGCCGATCAATTTGATACCTAAGCCAAATCTAAAAAAAAACTGCATTTTAAATTATTGTTCCTCTAAACAAATAAAATAATCAAAAAGTTCGAGCGCCGTAAGTACCAGCAGTAGAATCGATTCCAAGGTCTCACACTCCAAATTCTGATATTTTACAACTGAACTTAACCATGTAGAGCTACAGAAACAAATCAGTAGTTGTAATAGGAAAAAATATGTATTGAATACAGATAAATATATATTCAATGGTAATTTCAATTTAACATCTGGAGCGGTTATCTCGCTTAGTTACTCGACAAACCTTGCCTATACAAACCAATATATGTGCTGTAATGTAGGATACGTTACATTCCGATAAAACGCATTAATTAGAAATACTTATTTATTCATCAGGAATAATTTCTTGAATTTTTCTGAAAATTAATGATAAATACAATGTTGTAAAAATATCTCCTAGAAAAGTCTGATTTATTCTACGATGAAGATATTTGTTCATTTCAAATGTGGGAGTAGGGGGGACTATGGGTAAAATTTGGGGAAAACTTTTTTTTGTAAAGGGATAATTGGGAATAATATTTTTAGAAGTGCAGAATTTTCATTAGAATAATAAAAGTTATAAATTAAATATATATATGTAAGTAGAAAAATACTATATTAAGTTAAAAATCGTGCATTCTCGCAGCCTTTGAAGTGTGCAGCTTCTCCAATCACAGCTGATGACCGCATTACAATTGTGGATATTCCACTAACAGTTATTGGTTGGCTAATTACATTAGTTATGAATTGGCTACTTGAAAATAATAATAATAATAATAAGTTTGCCTGTGGTTGAAAAAAATTAAAGATTACCTTGTCGCGTTCGAATCAAATTGTGAAAACGCAACTATGCCATAAAACAATTTTTAAAAAACGAGAGATAGAGGGTTTTCTGTCTCAACTATTCAATTTAAAATTGGATAAATATTATTTTTAAAAATCAATAATGAGTTCAAACTAATTATCCAAACCACTGTGGGTAGATTTTGAGAGAGAGAGAAAAAATAAAATTAATAATTTTTGAATCTTTTCATATAATCCCCATGAGCGGAGGAATTCATTTAATATTTCGTTCCTGTGACGAGTAACAGCGACCACAACTAATCCAATTTACAAAGGTAAAATAAGAATAATCACCACGAGAGAAAATAATTATAATGACCAGCCGCAAGAGGGAGAATTAGAATTCAAATACTTTGTTGTATAGTATTTTTTTTTTTCAAAAAATAAAAGACTTTAGAGAAGATCAGCGGCGGTACTTTGATGACTCACAGAACAACGTGAAGCAGTGGAAATTACCAGTAATTTTATTCGGCGGAGATTTGGTTTCCATTGTCGTATAATGTCATTATTCGGAGAGAAATTTGCTAGCGCGCTTTTATGATTTAAAAATTATAGCGCTGTGATTACAAATCAGTATACAGTATTTGTATATTTGCAGAATTCCTTTTCTTTTTATTTCAGCAATTATAAATACAGCAATACTAAAATTATAGAATTCAGATTGAAAATGTCGACTGTTTTGCTGCTAATGTGAGCTGATGAACGGTTAAAATTAAACAGGGTCAATCAGCGGACGATTTACCTAATAATAATAATGGAATTGTTTATTCTTCGCGAGAGCACCGAACTGGGTGCAATTCAGGACTTTCAGCTCCAGTCTATCATTCTACCACTGTTGCGACCCATTTAACACAGGATCTTGATTTACCACAATTACATCTTTATGCGTTCGTTTCCAATCTGCGCCTGTGTTTTTGAATCCTTTATTTTAAATGAGCCAAGCTCAAGACTTAAATTACATGCAATGAAAATGAGCACACATCCATGCAGTTTAGACTGTAGTTCAAATCTTAGGCAAATGTTACCTTAAATAACTATTATTCCAACTATCTAAAGCTAACATGCCAGTTGAATTTCTTAAAGATTAGCTTCAGCCAACTGATAGGCAATAAATTGTGTAGCTGCATGACATATCTGATCAAAATAATATTCCTTATTCACACCCAAGCAATAAAATCATTAGGTCCTATCTCTTGCATCAAAGAATTCAAATGAAATTCACATTGACAGCAGTCTTATTGACAGGAATCCTCACAGCAGGATCTAATCACTAGTAAGGAGGTCTAATAATGAAATTGTTAACCTGATAATTAACACCACGTTAAGTAAGACCTTCTTTAAATACCCCACTACCCAACAAAGATGTCTCTAATAGTTTTGACAATAATCACCAGGTTGCGAATTAGGAAATGAGAGTTAGTGTTATTCCATTCATGTTTTATCCTCTTAACTAAATATAGATGTAATTAAAGTGGATTTGAACCCAGACTTTTAAGCTCCCTTCAGTCAATCACTCTATCCAATATAACAGATATACTTGAACACATACATGTGAAAAAAATTAATGATCTCCAATATATGTATTTCATGCTGAACCAACTGATGAGTGCTGGTTTAGCATGAAATACGGATGTTGGAGATCATTTATCTTTTTCACATGTATGTGGTCATGTGTATCGGTTATATTAGATAGAGTGGAAGACTGTATGGAGCTTGAAAGTCTGGGTTTAAATCTCCTTTAATTACATTTAGGTTAAGTATATATATTTTGTATTTCAATATTAACTAATAATAGCTAAATACTCATTTACTGACCAATATTGGATGATTATCTGGGGTTGCTACGGACAATCTACTTGAAAGAATATTTTAAGCTCCGTGAAATTTTTTTAAAATACATTCAATTTGGATTTGAAACCAGGTCATAAAACATTTTAATTTTAAAAAAAGTTTAACACCCTTTTAAAAAATAAATTTGTCGAATTCATACACCCCAATTTTTTCTGGGATTATTTCTAAAATTTGGCTTTATAGTTGAGTGCTAAAAATGTCTTTCGAAATGATCAAATGTTGATAGAATTGGATGATAATTATTTGGAAAAAGTTATTAATTCATAGGCACCCCCCCCCCCCCACTTTTATTGTTTATTTCGAACATTTTTTTCACCCTATTACTCATTATTTGAATCTGGCAGTTTTTTTTTTTTATTATTCACAAGTTTTTAGATACTTAATAATATACATATAAATTGTAATGTTACTGTAAAAAAAAATTAAATAATTGATTGTTATATGCATGTCTAATACAAAGAATGAGCTTTATATAAAATGGAATTAAGTTCCTATCTACTTAGATAATATTTTAGTATATGCTTGTTAATTTTTATAAAAGTACTGGCTTAATAATGACGAATCTGAGAAAGTAAATAACACGTTTACAGATTATCATAATCATTTTAAACCATTTTTGATCATTAGCTTCTCTTCTCCACATTTAACAAACATCTTTATTTCATCCGTCCACCTCACACTCGGTCTCTTCCTATTTCTTAAGATACAGTTTAAGACTTTAACTATTGAACTATTGTCATCCCAGTTCAGTTTCAGTCTTAATTTTTTCTACAAAGTCAGCATTTTCAGATATTAATGCAAGGCTCGTAAAAATAAAATTTAATTATAATTTCTACATATCAATAATATTATTAAATGTGCGCTTATTAAGTATAAAAAGCAACAAATTTAACGGTTCAGTGTGCATCATATTACACACTTTAAAATAAAGTCGGTATAATTCTTTTCCTTTTTTAAATTTAACATATGGTATTTTCTGTGTTTGCTAAATAAAAGAAAGGAATGAAAACCCACTTAAGTCAAGCGTCGGTGCCCGAGTGGTCAGCACAGCCGCCTTGCAAGAAGTTGTCCCGGGTTCTCCCGGCCGATGCTTTGACACATGGAAAAAAAAACACTTTGTAAAGCATACACACATATGTATGAAAAAAAAAATTGCATATACAACAAGGGGAAATTTAATGCTACTACTTGGAAATGAAGCAAATGAAATCTGCTTATTGTACGTAAGATTCAAGCCTATTCTAATTTTTGATGAGACTTGTAGTGTTATACTTTTAAATTTGGTCACAATTTGACTATATTATAACGCGTTTCGTTAACAATGAATTATTGGAAGGCGCTTAAAATATATTCAATCATAGTAATAAAACTATATTAATATTAAGAAAAATTATATTTGCATTGTTTAGGATGTCAAATGACATTCAAATGTCAATGCACAACAATGCATCCAGTTTCAAAAATAATTTTAAAAAAAATTATTTAGAAATCAAATAGGATCTTTTAGCCCTTGAGTACATCATTTTCACTCCTACATTATCCTATGCACACTTTATTATATGCATAGTTGTACAGAAGAAAGCCTAAATTAAATTTTACAATTATTCTGGATACATCATTCATTAATATAATACTTGATTTTGTCTATCTTTTATACGGTTACACTGTCTGATGAAAATTTGAAGTCCCATTCAAATGAAATATGAAAGTCAGCAAGGCTGGCCATTGATTTTACATCTCTCATTAAAATTAAATAAATACATGGAGGGCTAAGTGTTGGATCATGCTCCAAAGAATGACATTCTACCACTGCACTAATTACCAGATAGTACCTAACAGTTACAGGGGATTAATTTTGACAGAAGGAATTTGTTTTCTAAAAGCACCTGTTTGGGTAAATGATCCAGAAAAATGGGCCGATTTGTGCAAAGCTTTATTAACTAAAACCTTTTCTGGTGATATTCCTGAAACCAACTGGATATATGTTTGTGTCTATTGTCAGGGAAAGATATGGTTTCAATGTTTAGCTGCCTATTGACATACTTTTGACATATGTGTAAATTGGTCAAGGCATTGGCAGATTTGGTTAACTTTGTCGGCAAAGCATTCTTTGTATCAGGCTTAGCAAAATACTACTACTTGCATAAGAGGACATTCTTGGAGCAGCTACATAGATTAATAAGTTCAAAAACTGGAAAATCAGAGAGAGGATTGGAGGGTAGATCTTGATAGTAACAGTAGTGGTGATTTTAAAATGATAAACTTCAGTGATACTTACTGTTTAAACCTCAATGATCAGAAAGCTGTAGCCATAGGCTGATGCTTACAGAGGTAGCTCTGGAGTAAAAAAAAAAAAAAAATTATTGCCACCAAAAGTGGATTAAATATAAGTAGAAATAGTCATATAATGCTGCTAAAGTATCCTATGGAAGACAATAGAAGAATATACTACAGCTCTATTTTAATAGCTACTATATACAGTTGTTTTACATTTTTATTTAACTTATTTTGTTTTCTTTTCCTTTTTTGTCTATAAATTTGGTTTAAATCTTGTAACTCAATTTTCACTCATTTTTCAATTTCCAATTTAAATGAAACTTTAAATAAATATGCTCTCATAACATTTTTTAAAGTTAGCAAACAATTTTAGCAAAAAAAATATGAAATTTAAATTTTTTAAATTTTATATGTATCATTGATGCCAGCAGTGTTTAATGGCACTCCTAATTTAAAACTGAATGATTCATTGAAAACTGATTTTGTTATTTGAGTGTTACATATATAAGGCTAAAAAGTAGAATATATATATATTAAGAAATGTTTTTATTCCTATAAATGCATTAAAAAATAATTAAAAAATTTTTTTCAGCTTTTATAAATAAAATCAAGGGGTGTTCATAGTTAGGATTATTAATATTTCTGTAAAATTCATAACTCTGATTTCGATAGAATCATTTAAATAAACTTGTAATTAATACCCATTTTCTTATATCAATGCTAATCTAAAAACTGAGCCTTTTTTCATCTAATGAAGAGATTGGCATTGATACAAGAAAGTGAATTTCTGTGATATGACTTTCAACTAGATCTTATATTAATAGATTGTCCTGACTTCTATCTCCTTAAGCACCAAGTAAATCAATGGATATGAACCAACACTTAAATTCAAATTTATGATTATTAATCTATATTTTGAATTTAAATCAGTTTGCCTATTTAACATTTACTAGATTGTGTAATATTCAATTTTATTTACTAGCACAGAGATCATATGTAATTGAAGCAGCAGGTATTTACACCATAAGCCCATGTACTGTAGTGTTGTTATAATAGCTTAATGTTTTGCTGAATATTCATGGCACTCTTAAGTTATCTTCAATACTAAAGAAGACATTGCTGGGTTATTGCACTTAGAACATAAATCCCTTTTGTTTATATTATATAGATCTCTGCATTAATAAATAAAATTGAATATTACATAGTTTCTAATATTAATGTAGTAAATTGAAAATTTTTACATGACATTAATATATAGAAAGAAATTAATGGATGTAAAGTGAATATAAAAATATCTCCACACTGTCAAACTAAATACTTTAGATTGGTCCATATAACTGAATTTAGGTACAAAAGATAAGATGGCCACTTTTACATTTTTCAAAAGTCTCTATCTTGTGTTTGGGTTTGAGAGTATCCTCACTACTCAACATGATATTGTTGAGCTATTATAACAACACTCCAGAAGATGTGCTTAAGAAATAAATCTCTTCTGTTTAAATTAAATCTCTAGATTATAAATTTTAGTGACATCATTTTAAAACTGTAGACATCTGTAAACATAGTTCATGTAGTTGACTAGAATGAAGCTAGATGTCACATCGATTTAACACAAATTCATGAAGAAATTGTAACTATCTTTGTAAATTAATAACGGAAATTATTTATTGCTTAGCTTTGGTAAAAGCTTTATATTTATGATAAATACTTTTTTTTTTTCAAAAAATACTTTTTTTTTGACATGACATCTTTGTGTGGGTTTTTATCTTCCTTTTTCATTTTTTTCCTAGAGAAAAGCTTTTTAACTTATCTCTTCTTTTAACAGCATTTATTTTGCCACACTTTTTATATAAGGTGTAATTAATGTTGCAAATCAGGTTTACCTTAGTCTTGCATGCTAGTAATTAAGATATTGTCCTTCGTGTGTGATAATGGTTGATATTAGTAAGTAGTTTATTTTTAACGGTAAAAGTGATAAAATCAAGAGCTATATATTTCTGGATTGATTCTAAGCTGAGGAAATTTTAAAAATATCCCACTAATTACTTTAATAGGTTTGTAGTGTCCATCCTCTTACATTGGTTCTAATATACCATTTGACCTCTTGAGTTCGCACCACATTGCATTGGAATATGCATTCTAATTATTTCACTTCTTTTATCATTGCAATTAATAATCACATGACTTTTATTTTAATTAGACAGTGGTGACCTCTATCTTTACTCAAGCTTCATGTATTTTCTCTTGTAGCATTTATCATAAAAAATAAAATAATTAAACTTGTTTAGAGCTAGTAGCAGGCTCTTTATATATTACATATTGGTAATACAAGCTATATAGGTCATGTGATATATGACTGATTTTTACAATCAATTTATGTAAGCATAGATTTAATGAGCATTATCAATGCCAACATGATTGTTTTTGGCTAACCATACTTTCTTCAAGTAAACAAATGTATGACTTTCTTTCAATGGTCATTTTCATTATGTATATGTAATCATTGATTTAATAAAATATTGCTAAATAAGACTGCTTCTGGTTAATTAGTCTTTTTTAAATAGATAGATCTGTAATGTTCTTTTAATGGTCCATTCTATATCCAAGCTAATAATTTGGGTATAGATAGATGCAGTCATTGTTCAACACAAACAAAAAAAAGCAGATTCGGATGATGTTTTTTATTTAGACAGTATACCTTCTATTGGTTTAATTAGTGAAAGAGATCATATCCTATTCATAAATTTAGGTTGTTTGTTGTAGCATCACAAATTTTCTCTCTATTGACATCAGAGTTAGAGAGAGTTAGCGAGTTCTATTATACTCCAGAGCCATCTATTGTAAATTTAAATAATTAATGTAACCTAGATTGTAGTGCAATACACAAATATTCATGGGTGAGGGTAAAATCCAGAAACATGATGAGAAAATTTGAGTATCCATTGATTACTTAAGATTATAAAAATGATTCTTGGATAGAAAAATAAAATAAATTACTGCATATAAAGATATATTCCTATAATATATAAACTGAACTTGTGCAAGGACTTTTCCAATTTAAAAACAAATCAGGTTCGTATTAGATTCAAGTTCTAATTTAGATATGGTTAATAAAGGTTAATTTATTTAAAGAATAAGCTCTAAGCATAGGTGGAGCTCTAAGCGTAGGTTGATCACTTATGCTTTTAAAAGATTTACTAATGGGGAATGCTAACAATTGTATAGCACATGTATGAAAAGTATTAATTAAATAATCAATCAAAATAAGATTGAAATAAACATTTCAACCTTGTTTTGTTTGGTTATTTATTTATGTATTTGTGGCAATATTATGGACAAATAAATTGTATTGGATATTTGATTATTATAGTAATGAAGAATACTTTACACAATATTATATATATTAATCACTATATAATTATATTTATATGAGATATTATCCATGTATAAATAGTCAAAATAAGAGTCATATATCACATGACTCTATCTCTTAAGCTTGTAAGTTATAAACAATGAGGATTGCCAATTCCTCTACAAGCTTTATGATAAATGCTTAGCCAGAGCCAGCACTTAAAATATCTCTGTCAGGAACCCCTCCCCAAATTCCTGACCATGGTTTCGTGCTTTGGAACTCCTCAGTACTAATGTACTAATACTTCATCTGGATTGCACCAGTTATCAGCTGGGTAATGAATGGATTACTCAATTGTTAGCCACTATGACCTAACTGAAACATTGATATGATAATATGAATCATATATTAATGAATATAAACCCAGATATATCATTTATATCTATAACTCATGAGAATTTTTATTTTAGCATATATGTATGTGGATATATCTACTTACATTATTTACTAAAGCAATTTAAATGCATAATTTCTATGAAGCTTCTGGTAGTGATAATAATAGTATGATCATGATGATAATAATAATACAGAGAAGCAAAACTCTCCATACAGTAGCACCACTAAGTGCAAACCAGTGTAATCAATGGATGCAGGAAGGTTTGTGCACAAAATCCCTATCTAGTGCTTATTCATCCAATATCCCCAGACTAGTTTCTAGCTTGTGGCTTTTATCAGTGAGGAGCCTTGGATCTGAAAGAATGGTGATGTGATGTTTAGTGGAATAATAATCGGAACAAACAACAACAACAACAACAACAACAACAACAATAATAATAATAATAATAATAATAATAATAATAATAATAATAATAATAATAATAATAATAATAATAATAATAATAATAATAATAATAATAATAATAATAATAATAATAATAATAATAATAATAATAATAATAATAATAATAATAATAATAATAATAATAATAATAATAATAATAATAATAATAATAATAATAATAATAATAATAATAATAATAATAATAAAAAAAAAAAAACATACTGGTTAAGCAAGAGGAAGTAATAATATTAAAGGTAAGAATTTACTGGATACAAATTCTTCAAAATAGTATGAAGAACATCATTTATGGGTAAGAAGTTATTAAGACTTACATTTGATATAAATTCTATTTGTGAAGCTTATTATACACAGGAAGCAAGATTAATAGAATAGGTAAATGACTCAAAGTTTTTTTTGCTTGGTATTAGATTTTCTGTATAGTCTAATTTAGTATCTTCTATTCTTGGAATTCCTCTGCATATCAATGAAAGGCAAACAGTATTAAAACTTTTCTAGCACACTGGTACCAAAGCACATTTTAATAATGGCTATGCTCCAAATTGGAATAAGCTCTTAAACAATATGAGGGATAGGTTATCTCTGGATCAGGACCTCCAGATTGTTTACAAAATTAACAGTAATGAGTCTAACCGCAAAGCAATCTACTATGAGAAATTTCACAACTAAGCTGGGGCAGCATCAATACATGTATTCTCATGCAAAGAAAGATTCCAATGGAAAGTCATGTTTCTAGAGCATTAAATGGACCATGATTTTCATTCATGAAATATTAAAATAGTCTGTGCAGAGTGCAACAATCAGAAAACAAAATTAAAAAAAGCATGGTTTATCACTAATAACATCCACACAATGAGCAAAAAAGATTCTTCTATAGCGTTGTCCTGGAAATGGAATATGCAAATTGCAAATTTACATATTAACTAATATTAATGTTATGTCAGTTTAGCTGATAAGTTTGAATTCTACGATTATGAATTCCCAAGTCGAAAGTATTGCTCAGTGAGTTATTAAAATTATAAAATAAAATTTTTATCTTTTTTTGGGAAGCGAATTAACACTATTTATAGAATTACATAGATAAAGAAAAGAAGCAAAATTTGATAGAATTACAATATACAGTTATTGTTCTTAATTAATAAAGCTTTTACTTAAAAAAAAAAAGGGAATAGACAAGATTGTAATAATTATTGTGGAATAAAATTATTATCCACTATAAAAAAAAAAAAAACAAAAAAAACAAAAACAAAGATGCTCTCAAAGATTTTGTCCAATAGATTGTTTTACAGTTGCCGATAAATAGTTAAAGAATCAAGAAGCATTACGGACATGTTTTTTGCTGCCAGGCAAATGCAAGAAAAGAGTTGGAAATAAAAAAAAAAAAGATTTATATATTGTTTTTATTGATTTACTCAGAGGATGTGATTTAATTAATTGATCAAGACTATGTCATTATTTGAAATTAGTTGATTATCCACCAAAGTTTTTTCACCTTATATAGCTGCCACGTAATAGAATGAAAGAATTTGGAAAATCTGATGAATTTGAAATAAAAATTGGTGTTAAAGAAGATGTGTATTTATTCCAATATAATTTCCAATGGCTATCTTTGGAACTGTTTATAGGCAGTTTAATGATTCAGGAATGAAGATGTAATACAAATTTGACATCAGAATTTTTAATTTAAATCAGTTAAAAACAAAAACAAAAAATTTGTCTTATTGGTTATGCTGTTCTTGCCAATTCAAAATGCAATCTACAAAATATACTTAATATTTTGAATGCATCCTGTAGAGACTTTGATTTGATAATTAATCTTCAAAAAACTACCAAGTTCTTTACCGGCTAATGGTTGAAGAAACATCTTCTTAGATGATTATCAACTTGAGAAAGTAAACAAATTTAAATATCACATGATCACCATCTCACACTAGCACATAATTGTTGTAAACAAAGGCAAAATTCTCCATACAGTAGTGCGACCCTGTGCCAACCAGAGTAATCAATGGATGCCAGAAGGCTTGTGCATAAAATACCTATCTAGTGCTGACTAATCCAATATCCCCAGACTAGTTTCTGGCTTGTGGCCATCATCAGTGAGGAGCCTTTGATCTGAGAGCACTGCACCTAGATCTTAGGATCTAATGCAACCCTCCAGCAGCCACCTTTTAACTTTACTTTACTACAAAACTATGAGAATGAAATTGAAAACACAATAATGTTTTCAATCTAAGCTCAATAGCTTATATAGTCATATGGGTCTGAACTCAATTCAGTACCCATACATTTTGTTGTCTTTGGCTCTTAAACAACCATAGCCACCACTATTCTATTATGCAGGATTGGTGTTACACCACTAAACATCACATGATCACCATCTCTTATACTAGCACACCAGCCTTCTGGCATCCATTGATTACTCTGGTTAGCACAGGGTGGCACTACTGTATGGAGAGTTTTGCCTTTGTTTACAACAATTATGTGCTAATATAAGAGATGGTGATCATGTGATGTTTAGTGGTTTAACACCGATCCTGCCTAATAGGATAGTGGTGACTATGGTTGTTTAAGAGCCAAAGACACCAAAATGTATAGATACTGAATTGAGTTCAGACCCATATGACTATATAAGCTATTGAGCTTAGATAGAAAATATTATTGTTTTCAATTTCATTCTCATATTTTTGTAGTAAAGTAGAGTTAAAAGATGGCTGCTGGAGGGTTGTATTAGATCCTAAGATGTAGGTGCAGTGCTCTCAGATCCAAGGCTCCTCATTGATGATGGCCACAAGCCAGAAACTAGTCTGGGAATATTGGGTGAGTAGGCACTAGATAGGGATTTTATGCACAAGCCTTCTGGCATCCATTGATTACTCTGGTTGACACTGGGTGACTGCTGTATGGAGAGTTTTGCCTTTGTTTACAAATTTAAATATCTTGATAGCTTTTAAATAGAAAGTTGGACTTAGACCTGTTACTTTTAACATGATAAAAAATAAAATATTTGACTCTAGGGATATAATTATTGTTGAAGTGAACTTTTATTTAATTTATTGTATGGAAGTGAGACTTGAACACCCTATCGGACATGATGTAAAGAGATTAGAAAAATTTCATTTAAGGTTACCCTATATAATCAGATTACATGTATTTTAATTGTCTGGATTTGATACTATGGAGTCCACTTTTGCAAAATCACATCTTCATTGAATTGGATAGGTGAAATGAATAAAGACTAGAAGTCTTTCTAAAAAGTACTTTATAACAAACACGAGCATGATTTGGGTCATTTAAATCCTATTGACTTTGTTAGGAAGAAATGATTTGGGATTGAATACAATGGAAAGCTACAATAAGATCAATAAGTCTTCCAGAGATAAAAGTTAAGAGGCAACATCACAAGATATGTAAAATGGATCAACATGCTCTAAACATGGACATTTATTGGATATCCATGCTCTAAACATGGATATTTATTGGATATCCATGCTCTAAACATGAACATTTATTGGATATCCATGCTCTAAACATGGACATTTATTGGATATCCATGCTCTAAACATGGACATTTATTGGATATCCATGCTCTAAACATGGACATTTATTGGATATCCATGCTCTAAACATGGACATTTATTGGGTTTATGAATTGGTTTACATAGTCATCAGAAGACTCATGTCCAGTACAATGCTATTATCTGAGTGTTTTTCTTGTTCTTCTATCCTTTATTTTTTTGGAATTGGAATGACCATATCTGTTTGCGAGTGACTGATGATGATTGTGATAATATGTACACGAACAATACAATTTTATATACTTACTTTAAATCAACATATATTCTTAAATAAGTGAAAAGAAATATATAACTAATATTTGTGTGCTATCAATAGTTTATGTTCCACTAAAATAGAGTAAATAATAAATAAATGAATTGGCAATTGATGAGAAGTTCGAATACCACAAGTGACAGAAAGCCTAGAGCATTTAGTTTCAAGACTACTATTGCACCAAACTATAAACGGCTTCACTAATTTGATACAGTCTTAAAAGTTATTTTAACATACAGGTAGACCACCTCTAATCCAAAACCACAGAGTACCAAAGATTTTTGGATTTGTGAATTGTTTAGTTCTCAACACCCCCCCCCCCTTTTTTTTTTCATTAAACCCCAAATTTTGCTGAAATTATAAATAAGCATTGATTTTATTATCTACATTTTTATACTCAGGCTTGATGGTTGAAGAGTTGGAATTTGGAGAATATTGAAGCCTGTCCACTAAAATTTGAAGATTTGCTATCTTAATATAAACTGAGCATTAATTGTATGTATGTGTGGGAAATGGTGATCGGGTCAACTGATGAGTGCTGGTTTAGCACGAAATAGATATATTGGAGAGTATTTATTTTTTTCACAAGTATGTGGTCATGTGTATCAGTTGTATGGGATGGAATGGATAGTTATAGGGAGCTTGAAAGTCTGAGTTCAAATTCCTTCTAAATACATTTAAGTTCAGTATAGACAATATACTTGTATTTACATATTATCTACAGTTTTGTATTTACATAAATATTTTTATACAGATCGAGTGAATTTTTTTGAATTAAAATGGAATTACATTTTCTAAATTTAGAATTTTTTTTTTTTTCGGTCATTGCTCTGTTATGATTTGTTTTTTTCATTCAGATTAAATTCAATGAAAGAAAATGTTTTGGTAAAATGCTGAAGCAACAGGAAATTCCAAAAATCAGTACATTTTGTTTAATAACAAATTACTTGCAGTAGAAATGCATTTAAAACATATATATAAATTTTATGGATTACATTAAGTTTTTCAATTCTCTCATTGTCCACTAGATGGTAGTAGCGTACAAGAAAACAAAACAGAACAAAAAAGCATAGTGGCTGAGAGTCCATCACATCACAACAACAAAAATCCAGATAGGTTTTTTTTTTTTTAAAAAAAAATTTGAAAAAAAGATTTATTATATTTCAGTAAAAGAAAAAAAAATCTATAAAGAAAAATTATTATATACACCAATAGAAGGATTATGAATCAGATTCATGGTGAGGTAAGGGTCAAGTAAGGTCGCGATACTTATCACGTAAATTGTTTATATTATTTTGAAGAGTAGCACAAAATAAATTATTATGGACAAATATAATAAATGTTATATAGAATTACAGTGTATATATTAAAAACACAAACTGGGATATTAAACGGAACAGCTTGAATAGGAATTGAATAAATATTATTGGATAGGATTTAAAAAGCATAGGAGTTTCCAACCGTTTGGTCCTAGTACCCCCTTGGCTTTTAGTAAATTAACCGGTAAACACCCTATCATTACAATAAGAAATAAGCAGTTGTAGAGTGTACCATACAATACGTCACGCGCATGCGCAGGAGATGCAAATGCCACGGGTCTGGCAATTTCACTAGCTATCTTGAATTTTAACTAGGCATTTTGGATTATTGTGTGTACCCTGCCGTAGCAAAAAAGTCTGCACAACCTCACTGCACCCATGTCTGAAAAGTGACCTGAAATGTTGCTGTTGTAACGACAGACAGTAAAATGTTGACAAAAATATGTTGGTAATACAAAATAGCATAACATACGTATTTAACTACTATTACCTGTATGATCCCCTAAACAAGCCTTCCGTACCCCATGGAGGTATGGATACTCCACGTTTAGAACCCCTGAGCTAGCAGCTATCGATTGCTGCTGCATATAATAGGTGGCAGAATATTTATGTCTAATAGAAAAGATGGAACTGATTTAGCCAAGATAATTTAGCCTAACTGGTGAGAACTGACCTTGGTGCAGTATATAGACAAAGATCATTTACATACTTTTCCCAATGTCTTAACTATGTTTGAAAGTAATGTGGAAGTAGTGAAACCCCCAGTGAGCTATATGTGAACTAACTGTCAATAAATGTATAGAATATGCCCACCTATACTTTAGCTTCAATCATGCATAAACATGCATTTTATTTATGCAATAACATGCAGAGCATGTTTTATATACAGTAACGTAATTTTAGGACAACTACAAGATATTCCAAAATCTCAGAAGCAAAACTCTTTATACAGTAGCGACACTCGGTGCAAGCCAGATTAATCAATGGATGCAGGAAGGTTTACCATAAAATCCCTATTTAGTGCCCACTTATCCAATATCCCTAGACTAGTTTCTAGCTCGTGGCTTTAATCACTGAGGAGCCATGGATCTGAGAGCACTGCACCTATATGCGCTACTGTATGAGAGCTTTGCCTCTGTGAAAAACAGCTTGTGTAAGCATAAGAATGGTGTTTATGTGATGTTTGATGGTTATTCTGAAATCACTATAACTAATCAGAAGGAGGAAATTTAGTAGTGATATTTTTAGACATCTAGACTTGGCAGATGCTGTTGTTTTTGCAAATAGAGCTTCAAAGCTTCAGAAAATGTTGCAAGAATTATCAGATGAAATTAAGAAAGTAGGACTAATGATTAATGTTAAAGAGACTAATGTTCAATGGATTTTCTTAGAAGACAAAAAAAAATAAAGATTGATAATTATGAATTAGGAAAAATTAACAGCTATAAATTTCTTGATCAGATTATTAATACCAAATGGAAAGAAGATCAATGATTTTAATTCTAGAATTCAATTTGGATGGAGTATTTTTGGTAGAAATAGCTTGGTGTTAAAAGGCAATATTCACATGTGTTTGGAAAGATTTTTATTGGATATGTTTTACCAATCCTTGCTTATGTTCTTTGGATTTTGACAATAGAAAAGACTTCAGACTATTTAATGATGTGTGGAGAGATGTATATTAGGAGTACAAAAAGAAATTAAAATGAAATACATGAATAAGAGAATAAACAGGTATTACTGACATAATTGAAAGAATTAGGAGAAGATGAACTGAAGATATAGCTGGAAGTGATAATAACAGATTGATAGTTGAAGTTTTAAATTGGATCTCATAAGATTGTAAAAGATTCAGAAAAAGACTACATTCCAGATGGATGGATGAAATAAAGAATTTGATGATATGATGCAGAAAAGATATAATAGGGAATGGAGAAATTGGATTAAACTTGAGAGACTTTCATCTTGGTATGGGTTGATAATGATTGGAAAGAATGATGATGGTGATCACTTTTTAAGGACTAAATATAGCATATAAAATGTCTAGTTCACAGATAATAATAAAAAAATACATGATGTCTGCATTATTCTTTACTGGTAATATGTTTTTTTTTGTTAATAATAAGAAATTAAATATAGAAAAAACAATAAGTATTAAATTTAGTAATAAAAACATCAAAGAAATGATAATAAATAACATATCACATGATCATGACTGTATGAAGAGTTTTTCCTGTTGGATAATAAATAAATTAAAAACTGAGAATAATTAATAAAGAATGAAAAAAAATATTGTGTAGAAGATATGAACCATCATATTTATTTGTGGATTAAAATGAATACATTAAAATGGAAAAGGAGTTTGGAAAAATAAAAAAAAAATAATGATTGAGTTAAGAAATAGACATTGTTTGCTTATACATAATTCAGAGACATAAATAAATTCGTAATTAACTAAATTATACAATATAATATAAAATATCTTTAGCATTAATATATATAATATTAATCTAATCATTATAAGCACAAAGCTAAACTAGTCAATAAATAATCAAAATTACCCAAAATTCACACCTCAACCAGACTAGCCAAGAAAATAAACTCTAATCCACTAGCAATAGTTTCACTGCTACAAGCAGATTTCTCTAAGTGGAAAGAACTACAAAATAACAACTAATTTAAACTAAACATTACCCACAATTCTACTTACTTCCCATACACCCTTAATATTAAAAAAAACTTTAAAATAAGTTAATTGCTTCAGAATCAAAATTTTTTAATAAAGATTATTTAATTCTTTTTATTTCATTTCCTTCAAAGAAGACAATCTTAGCTTTATCAAAATTAATAGTACGGCCTGTATCTTTTTTCATGAATATATAAAGCAGACCTAAGATTTATGTACATTTATTCTTTCATTTAAGCTCAAACTACTCTGACCTACATAAACCTTCTTACAAAAACAAGGGATAATATACACTAACCGAGGAATAGACTTTCTATCAAAAATTTCCTTTGCATTATTTAATAAATTATTCAAAGTAATACCTTTTTCCAAGCAATTTTCTTACTTTCAAGCAAATTATTATTTTTTTACATACAATTTTATAAGAAGACAATTTAAATGACAAAGAAATAAAATCATATTTTTCTTTATCCTTTACATCATTACACATATTACTATTAAATAAAATACTTTCAATAAATTTATCAGACCCTTTTGAAACAAAGCCATATCACTAGAATTATTTAATCTCTTGTTTCTATAACAATAATTTTTAAAACAGACCTTAACTCTTTATTTGTACCATAATGATTGCATACCAAACAATTAGTTTTTACATTTCTAATCACCAATAGATCTTAAAATTTTAATTAAACAAAATCTAACTCTCCCTCCTCCTACTATATGTTTTATAGAAGGATCAAAACAATTAAACTCATTTATTAACTATTTGTCTGAAGATTTGTAATGATTGTATATTATAAGATGTGATCTGTTGGACTATTTCCATCATTTATGAGTGAAGGTTGAATGTATAAAAAAATTTAAACTTTATTTAAACTTTCCAAATATAAACAACTTGTTAGTAATAACACACAAATAGACAATACAGGTTAGTAATTACACAACGTTTCAAGTAATATTATTCTCCACTCTTCTTCAGGTATTGCTGGCCTATATGCACAGTGATAATATTCACTTAGAAGTTGAACTCACACCTTTAGATTCTTGAATATTGAATTTAAGGAAAACGTTTTACCAATTGAGATATCGAATTTAAGGCAAACGCTCTACCAACTGAGCTATTCTGTCATAATAGCTCAGTTGGTAGAGCGTTTGCCTAAAATTCGATATTCAAGAATCTAAAGGTGCGAGTTCTATACATTCAACATTCACTCATAAATGATGGAAATAGTCCAACATATCACATCATTTATCAGCTCTTTCAACTTGTCATTCTCAACTACAAACAAACAATCAACCACATATCTAACAAATAATTTTAAATATAAACAATTCTTTTTAATAATAATTTCCTTTTCCAAATATTTAATATAAACTGAACAAATTAATTTCTGGTAGAAGGAGGGAGGATTAGATTTTGTTAAATTAAATTTTTTAGATCTATTGGTGATTGGAAATGTAAAGACTAATTGTTTGGTATGTAATCATTATGTTAAGAGTAAAGACTTAAGATCTATAATTAAACCTAATAGCTATCAATCTGTATCTCATAAAGTAGCTGCTTTAAGAAATTATTGTTATAGAAATAAGAGATTAAATAATTCTAGTGGGATAGTTTTGTTTCAAAAAGATCAATTTTATAAAGTGTATTTGAGTATTAGCTACTCTGATAAATTTGTTAAAAGTATTTTATTTAATAGTAATAATATTTGTGATGATGTAAAGGATAAAGAAAAATATAATTTTATTTCTTTGCCATTGGAAATAAGAAAATTGCTTGGAAAAGGGGATTACTTTGAATAATTTATTAAATAATACAAATGAAATTTTTGATGGAAAGTCTATTCCTGGAGCATTGTATATTATACCTTGTTTTTGCAAGAAGATATATATATATATGTCAGTAAACGAATAAAAGTAAGGTTAGAAATAAATCTTAGTTCTGTTTTATATATCCATGAAAAAGATGCAGGCTACATTATTAATTTTGATGAATCTAAGGTTGTCTTCTTTATTCCTACTTTCATCTGATAACTCCTGCAACATTTCCTGCAACTCTAAAGCAATTATTTGCAAAAACAACTACATCACCTGCAAAATCTAAACAACTTAAATAATCTCCATTTACTTTCACTCCTTTAGTTTTCCATTTTAATCCACAAAATATGTCTTGCAACACTGCTGTAAAAAGTTTTGGAGATATGCAAGGATTCTGTCTTACACCCTTCTCAATGTTGACCTTCCTAGTATTATTATGTAATCTAATTGTTGCTTTTGCATTTTTATAAATATTCTTCAGAATATGACAATATCCTATATCTATACCTTGATGTTCCAATGTTCTAATCACTGAATAAATACTTTTAGAATCAAATGCCTTTTTATAATCTACAAATCTAAAGCATAATGGCAACTCATATTCAGTGATTCTTTTTAAAACTTCTCTCAATACTTGGATATGATCTACTGTACTAAAATGACATTTAAATCCAGTTTCTCCTTTTGGTTGGTTGAAATCCAATATTCTCTGTAGACGAATTATAATTATCTTGGCAAAACTGATAAAAGATAGGTTTATAATTTTTAATATCTTCTTTACCATCTTTTTAAAATATTAATATTAATACTACATTCTTCCAATCATCTGGTACATCTTTATCATTTAAACATTTGGTATATAACTTTGCCAAAAAATGTTTTATTTTTCATCTGCTTTTAATAAATATAAATTCCATCATTACCTGGAGCTTTTTCCTTCTTCATAAACTTAATTACATGTCTGACTTCTTCATTTAAATTCCTGGGCAATTCAGAAAATATAATAGATGTAGGAGGTACTTGTTCATTATTACTATATAATTTTTGATAGAAATTTTTTACACATTTAATGATGTCATCTCTTTTTAGTAATAATTCCTTTTTTTTCTTATTGCAGATATGTTTCCTACTCTTGACACTTGTATTCTCTTCCATGCATCATTTTTATACATCTTCATATTCATTCTTTTCTTCATAAATTCTCTAGTCTCAGTAGAATTTGTATTAGTCAATTGCTATTTTTTTTCTATCAGCTATTTTTGTTGCCGTTTTTAAAAGTGTATCACTTATTTTCCCATTAATTTTATTCAAATCTGAATCATGTTCAAAATCTGCTAATATTTGAAAACATTTTGCAAGTTCTAATTTAAATTCATTAGAATATTTCTGAAGATTAGGAATACCAATTGTGAATATTGTTTTTCTTAATAATCTTCATCACTCTAGAGACATGTATCTTATATCTTATAATCGATGATCATTTCCTGTGTTGAATTTATTAAGGACATTGCAATCTTGAAATATGTATTTTCTGTTAGTCAAAATATAATTTAATTCTGCTGTACCTTCATTTGCATGCTTCCAAGTCCATTTCCTTTTAACATTTTTCTCAAAAAAAAAAAACAATTTATAATATAAAGTTTTTCTTTTTATGCAAATTCCATAAGTTTATGCCCTCTCTCATTTCTATTATGATAACTAAATTTATCTACAGCACTTTCATCTTTCATTTGTTTGCTAATTCTAGCATTAAAGTCTCCCATAACATTTTTAAAATGGTGTTTAGTCTGATCAAAAGCCTTTTGTACATCCATTTAAAAATCTTCTACTACTTTATCACTATGAGAACTTGTTGGGGCATAAACCTGAATTATCTGCATTTGGCATCTGTTATTAAGTTGAATAACTAATCTTGCCACTCTGTCTGATACACCATCAGTCTCTCACAATGGTATTCTCCCACTTTTTATTTATAATGAATTCTACTCCACTTGTACTTTCAATCTTTGTGCCTTTATAGTAGAGTACATGTCCACTTTTTAAATCAATTGTCTCTTCACCTTTTCTTCTAACTTCGCAATGTCTAATAATGTCCCATTTAATATAAGACAGTTCTTCTAATTCTTGCAATCTTCTTTCACTTGAAAGTGATCTGCAGTTGTAAGCACCTAAATAAAAAGTTGTGATAAAATGGCAGCCTGGGTCTGCAATCAGGGGATTCTTAGCACCCTCTGCCTTCGGCCACCAACCGCTGCCTTGGTTGATGACTTTACAGCCTCCTGGGAATAAGGGCCATGATTTATTTTTTATCTGTCATAATTGTATATATGTATCGGAAAAATATCATTTACACAAATATTCATTCTGCCTTAACAGGCACTGAGAAGAAAGACCATGGTGTTTTTTGATCTTAAACACAGAGGCAAAAAGCCAATAAATGCCCCATGTTGACTAATGCATGTTGGTGAGCAGTCCATCCATATTTGTATACTACACCTTTACCCTGCTTAGCGATTAGCTACTTAGCAATATTTTACAATAGCGATCATCATTAATTTGTACCCACTACTTCGATTTACAATCGATTATTCACTATAACGATCGAGAAAATTTAAAAAAAAATTTTTTTGGGCAGCCATCTTGAATTTTGCATCACTGATGACATCAGAGAATAGATATTTTAAATTCATTTTACCCAAAAGCAAAAAGTACATTACTGTATAGCACATACAATATTTTATTCATAAAACACAATTTTGATTATAAAACGTATAAAGTTAAAATATATATAATTACTGAATCTATAATACCGTATACATATAAGTGTTGAATGTGTTTTTCTGGAGGTTTGTGATGATGGTGTTCTATCTGTATTTTTATATTGGACTATTTCCATCATCTAATATGTGTGTTGAATGTCTTTAGAAAAGTTTAATTTTAGTTAAATATTCCAAATGCATTCAACTGTTAGTAATATCACAGCAAACAGGATTATTTAAATAAAGTTTAATTTTTCTAGACATTCAACACTTATATTAGATGATGAAAACAGTACAACTAAAATACCATCATCACAAACTTTCAGGAAAATACTAATATTAAATTGCATGTGTGTGTTCCTTAATTACGTACACCTAAGTGGTTTCAAATCAAAAGAAAAACATTTAAAAAAAAAAGTTTAAAAAGAAAAAAGATTGTATTTAAAATAAGTGTTAATAAATAATCTTTCTACACGAACGGGAGGCACTATTACATTACTAAAAATATACAATAAGAAAAAAAAACTTAGCTATGTTTTAAAAAATTAGAAGTTAGATTTTTTTTCTTTTAAAATAAGTTGATTTTTTTATTTTTCTAAAGTTGACTGATTTATGATACACATTAAGCCTTTTGTTACTCTGGAGTACAGGAATGAGTCTTTATGTTTAATTAAATAATTTATAATTAAACATTGTTTTTTAATTTGAATAATTTCACATAAATAATAAACATAAATGTACACTAATATGTACTGTAATACAAATTTTAAAAAAATGCACTTGAGTATGGATTTTTTTTTCATTATGATGAAAAACTTCTGCGGAAGAATATGAAAACTCTTAAATTCAAATTTAGTTTCACTTTCTCTTTCTTTTTGCTGTACTGTACTTTTTAAACAGTGAAAATATGCATTTTTTTTCCTATGGATATAAAATTTTTCTTTTTAGATACTGCATTTAGTCATCATTGTCATGAAAAAATCAAGAAAATCTTTGAGCTTGGAAACCAATGTGGATATTTTACGTCACTGGAACCGACCAATTTTTTTGCCATAGACCCCCATTATAAATACGTATTCTGTATACAATATACATGCTTAACGATGAGTTTTGGAGGACCAAGTGCCATCGCTAAGCGGAGTAAAGGTGTATATGAATGATTATAACAGCTGTAATTACAAGAATGTATGGAGTGGACATTAGGAATTTGCCCTGCTTAGTTCCTTTAAGACCCCCAAGAGGAATCAAAGTATCTCCTTTCAGTTAACAGCAAACTCCTTTCTGCAGTCATATACTAATGGCACAACTAACTCAATCCATCCTCCCAAAATATATTAATAAATATCACCTTGTGCTTTCATATATTTATAATGCTTTTTAAAATACTATGTAAATCTAATTTGACATACCTATCTTATTCTGCAACAATTATTCTCCTTCCAACTACTGTAAATCACTTTTTTTGATAATGCACTAAATTGTAATCCTTCATTGCAAATGTAATCTCGTGTATCAAATTGTATCTAAAAACTAATGTTTTTCACATGCAACTTATGTAATACATGAACAATAAGAAAGCCATGAAAACTATAATACTTTGCACCAAATATGCCCAATTTATGTACAATCATATATCAATGTAACACCAACTCCAACCTCTCCCCACATATGTTTTCACTCCTACTATCATGTGCTTCCATGTATTTTTTCAAGATCCCACTTAAAAATTCTATGCAAGCCTAATTTGAAACATTTATCTTGTTAAGCAATCATCATTCTGTATTCAGTTACTGTAAGTCATGTAATTTTCCCTATCACAAGCAAGATTGTAAACCTTTGTTGCATATATAATATCTATGTTATCATGTTTTCTCACATGTAAATTATGTAACTCTTTTTGAATTTTAATAAGTTACCTTTGAAATATCATCATCAGCATTTTTTTTTTATTATTATTATTATTATTATTATTATTATTATTATTATTATTATTATTATTATTATTATTATTATTATTATTATTATTATTATTATTATTATTATTATTATTATTATTATTATTATTATTATTATTATTATTATTATTATTATTATTATTATTATTATTATTATTATTATTATTATTATTATTATTATTATTATTATTATTATTATTATTATTATTATTATTATTATTATTATTATTATTATTATTATTATTATTATTATTATTATTATTATTATTATTATTATTATTATTATTATTATTATTATTATTATTATTATTATTATTATTATTATTATTATTATTATTATTATTATTATTATTATTATTATTATTATTATTATTATTATTATTATTATTATTATTATTATTATTATTATTATTATTATTATTATTATTATTATTATTATTATTATTATTTCAAAAGGCCTTTATTGTCTCAAAAGAATACAGTAATGGTTACATAGATTATGTGCTACAAGTTTTCCAGTTACAACCAGGTTACAATTGTCATTACAATAATCAAGATAACGTCTTTATAATATGTTGTCTTAATTGAATGTTACAGATTTGTTCATTATAAAATAAAGTGTTCAGAATATTATAGACAGTTGCATTTCAATAGTTATTAGGTGCACAGATGTTACTGAAGCTATTACTGGATAGGGATGGGATCTGTTCTTTTGCTTTATTTCCTGTTTTATTATTTATTTATTTTTGTTTTTCCCTTGTTGGTACTCCATATTACTTAGTCATTATTTCCTTGATTATGTTACAACCTTGCTCTGTGTTTAAGCAGAGACCAGGTAGCTGCATAGATGTCTGGACTTGTTATCAATTTATCCCGGATTTGTATTTGCCGTAACTTGTGTTCAAAAGTAGATGGATGTCGCCTTGTGTTATTTCCCATTAGGAACATACATCTTGTGCACCATAGTGAATATAGAACAAAAGTTGCTGCCCTAATCAGTGGTATTGTTTTACTTTGAAAAGCCATCATTACTTGTTCCATTGTGGTTTTATTTTTCCTATACGTGTTGCAAAGTATAATTCTTACTTGTTCCAGACCTTTGCAGTGATACAGTAAGTGCTGGACAGTTTCTTCATTCTGATGGCATAAGCCACATAAAGGATCCATGTCTCTATGTAGTCTTCTATGTACCAGAAAGTATGTGGTTGGGAGGGCATCTAAGTTTATTTTAAGGATAAAATTGAAAAATTTTGGTTCTAACTCCCATTTCTTGTATTTTTTAATTAATACTTTGTTTATTTTTAATAGTGGTAATATTTGATTGTTGGTGGTATGGTTCTGCATTAGTTCATAGATTTCCCAATATTTATATTTTTCTGTCCATTGGTTGGGGATTTTTCCTATTGCATTGCAGTGGTATATTGCCAATTGAATGAGCGAGTCTTTTGGGGGTGGTCGATCAGTAGGTGTTATTTTAATTAGATGTTTTAATTTTATAAATTGATTAATTAAGGCAATTGTTGTATTTTTTTGTTTTTGCATGTGGAAAATGTTGAGGCTGTATAGGCCAAGGCCATTTTTTATTAGTGGTCGGCTAAGATTTTTAATTGATATGGCCACTGTTTTCCTGGCCCACATAAGTTTACAGCATATGGAGTTAATTTTCCGGATGAAACCTTTAGAAAAAACAATTACTGGCATGTAGTATGTTATTCTAGTCATGATTAGCCTGTTGATTAGTTGTGTCTTTGCATATATTGATAGATATGCTTTAGACAATGAATTTGCTATTTTTTCAACATCTTCTTTGAGTTTGTTTTGTATGTGACAGCGCATTCTTGTGGTGCCCATATAAAATGGAAAACCCAGAAAGGGATTTGGTTTTCCCTGAAATACAGACTCACATGATTTGCCTGAGAATATATGCCAAGATGCAGATTTTGCTGGATTTATCTTCAGTCCATAATTGGCTGAATATTCTTCCACTATCTTGTTCAACTGCGGTATCTGCTTTTTAGAAGTTAGAAACACTGTGACATCATCCATATATGCCAAACATGCTATTTTTTGTGTTGATCCTGGTATCTGTATGCCTTCAAAGGATTGATTTATTTTTTTAATTAAGGGGTTAATATAAAAAATAAAGAGTAGAGCACTTAAAGGTGAACCCTGTGATAGTGACTGGGTGGGGTAGAAAGAGGGAGAATTTCTACCATTAAGTGTTATGTGTAGCTCACGGTTTATTAATAGGTTTGCTATTATATATAGCATGGATCTGGGGATGTCCATGGTTTCGAGCATCTCTAGCAATATAGATATGTTGACAGTGTCAAAGGCTGATGCTATATCCAGTTGTATGACCAGAGGGCTATATTTTTTTTTTATTTCTTACAGTTACCATTATGGTTTTGAAAAGTAAAGCTGCTTGTGTAGTTGAAGATTTTTTTTTAGCAAACTGAGTATCAGAGATGGAAGGCATCAAAAATGGCTCTATTTTTTCTTTTATTACCTTTTCCAGTATCTTCATTGGAAGCGATCCCATGGATATAGGTCTTATGTCTTCAAGTGCAGGAATTTTTTTATTCTTTTTATTGTAAGGTAGTATTGCTATGGGGTACACTCCCTGTACACTCCTAATTTCTTGAGCTAGATGGTTTGCCAGATTACAAAGATATTTTGAAGTGAATTGGCTAAGGTGTTTTAAGACAAAAAGTGGTATTCCTGGGCTTCCAGGGTGACAGTTATTGTTCATTTCATTCATTTTTTTAATGAAATCATCTGCCGTGAATAAATTTTTATTTTTTGGTGGTTATGTGTGCTGTCCACTGTATTGGTGGTGCTGATTGCAGTTTGTCTCTAAAATGTTCAAACATTGGCATTATTATATTTTGGCCAGCAAATATTCCTCTTTGGGTTTGTATGGCCATTGGTACTTTAATTTCAGGTGCACTTCCTAGGGCCCATTTTATGTATTTACGTGACCATGTGTGTTGGTGGGTGATGCATAATTTGGTTTTTTTAATTTTTAGATACTCTTTTAGGGACTGACAAGCCTTATTATATTCTTGTGTTAAGTTTCTTATATAATTTTGGGTGTGATGTGTAGGCGTGATTGCTGTAAGTTTTTCATGTATTTTATCAGCATATTCTAGTAGCTTGGATGGTGATGGTCTATTCATTACTATGTGGTTTATATTAAATGACAATATATTGATAAAAGCTTGGTATTGTTGTAAAGGGTCTAGTTTTATTTGTCTTAGTTTTTCTAGCATTATATAGGTTTCAGAAAAGATAAATTCTGGGGTTGACTTGGGAAGAAGGATTCTGATTGTTTTTGTTAGTGGTGAAATGTTAGTTTGCATTTGGTTTAGGTTAATAGTTATTATTTGTGCAGAGTGATCGGAGAAGCCCGATGGTATGAGGTTTATTTTTATTAAGTGATGTAGAGTCGGTGAATAAAAGCATAAGTCTATCAGTGATTTAAACCGACCATTATGGAATGAGACAGCATCCTGAGGAAGAAAACCTTGTCCACTCATTAGTGGAACTTGTATTTTATGGAGCCATTTTTTAGTAAATTCCAGATACGATGTGTTGAAGTCACCAACCAAGATGGTGGGATCTGCTGTGGTGGCTAATCTTGAATTTATTGACATGATTATTGTTTCAATTCTTTGTTTATTTATTGGCATATATACAAAAATTACATTGATTGTCATTATTTTGTGACTGAATGTAGTGATTAGGAGATTTGAATCAATGTAAGTGATTTTGAAAGTTTGGAATGGACAATGATTTGCAATTATTAGGGCAGATCCTGCTGATGGTGATGTTGCATCTCTGGAACCTGCATAGAATCCTTCAGTACCAAAGTATTTGGATGGGTCTACTTGTGATCCTGCATAGATTTTGGTTTCTAGTAGACCTGTAATGTGTGGTTTGATTTGTTGTATCCAGTGTTTTACTTTGTATATTTTTTGGGTTGAATTTAAACCCCTGATATTGATTGCAGCAATTTTTATTTTCATTCTGATATATATATATATATATATATATATATATATATATATATATATATATATATATATATATATATATATATATATATATATATATATATATTTTCTTTGGTAATTTTCCTTTGATCAGTAAGTGGGCTTTTTATTGTTTTGAATTTTGTTGAGTGTCTAATTCAATTATGTTATTTTTAGTGGTAATGTGGCTTTGATCAGTTAGTATTTTTTTACTAGTTTTTGTATTGGGTTGTGCTTCTGATTCATCTTCATAGTCTTGATTAGTATCTTCATCAGAGGTTTCAGTAGTCTGATATGTATGTTCAGAGTTGGTGATTACATCTTCTTCTGATCTTACTTTAATTTTTTTTATATTTTTTTTTTGGTGGCCGGCCTGGCTTTCTTTTTTGCTCTTTTTCTATTACTATGCTTTGTGGTATATCTAGTGTTATTTTTTCTAAGATTTCTGTGGCTGTATTATTTCTAATTGTTGGTTTTAGTGGTAAGTTGGAATAATTGTTGATGTTTTCATTTTTGTGTGTAGAATCACCTTCTTCCATCTGAGATTCTACATCTGTGATATTTTCATATTCCTTTATTTGTTCTTCACTGTTTATTTGCAGATCCTTATTTGTTTGATCTTTTATTTTACTTTGGGTGCTTTTCAGTTTTATATTTTCTCTTGTGATTATATTTTGATTTTCAATTTTTTCTTGTGATTGATTGCTATTGATGAGTTTTGTTGTGCTGTTTTTCCACTCTTCATTTTTATTAATCTTCTCCATTGTCAAGTTTAATGGTTCGTTCTTATCTTGTATTGTTAAGATACTTTGTTTTTCCTGATTTTCTTATTGTTGAAGACTTGTATGTATCTTGCTGCTTTCTGCATTATTTATTATTTGGTTTTGAGTTGCTTGGTTTTGTTCTGGGATTTCCTTTGTTTCCTGGTCACTCCTGTGGTCTTTCCTTGTGTGGCAGTCTCCTGCCAGATGACCTCTTTCTCCACATGCATAGCACTTTGGCCTGAGTCCTTTTATTTGAAGTGTGAGGTCTGCTTCTTGATCAATAATCTGGTTGGGGATTTTTTCAGGATTGATGTTTTCTTTTAGTTTGATTTTGAAATAGAAGCTGTTGGTATGTATAGGGATTGGAGTATCGTTACAGTAGATAGGCTTGATATAGATTGCCTGACCATAAGGGTGAATTAGTTTGGTAAAATCTTGTATGCTATATCCAAAATATGTATTTTTCAAAATGCCTGTGTAGTAGTTTTGTATATTTTTGTCAACCACCACTAAAGCATAACTTTCTAATTTCTGGACTTTTATTTGAAATGCTTCACATTGACTTTTGTTGTAAAATTCTATAGCTAAATATCTGGAGTTGGGATGTTCTCCAATAGTCATGATGCTATCCCATAATACTTGTGTTGTTAATTCCTTAAATAGGAGTTCTCTTGGAAATTTATAGAGGGATAAATTTTTGTCTGTAACTGCTAGTATTAACGACTTGTCAGAAAAAAATTTTTTAAAACTATTAAATAATTTTGGGGGTATGGTATTATTAAATCTAGAATTAATATCTTTTATTTCTTCATTCGTCCAGTTGATCATTGATGGTTCTAGCTCAAATTCATCACCGATATATATATCGTTTATGTCGGTTTGATTTACTTTTCTAAATCTAGATTGACTTAAATTGGTATTTTGTTTATTATCTTGGTGTTGTATATTAGATTTTGTAGCATTTGCGTAGGTTTTTTGATTCAATATTATATTTTCCATTGGGTTGAGCGTTTTTGAGCTATTTGACGCGTCAATTTTAAATCTTGACGCCATGTTTATCTTTTGATGTTGATTAAATATAATTTAAAAAAACGATGAATTTCTTACCTTTTTTATTTTAAAAGCACTTCAAAAACATTTACGATTGTTATCTAGATTGAGGAAACTTTTTACTTTAAAGATTTAGTTGAATTCCTTTTGTCTTCCAAAACTTTTAGGTAACAATGTTAATCGGGTTGTTCCATTTTTTAGACAGCAGGACCGCATTATTATTATTATTATTATTATTATTATTATTATATATTTACCATACAAAACTACAGCATTAAGCTAATTATAGAATTGTACCATAATTAATATACAATAATATAAATAAGCAAGTATAAATATCAAATTATAAATATATCTACATATTTTCTTATAAGATTAATAACAAATTTTTTAAAATCTAATACAAAAATATTTTCATTAATAAAATCTTGATTATAAGTATTAAGCAAACAAAACAAAGATGATGATTTTAATATGTTAGTGACAAACCTTAATATAAAATAAATTATATGTGTGTGTTTTATGTAAACAATTTATTAATTGTAATATCTGAGATTTTGTTTCTTAAGATAATTTTCTGAGTGACAAGATTATAAAAGCATTTAATATCTCTAATGTTTCATCTAACAGATAGGGATATATAATGGTTATTTTATTTAGAAAATTTATTGTAAACTAATTGAGTTCTGATATCTCATTTGGAACTTGGATTCCAAACAATCAATTCATATTCCAAAATTTGATAGAACCAGAGTGAGAAACCATTTGAGCTTTACTTAGATAGAGTTAATGCAACCATAATTTTAAAAGCTTTATTTTCCATAGTTTCAATGTGATGGTGAAATAAACCATTGCTAGCAAAAATAATGCCAAGATCTTTCTGTACATCAACCAAATTTATTTTATGACTTTCAATATAATAAAGACATTTAAAGATTTCAGATTTTCTGAAATAAGAAACAGTTGAACATTTATCCATAATAATATCCATCTTATTATTTTTACACCATTTTACAAAATTGTTAATATCTTTTTGTAAAAGTATGCAGTCAGTAATTGAGTTAATATTTATAAACATTTTACAATCATCTGCATAACACAAAAAGTTGTGAAAATTCAAAATTTCCTCCCAAATCATCTAACTAAATGTTAAATAATAATGGTGCAATGATACTGTCTTGAGATTTTCCTAAATTGCAATAATATGGATTAGAAAACTTGTTATTAAATTTGACATAAGCCATTCTTTCCCTAATAAAAGATTCAAACCATAGTATCACATTATAAGAAAAAAAAAAACAATTTGTATATTTTATGAAGCAATATAGAGTGGTCAACTTTATCAAATGCTTTGGATAAATCAAAATGGACAATATCGAGGTGGCACTGATTTTCAAAAGCATTAGCAGTATAATCAGTTATTGTTAGATTAGTTTCAGTTGATCTATTAGGTAAAAAAACCATGTCTCACAGGAGCTAAAATCTTATTTATGTCATTAATATTTTTTTTATAAATATACCTTTCAAATATGCATACAACTGTATGAAGCACTGAAATATGTCTGTTACTATTTCCATTATCTCTTGAACTCATTTTTAAAAGATAGCACTTTTTAATGGAACATTTAAGAATGTAACATGGTGGAGGCATTGGCAGTAACCGCAGTTGTAATAGTCATTGTAGTAGCGGTAGTGATAGCAGCAGCAGTAGTTATAGTAGTAGTAGTAGTAGAATTAGTGGTGCACTTTTATTTAATTTACTCCATTTTTTAGCCTGTTTGTCTAAAATTAAAAGTTTTAATTTTATATGAAATTTATTGCAAGTGTGTGCAATTGCGTTCAACATTTTAAAAATTTAATTTATCTACATAAAAATTTAAAGAAACACATTAAAAAGCAAAAAGAAAAAAAAATATTTTTTTTCTCAGATTTCACAATATTTTTAGTGTTACACGATGAAAAATAATTTCGGTTGCTCATTTTAAAAATATTCTGCCTTCTGATATCCATTGATTACTCTGGTTGGCACAGGGTGGCACCACTGTATGGAGAGTTTTGCCTGTTTTATTCTTAGTTATATTTAATTAAATAGCATTTTGTTACTATGTATATTTCTAAATATGAGTACTTGGATACGTGATTTATGGTCACCTAATACCAAAAATATTGAGAGAGCTGAATTATTTTTTGTTTACTTTTTATTGCATTTGTGTAAATAAAAACATTTTTTGAAATATTTTTTATTTACTTTGTTTTTTTTTAAAATTATGGGTAAATGAATATTTGAGTTTTGAGATTATTATTTTAATTACATTGTGTGTGTGTACTTGAGTAAATATCGAGTTTCGTGTTTTCACAGGAAAATTAGAGTACATCCCAATACGAGAACGCGTCTCTGTTCTGACCATCTGCTTGGCCTACTATTATAAATATTTGATGTTTTAACATTTTTAGTCTTATTGTATTTAAATAGGAAATAATAAGATAGAAAGGGCAAATATAGTAATTAGGTATACAAGCAGGTACAAATATTTTAACTCTTTATCTGTAATAAATTATTTTTTGTTTTGTACATTTTTTTGTTTTTTAATTAGAGAAAATATCTGTAATATAAAATCTGTCATATATTTTTATCCTAAATTATACCTGGAAAGATTTTCTCAAAACTATTCACCTATAATAGTAGAATTTTATTTTGTTCTATATTGTCATTTTAAAATTATAGTCATTTGGATTAAGAGAAAAGTCTATATCATTATAACTTAACTAAGAAAAAAATAAGTCGTTTTAAAAGCTGAATAACATTTCTAATTAAAAAAGAAAGCCAAAAGAGTATATTTCAGAAGGTTAATATAGACAGGTGAGATTAGACTTGTTTTTTTTTTTAATAAGAAAGAGGAAATCTTTTGAATGGTACACCAAATCCCACTCAGAAAAGTAGTTATTCTATAAAGAGCACAACTAGTAAAATTATATGACAAACAACGATAATTTGATTTTCTAGACCACGTGTTTCTCTATTAAACTATATAAATATTATACCGAATCAATCAGAAACAAAAAAATCCAAAATATATAACTACCTAAGATATTTAGGTACTATAGATAGATAAAACACTCTTTAACTAGCCATTTCAGGGTAAAGACAGAACCCCTAGCTACTGATAAAAGAGTAGCGAAGAAGACAATAATCACCTAACTTAATGATTGCCAGGTGGTGAGGTTTCAAACTGTTTTCTATCCACATTTTACTCTTATGTAAATGTTTCAAGATACCCATTTACTGACTAATATTGGACTAATTAGCTGGATTGGTTATGAATCATCTATCCATTGGTAAAAAGGCAAGTTTATTTAGCCTGAATTCAAATACTTGTCAAAGGCATGACATTCACATGTGTGGCTGTTGGACCATGAGTTTCTACAATTATATGTCAACAATATTTTCAATCATTATTGATCCACTGCATAATTGATCTTCCGGGTTTAATCCAGTTGTTCCAATCCATAGCCTTTCTTCTCCACAACACACTAACAAACTTCCATCTGACTATCCACTTAGCTCACATATAGTCTATTTCTAAGTCTTTTATAATCTCTTGAAATCCAATTTAAACATTTATGCATCTATGTATTATCAATTATCTCTTTATCAGTATGACCAGCTCAACTCTCTGTTTCAGCCTCTTAATTCTTTCAGTGATGTCGGTGATATCTATTTGTTCTTTCAACAGTAAATTTCATTTTCAATCACTTCTTGTTACTCCTGATATACATCTTGCCATTCTTCAATGATTGGTCTCAAGCTTTGCTCTTCCATAAATATAATTTATCCAATTTCCTTTGAACACTTTTTAGCAAAAAGCTTTTATTGTACATTTTGACCATCCTGCAGCCTTCTTCAGAGCTATGATATAATGAACAAAATAAAATAAAATACATAACTATGTAAATAATATTTACTGAGGCTATAACCTCGATAATATGCGTATAAAATGCGATAGTAGGGACCTCTACAGGTGTTTTAACCACAAGCTTACGCTTTTCTTCCATAGCATAAGCTTGTGGTTAAAACACCTGTAGAGGTTCCTACTATTGCATTTTATACGCATATTATCGAGGTTATAGCCTCAGTAAATATTACTTATGTAATCAATGTGCGTTTAATAAATTTATAATTACAACTATGTAAATAGTTTTTAGATATTAAAAAAATAATAACAGAAGAATGAATAAGAAAATGATATTATATGATTTAAAAATTAAAAAGAATATTAATAAATTAATTAAGATTGAACGAGAATTATATGAAAATAAAATTATTAAGCATTTTATTAAGGTGGAGCTAATGAAACAAAAGTTTAAGCTTATAAGGAATAGAAGTAATTAGGAGATCATTAAAAATAATAAAAATGAATATATTTAAATTAATAGTCAGTTGTTCATGAATATGTATATAAGTCAGGAATACACATGTATAATTTATATTTATTTTATATTTATACTGTATATTTTATTTTATATTAACTGGATCATTTTGAGTTTGATTATATTTATTTGTTTATTATGTTTTGCTATATTTTATGTTTTTTTTAAATTAATTTTATTTTATTTTTCTCTCATGTGTCAAAGCATCGGCCAGGAAGCGAATCCGCAAACCCGAGACAACTGCTTGTAAGGCATCTGTGCTGACCATTCGACCACCAATGCTTGACAAAAAATTAATTTTATTGCTTACATTTTTTATGGTATTATGTATATAGTTATGTATTTTATTTTGATCATTATATCATAGCTCTGAAGAAGACTGCAGGACTGTCAAAATGTAAGATTTTGTATGTATATATGTACAATAAAAAGTTTTTGCTAAAAAGTATTCAAAGTGGATAAATTACATTTATAATACAGCAAAATAAAGGAAGTGTTGAATTTGGTAATATTTCTCTTCCAGTTCCATAAGTAAAAATTGGTAAAACGTATCCATTAAAAACTTCCTACTCAAATACATAAGAATCATTTCACTTTGATACTAAAAGCACTCCATCCAAGTTTAACTATATAATTAATTTAATCTGATTGTGATGTAAGTAGCTGTTAACCTTTTCTGCTTGATGATTATCAATTTTTATTTTTTATTCTGAAAAAAATCCATCAAACATTTATTAGAGTCTTTTTTAGCATTCATCTTTATATATATTGACAAAGTATGCTTATAAATATCAGAGCTCCAAGAATAGGTGGATTCTTTCTATTCTTGATCTGTTATTCAATATTTAGAGTGCTTTTAATTTATAGCATGAGGAAGGGTGTTTTACTGACTTTGTTTATATATATATATATATATTGAAATGAATAATGTTTCATTCATTTCAGTGTCAGCCATATGGTTTTCCACATGGTAGTAAGCTGTTTTTCTGTTGTTGTGAAGAATAGAAATTAAATATACCATTCAGAAGTTTTTAAATATATAAAATATAACAAATGATTTAAAATAAAGTAGATAATAATAAAATTTTAGAATAAATTATTAAATGTTATATTAAAATAATATTAAATAATGTAATAAATTTATTAAACAGGTTTAAATTTAAAAAAAACTTGGAAATTATATTAATTATGTTAAAATTGTTGCTCTTATCAAAGATTTAAAAAATATATTGGGAAACAACTCAGTTAAGTATGCTAGTGTTAAAAGAAATAGATTTTAGATAATTAAATTTAAAATAAGTTAATACAAAATATTAAACCTGTTTTGAGATATAAGATTCAAAACCAGGAAAAAAATTAAATCAATTTAAGTAGTGATGTTGAGCAATTTAATAATTATGATGTTTTGCAAGTTCAATCAATTAAATAATGAAAATGTTTTTAAAATTCTTGTAATTAAAATAAAATTAGGTCATAGAGGTGTCAAAATTAAGATATTATTAAAGGTGTTAAAAATAAGATCCAAGAGTGCTAAAAACAAGACATCAAAAGTTATATAATTGAGATTAGTCAATTTAGATTTTCATTTTATTCAAGCTACACCAAACCTTCATTATGATGACTGAGTAGAAAAAAGGAAAAACTGTCAGCTGCTGAAGTCTAACCTGGATTTCTGGAATATGATTATGCTTTTTGTGAAGGAATCAAAAAACAAGTGTGAACCTCAAATCTCAATAACAGGAGCTTGCTAAAGGACATTATGGAAACTTGTAAAGGAATCAATTAATGCATACCATTATGGGAGAAATATTAGACTGAAAAAAAATCTCAATAAACTGTAGACAAGTCCAGCTTTAGAACTTTTGCGTCATAAGTTTAAACAAATTGTATGTATTAACTTGTTATTCTAGTATAAATTTAATTTTAACAAACTACATTTTATATTACTGATTGATTAAAGCAAAAAGTGAAAGTGTTTTGTTTAAAAAAAAAAAAGTTAGTTAATGTGATTTAACATTTCTTTGAATTTTTTTCCCCATAATATGAATATGTCAGATATATAATCAAGGGTGTAATATTCACTTTAAAAAACAATGTGCACACTTGTAAAATATTTAAAATGTCCAAATATTTAGAAAAGGAAAAATGAATGTAATAATCTTATTGGCATTTTATGTTAAATTTTGAAATTTAATGAAGTCCATTTGCACGTATACGAACTCTCATACTGATTGCCATGAATTAGGTTTTATGTATGTTAGAACTTATTATGTAGATGTAATTGTTAAGTCACTATTGAATAGTTATCATACACTATATCTATATGGTTGAATTGTTTTGTGGTTTTCTCTAGTAAATTGAGATCAGATTCAAAGAACTGGGTCGCATAATTAATTTGTGTTATTGTTAAATCAGGATTCGGACCCAAAGTGGCCACTTTTTAGAATTATTATTGTAAGAAAGGGGTATTCATTTTAATTATTCCATATTATATATATATGACTATGCTATGAAACTTCTGATATAAATAAATGTATTATATTTGTAAGGGTTGACCATATACGGGATTACATCCAGGGTGTATTAGAAGCAGGTATTTACTTTGCAGCAAATGTGATCAATCATAATAAACAAATAAGTTGTGTTACAAGATGTAATTGAAAGATTAATGTTTAAAGTTAATCAAAATAAACCTTGGACACTTTATAAATAAATATTGTTTTCCACTATGCATGTGAAGAACATTATATTTTGTCTGACGATTACATTTTATAAATAAACTATTGTTGTTATTTGTTGAAATAGTGTGTTAACTCCTTTATGTGTAGTGTTATCTGGTCTGCATATATATTCCATGTCCATTTTATCAGGAGTAAATGTTTTACATGATCTAGCCAAGTATTGCAAATAGTGGCTGTATAGTTGTCATCACCATCATATTATAGAAAATATTTTCAAATCTTATATATATATATAAAACATGTTCTAGTTTATTTCCTGATGTTTAATGTCAGGTGGCACCTGAATCAATTAAAATAAATGTAAATAATTTAAACATAAATAAGTTGACATTGCAATACATTATAATACTTTTAATGGATGTTTAGATTGGAAATATTTATGCGGAGTTATCCATTTATAATTATTTAATTAGAAAGCTTTTCTAGTTTGACGGTTTTACCATCACTCTTAACTTAGGACTTTAATGGGTTATTATCCTAAGTAAAGAGCTTTCTAATTAAATAATTATAAATGGATAACCCCACACAAATATTTCCATATATATATAGTATTAAGTTTAACTTATATAATAATATTTATATAATCTAGCTGAATTTTATCTTCCTAGTTGGATCTGGTAGCTCATCAACAGATTCAGCATAATTCATGCTTGTTGTGGTCATCTGCTTCTTAAATGAACTTTTCAGCCACTGAGTCATGTAAATGTATGCAAATGTAACCATGAATCACATTATCAATGAGTGTTAAATATATGAGAACAATGGCAGAAAGTGATGGACTTACTAAAGTCTCTAATGAGTCTATCTTCTGATTGGAATTTCTATCAGTTCCTTTATAATATTTCGATAGTTAAACTCTCAAAATATTCATACAGTAAAGAAATGTTTTAGTTTAATAATGATTTCATGTTGTAAAGTTTTTTTTCCAGTTTATATACAACTGTTGTCAGCAGTTATTTACAGGGCCACTATGTGACTAAGAAGCACCTTTGGGCAACGTACATTTGAGCACATACCACCCCCATTCTATGAAATAAAATTTGTAAATTAAAAGACACTTTTTTCCAGCACTTTCATGAGAAAAAGTTGAAAATATAGCTTTAGTCATTTAACATGTTCGGTAAATATCTTATGTGTTTCATTCATTTACATTATAAAATAAAATGGAGGATAAAACACATGCTAAAATAAAACATATTAATTAGACTTGCCATGACACCTTGGTTAAAAATCTTTGTTAAAATCTTTTTAAATGAATCAATTTACATGTAAAATTAAAATAATAGTAATTAAAATATTGCGCTGCTCCCCTCCTCTTTTCAGGCAGCTCTGATAATATATAAGTAATTATATAATATATAAGTGGCTGCAGAAAGGAGTTTGCTATTAACTGAAAGGAGACCCTTTGATTCCTCTTGGAGGCCTTAAAGGAACCGAGCAGGGCAAATTCCTAATGTCCACTCCATACATTCTTGTCATTGCAGCTGTTATTACTATATGTTTATTCATATAGTATACGAACATGGATGGGCTGCTCACCAACACGCATTAGCCAGTGTGGTGAGTTTATTGGCTTTTTACCTCTGAGTTTAAGATCAAGAAACACCATGGTCTTTCTTCTCAGTGCCTGATAAGGCAGAATGAATGTTTGTGTAAATGATAAAGATTTTTCCCAATTATACAATTATGACAGACAAAAATAAAGCATGGCTCTTAATCCCAGGAGGCTGTAAAGTCACCAACCAAGGCAGCGGTTGGTGGTCGAAGGCAGAGGGTGCTAAGAATATCCTGGAGGCAGACCCAGGCTGCCATTTGATGATGACTTTTTATTTAGGTACTTACAACTGCAGATCACTTTCAAGTGAAGGAAGATTGCAAGAATTAGAAGAAGAACTCTCTTATATTAAATGGGATATTATTGGACTTTGTGAAGTTAGAAGAAAAGGTGAAGAGACAATTGATTTAAAAAGTGGACATATGCTCTATTATGAAGGCACAAATATTGGAAATACAAGTGGAGTAGGATTCATTATAAATAAAAAGTGGAAGAACAATATTGTGGAGATTGATGGTGTATCAGACAGAATGGCAAGATTAGTTATACAACTTAATAGCAGATATCAAATGCAGATAATTCAGGTTTATGCCCCAACAAGTTCTCACAGTGATGAAGTAGTAGAAGATTTTTATATGGATGTACAAAAGGCTTTTGATCAGAGTAAACAACATTTTAAAATTGTTATGGGAGATTTTAATGCTAGAATTGGTAAACAAATGAAAGATGAAAGTGTTGTAGGTAATTTTGGTTATGGTAATAGAAATGAGAGAGGACATAGACTTGTGGAGTTTGCAGAGAAGGAAAAACTTTATATTATGAATTCTTTTTTTGAGAAAAATGTTAGAAGGAAATGGACATGGAAGCATCCAAATGAAGGTACAGCAGAATTGGATTATATTTTGACTAACAGGAAATACATATTTCAAGATTGTAATGTTCTTAATAAATTTAACACAGGAAGTGATCATCGATTAGTAAGGGGTAAGATACATGTTAATGTAAAACTAGAGAGACAAAAATTATTAAGAAAAACTATATTTACAGTTGATATTCCTAATCTTCAGAAACATTCTAATGAATTTAAATTAGAACTTACAAACCGGTTTCAAGTATTAGTAGATTTTGAACATGATTCAGATTTGAATGAAATTAATATGAAAATAACTGATGCACTTTTAAAAACTGCAACAAAGATAGCTGGTAGAAAAAAGCAGCAATTGACTAATAAAATTTCTACTGAGACTAGAGAACTTATGAAGAAAAGAAGGAATATGAAGATATGCAAGAATGATGCATTAAAAAGAATTGAATATCTCGAATTTTGTAAAATGGTGCGGAAAAGAGTTGAAAATGATATAAGAAAGTATAACTGTGAACTAGCAAGAAAAGCTGTAGAAGAAAATAAAAGTCTTAAGAATGTAAAACAACATTTTGGTATTGGTAGGAAATTTATATCTGCAATAAGGAAAAAAGATGGAATTATTACAAAAAAGAGGGATGACATTATGAAATTGGTAGAAGATTTTTATCAAGAATTATATAGTAATAAAGAACAAGTACCTCCTATATCTATTATATCTTCCGAATTGCCCAGAATTTTAAATGAAGAAGTGAGAAATGCAATTAAATGTATGAAAAAAGGAAAGGCTCCAGGTAATGATGGAATTATAATTGATATATTAAAAGAAGCAGGTGAAGAAACAGAAAAAATATTAGCAAAGTTATATACCAAATGTCTAAATGATAAAGATGTACCGGATGATTGGAAGAATGCAGTAATAATATTAATATTTAAAAAAGGTGATAAAGAAGATATTAGAAATTACAGACCTATCAGCCTTTTATCAGTTTTATATAAAATTTTTACCAAGATAATTACAACTCGTCTACAGAGAACCTTGGATTTTCACCAACCAAGAGAACAAGCTGGATTTAAAAGTGGTTTTAGTACAGTAGATCACACGTCAGGTATTGAGAGAAGTTATGGAAAGGTCAAATGAATATGAGTTGTCATTATGTTTTGGATTTGTAGATTATGAAAAGGCATTTGATTCTATAAACATTTCTTCAGTGATTAAAGCATTGGATCATCAAGGTATAGATCCAGGATATTGTCATATTTTAAAGAATATTTATAAAAATGCAACAGCAACAATTAGATTACATAATGATACTGGGAAAGTCAACATTGAGAAAGGTGTAAGACAAGGTGACTCCATATCTCCAAAACTTTTTACAGCAGTGCTGCAAGAAGTATTTTGTGGATTAAAATGGGAAACTAAAGGAGTGAAAGTAAATGGAGATTATTTAAGTCATTTAGATTTCGCAGATGATGTAGTTGTTTTTGCAAATAATGCTTTCGAGCTGCAGGAAATGTTGCAGGAGTTATCAGATGAAAGTAGGACTAAAGATAAATGTTAAAAAGACTAAAGTAATGTTTAATCGATTTGCTCAAAATATGAAAATAAAGATTGATTATGATGAATTAGAAGAAGTTAAGAGTTACAAATACCTTGGTCAGATTATTAATACAGATGGAAACATAATAGAGGAAATTAATCATAGAATTAAACTTGGTTGGAGTACTTTTGGTAGAAATAACTTGATATTAAAAGGAAATATGCCTATGTGTTTGAAAAGAAAGGTTTTTAACAAATGTGTTTTACCAGTTCTTACTTATGGATCTGAGACTTGGACACTTAATAGAAGATCAATACAGAGACTTCAGACCACTCAAAGAAGTATGGAGAGATGTATGTTGGGAGTAACAAGAAGAGATCGAAAATGCAATGTATGGGTAAGAGAACAAACAGGTGTTACTGACCTCATTGAAAAAATTAAAAGATTGAAGTGGAGTTGGGCTGGACATATTGCTAGAAGAGATGATAATAGATGGACAATTGAAAATTTAAACTGGATTCCAAGAGATTGTAAAAGACCCAGAAGGAGACCACATGTAAGATGGATGGATGAAATAAGAAAATGTGTAGGGGTGATGTGGAGAAGAGAAGCTAAAGATCGGAGAAGATGGATTAAACTTGGAGAGACCTTCATCCTGCAGTGGATTGATAATGGTTGATAATGATGATGATAATATATAAGTTACTTACCTGGTTATTATAAATTTATTCAAACACACATTGATTATGTAAGTAATATGCATTAAGGCTGTAGCCTCAAGCACATGTGTATAAAATGCGATAGTAGGGCCCTCTACTATCGCATTTTATACACATGTGTTTGAGGCTACAGACTTAATGAATATTACTTACTGGTTATTAAAAATATTGTGTACATCCAGAATATGACTTTTTGGAAACTCCATCCTTCATAACAAAGAGCAAAGAAAGCTTAGCACCTGGCTTATCTTCATTATTCTTTCTTAATCAATATTTAGATCAACTTTAACTAGCAGGTCAGTAATTCATTAAAATAAACAGAGCAAAACTCTCCATACAGTAGTGCCACCTGTGCTAAACAGAGTAATCAATGGATGCCAGAAGGCTTGTGCATAAAATCCCTATCTAATGCCTACTCATCCAATATCCCCAGACTAGTTTCTGGCTTGTGGCCTTCGTCAGTGAGGAGCTTTGAATCTGAGAGCACTGCATCTAGATCTTAGGATCTAATGCAACCCTCTAGCAAACACCTTTTATCTCTACTTAACTACAAAACTATGAGAATGGAATTGAAAACACAAAAAATATTTTCAATCTAAGCTCAATAGCTTATATAGTCATATGGGTCTGAACTCAGTTCAGCACCCATACATTTTGGTGTCTTTGGCTCTTTTACAACCATAGCCACCACTATCCTATTAAGCAGGATTGGTGTTAAACCATTAAGCATCACATGATCACATTTCCTATACTCTGTTTATCAACAATTAATGTGCTAGTATAGGAAATGTGATGCTTAATGGTTTAATTCATTAAAAGCAGTTTTTTTTTTTTGCAAACCCATTGAAAATCTTTCATACATAAACTTATTCACATTTCCTATTAACAAAATTATATCTTCAATAACATTATATTTACACTAACACTACTATTTAATTTTTTATCTATCAAAAACTATAATTTATTATATATATATAGTCCGATATTTTAAATTTTACTTACATTGTTTACATTTTATTAGAACCACCAAACCTGATCAATTTAAATAACAGCTGATATAACTCTTATAACCCATTACTACCTTCTTGTTAAAAAGAAAGTTCTTTGTTTGGTAAAACATGTAAAAAGATAATATAGCATCTAAAAGAAATGGATAATATCATTATTAAAAATAGAAAAAGCTACTTAGTGAACATGTAAAAAAATAATACAGGACAATACCCTTAAAAAATGTTAGCACAATAACTCAGCATTGAACCCACACCTGATATTTCAGAGGCAGACAATCTTAAAAAATGTTAGCGCAATTCAGCATTGAACCCAGATCTGATATTTCAGAGGCAGACCCTCTACCAGTACTCTCAAGTAAACCACATGCTTAAAAGTTGTAAAACATTGGTAATATTTTTTAAATGTTTTATTTTTAAGTAAATTATTAATTAGGGTATTTAAATAAAAATGACTAGGAAATCTAAATATTTTTATTTACATATAAATTATATTAATTGTAGTGACGAAAGGCATTAGTTCTGTTTAATTTTTGGGGAATGGTATAATATATATGAAATATATTTTGAAGCTAGAGCAACTGCCACAGTAAGTTTAATAAAGAAATATTTCTCTTATAATCTAAATAATAAATATTTACAATCACAATGTGTTTCTAGGAATAAAGTGATTCGGAAATCTAAACATTTACATAATGTTTTATTAATTATCATGACAAAATGACATTGGTCTGTTCGGTTTAGCCTAATGATTTTAAAAGTACACATGTAGTATATTTTGGGCTTGGGTCTAAAAATTTGAAGCCCAGATAATTGTCACAAATAAGTTCTATTCAAGAATTCTTCCTTTTATATTTAAATAAAAAATATTTACTCTCAGAATGTATTTTTTTTTTGTCATGTCATAGCATCTGCCAGGAGGCGAACCCACAACCATCTGTAACCAACTACTTGCTTGCAAGGCAGCTGCGATGACCTCTCGGCTAACAATGCTTGACGTATTTTTAACAATGAAATGATTCGAAAAGGTAAACAATTTTATTTACAAATAAATTTTATTATCTTAGTGTCATGGCATACTAGTAGTGAGGCAACTTTGCACCCTACTCACCCACACATGGTAACCCTGGTTATATATATAAACATTAAAAATATATATGTGTTCTTCCACAAAAGCTTTTATGGATAAAATATGTCAAATATTTTTCTGAGTTTAGGATATTTAGTAGACTGATCTTGTAGAAAAAGAACAGTGAATGAATGATCATAAAAAATGATGATGGTTACTGTTTCAGGCATGCATGATGTCTAGAATTAGTTATTGATGTTTGAGAAAACATCGTAGTTGATGTATTTGGATTACCAGAAATAGTGATTGAATTCCAAAAGAACTAGTTAATGTTACAAAGCTCTATCCAGGCCTCTTCTTTAGAATTCAATCATTACTTCTTTGAAGAAAATACCTGTAGCTGTTAAAAATACATCAGAAAGCCATCATGAATAACATCCACAGCAAGATTAGTGTTCTGAATCTTTTTCGCCTATTGACTTTGTTCCACAAGAAAGGTATATTCTTTATCTTTACACCTGCATAAAACCTATTGTATTTTTGTAAAAATATTATTCAAGTTTGTGCACTACAGAAAAACTAGAATTTATTAGAGAGATTTTTTTAAGAGCGTGAACTGATAATTGATAAAAATTTAACTAAAGAATTAATGTAATGGGGATCGATAAAATTCCAAGAAATATTTGCTGATTGCAACTATTTCTTGATAAGAGACTAAATTGCCTTATATGGTAAGAAATTCCAAAGGTACAATTTAATTAGCTATGGACCTAAATATCTTATCTTATATGGAAAAGGTAATTAATTGTAGGAGTAATTAGAAAGCTATAAAAAGAGTATGTAACAAGTATGTTTGAGTGCATCTCCAGCTGATTTTCCAGTTCAGCATAGATATAATGACAGTGCTTCAGTTAATGTGCAGTGCTCAGTGGAACTATGTTCACAGGCAACAGCTGAATAGGCCCACAGAGATCGGAAGACCATAGCCTGAGAAACTGTCTAGATAACCGCTAAATAAAAAGTTGAATTTCGAGCAGTTTTCAAGTGGAGGTACAGTGGACTGTTTCAGAGACGGAAACTGTAAGGAGCTTAAAGTTGGTTACAGTGCTAAACTATGATGTGTTCGTGTGCAGCTAAACTGGACTGGTGTCCAGGATATTAAACCAAGGCCCAAGGGAACCATAGCAACCAGTCAGAAAGTAAATTGACGGAATTGAACATTAGTGAACTGTTGAGATACTGTTGTTGCAAACTATTCGCTATTCTAATTATTCTTTTATGTATATTTGCTGATTACCCAGTCTTAGTTTGGGACACAGCAAAACCTATAGAATACGTTTAATTTATGGAAAGTTTAGAACCAAATCTAATGGATATAATTTCCATCTGATTACAAGTTATTATACTTAATTATACTCACATTGTAAATTGTTTTTTTAAATTTGTATATATTTTACATTACATTTGTATTTATAAAATATATTTGTCAGCTTTAAAAAAATTTTTGAGTTGAAATTTATTCAATGCTAACTTTATAAATTACAAAATATTTTATTTTCAACTTTTAAAATTGATTGAATAACAAACCACTTTTTTATTATTAAATCATTAACTATACAATTTTTTTATTATTATTAATCCCAAAGCTTTCAAAGATATTAGTCTTCTATTGCTATTGTGTATACGTCAATGGAATATAATATATAATATCATAAGCATGCTAATAGCTCTAAACAAGCCTTTTTCAATTAATGTCACAAGAGAAAACATTTAAAATCTTTACTTAGAATTATGCCTGTCCCCAAACCAGTTTCGAGCTAATTGCTCTCATCAGTGAGGTGCTAGGACATTCAGACACTATATCTAAAATACAAAAGCATGCTCATTATATTACATTTGTAAATACAAGCTTATTGAATTAAGTCACATGATGTTTGACTTAATTTCCTTACTACTATAGTTTGGCTTTTGAGGCTTTGGCAATGTTATATTGCCAAGGCTATTAATATATGGGGTATGTGAATTTTGTTCAGTCCCATACAGCTATCTAAGATACATAGCTGGATTGGAAGACATATAGATGTCTGAAAATTTCACATTTTCTACTTAATAGTTAAGTATTCGATAAATTCTGGGCTTAAGTTTGTATTTTAGATCTATCTCAAACCGGCTTGGGGATCAGGATAATTCTAGATAGAAATTTTAAATGCTTTCTCTTGCAGCATTTATTTAAAAAAAAGCTTGTTTAGAGCTATTAGCATCCTTATTGTATTACATTTGTAAATACAAGCTTATTAAATTAAGTCACATGATATATGACTTGATTTCCTTACTATTACATCAATAGAATACACTTGCATATTTTATTCTATAGATTGCTTTTGCTCTTTTACATCCTTTTTGTTTATCTTTATCAATTTGAAGATAGCAAAAATAAATCCAAAACAGTCTGCCCTATTTTGATTATGGTATCATTCTCTAATTGTTAATTTTCATTCCCCTTTAGTTTATGCATTATATTAGCTGCTGAAATAAGCTATCGCCGCTTCTGTATAGTACATATCTTTTATTTACTTATATATGATACTGGCTTTATCTTCATTTTAAACTTGTTTATCCCCAGGATATTTTATCAAAAGCTTTTATTTTACTTTATAAAATCTACTTTGTAGCTCTCATTAGTCTATGCGATTATTATCATTTTAAAATAGGTATATTTAGGTCAAGGGTGTATGTATAAATTTAAGAAGAAAAACAACATTGGGGAGTTATGATAGCCACTATATTTTCTTCCAAGCCCCCTTATATTTATCATACATTGGTCATTAAACTGCAAGTGTAAAGTATTTTCCAACATGCACACACACATATATATATAACATAGACCCCTTTTAATGTATGCACATATAAATTAAAGTTAAATGATAACTCATGTAACAAAAGGCAAAAAAGGAAAAAATGGATAATTCATTTAAGTTTTAGTGCAAACAAATAAATTTGAATAGCGTAGTTTAAGAAAATGTATCATAATTTCTTGCAACTTGTTAACTGCTCTCATTCATATTAAAAACATAAGAATGTACAACTTTTTATTGAATTAACAATACAAGAATGAAATTATTTATTAAAACTAAAAAAAGTTTTGGTGAACATACTTTAGCACAGTAACAGAACGACAAACTTGATAGCTGAGGATTTAGAAAACAGAGCGCCACTATTTGGTGCTCAGAGTTTTAAAGGCCACATGATTTTCTTAAGACTAACCATTCAAATATTTATATATATTTTTTGTAAAACTTATATTGAATAATGTTTGCTTTTTGAATAAATTTTATTTTTTTGAACACTTTTAAAATAAATTTTATTTTTTTAATTTTATTTATTCATATTAACTCTTCCATGTTTCAATATTTTTATACATCACTCCTTAATGAGCTCTTTGTGTTATAATTCAACATTTTATTTTATTATTAAAACTTTTATTCTATATTGTGAATTGATAAATTGTATTTGGTTTATTAGAAATATAAGTTTATAAATGAAAACATTCGGAACAAACTATTTGAAAAGTGAAATACATAATGAGAACAATTACTTTTTTTTTTATTACATGATTATCACAATGGCAGTAAAAAAATAAATTAATAAAATCTTAGTTAATTGAACTTCATTTTTAAAATTTGAATGAATTGTTCTCAAGTCATAATAAAGTTATGAAATTCTGTTCTAAAATTTAAAATTGCATTTATAATTTTTAAAATCACAAAAGTTCTGTATTACAATGTTTAATAGAGAATTACAAATTATAGTTTCATTTTTACTATTACTATAAATTTCTTAACTTGTATTTTTTAAAATAAAATGTCTTGGGAAAAAATCTAAGTATAATCATGAAAATATTTATTTTTTAATACTTTGAATATAGATGAAATAATGTGGAAGTACTGAAAACTTACAGTGAGCTATGCATAAACTAACTGCCAGTAAACATAAAATGTAGAGTGAACCCACCTACACTTTAGCTTAGATTGTATATAAGCATAACATTTATTGATATAAAACAGGCAAAACTCTCCATACAGTAGTGCCACTCAGTGCAAGCCAAAGTAATCAATGGATGCCAGAAGGCTTGTGCTTAAAATCCCTATCTAGTGCCTACTCATCCCCAGACTAATTTCTAGCTTGTGGCTTTCATCAGTGAGGAGCCTTGGACCTGAGAGCATTGCACCTAGATCTTAGCCTTCTGGCATCTACTGATTACTCTGGCTTGCACTGAATGGCACTACTGCATGGAGAGTTTGGCCTGTTTTAATAAGTTATAAGAAAGCATAAGAAATGGTGATCATGTGATATTTAGTGATTTATTGATATACCTATGTGCAGAGTGTGATTTATATTTACTAATGTAATTTCATATCTATTCAAACTATCGAAAAATTATATTAACATCTATTAACTGAAGACTAATTTAATATTAAGAGGTTATTAAATATAAGACTTCATGTTTCACTCTGATTAGTTTATAATTTCAGAGTAGTATATAGTTGTCTTGAAATTACATTCATATATACAAATCATGCTCTACCTGTAAATATATTAGTAAATGGTATGCTTATATACAATCAAAGCTAAAAAGTAAATGGGCTCATTGTACATTTTGTTTACCGACAGTTAGTTTATATATGGATCACTGGAAGTTTACAGTACTTCTGTATTATTTTATACAAATAATTTGTAAAAATAATTGTAAATATTTAAACAAACTATGGAATTTATAAAATTTTTGCACCATTGATAAATATAATGGATGGAAGTTTTCAGGGAACTCTTAACTGTTCTTGAAGCTGGGATCAGCAGTATTGTCAAATCATTTGTAATACTTTCTCTATAATGTGCTGACATCTTCAGATCTTTTTAAAAACTAATAGTGTTTACTTTAGTTCTAATTTCTCCTATCAAATGAACTCATAACTGGTGAAATAGTATTACAGATAGTCACAAAAGGATTTAAAAAGCTGAAAGTGACAGCAGTATCAAATACTTTGTAATATCATGCAATTGAGAATCACTTACTTAAAATTTAAAAATTTGCCTTACAAAATTTCTGACTTCACAGTTGTCTATGTCAAAGCAAAGAGCAACTTTCTGTAAATAAGTAATACTGAGATAATGATAGCTGCTGTATATTGAGATTTACTTTAAGCATGCACACTCACTCACAATTGTGTTATATCCTTATTATTATATAAATGTGAATGTTTGTTTGTTACTTAATAACTCAATAAATATTGCACCAATCATGATGAATCTTGATTAAATTTCTTTCTTTTTTTATGGAGTATTTTTGTTTTATAGTACTTAATTATTTTGAATACTTGGGCAATTTGTAATATAAAAATGTATTGAAATCATAACCATTTTCAAATGACTTCATTAAAACACAAAAGAGGGCAGCACTAGTTAAAAGATTGCAGACTATGGAAAATTATTAAAATGGATACAAAGTACATCATGGCTGCATATTGAAATACATACTACAGAAATGAAGAAAATTATAGTTTTTGGTAAAGCAAGGCAAAATTTGAGTTTGCAAACATATATATTTTAAATTAATTAAATATTGTTTCTACCTCGTATTTAACAATTCATTTGCAAGTGGTCAAAATGCCATAATGTTAAAATTTTGTAGCCATTTTTAAAAATTACTTTTATCTCTTGAAAAGTATATTTAAATTACAATCCTAAAGTTGAACAAGTTCAGTAGTATAATTGATTGTAAAAAATTATATTTTTTGTCATACTACTGTTGATAAATCATATATTATTATTTCATGCAAATAATAGGTAGATATATAAGCCAAGAAAACAGCCATATTGCATGGGGATAGCTAATATACTTATAAACTGATTCTAAAAGTTAAACTTGGCTATAAAGTTCTGAAAAATTAAATAATTTAACTGCCTATAGGACAGTTATTAGCGATGGCTTTACAAGTCATTAGTAGCATTTTAGGACTTTTTTTTAATGTTTTAATTAACTTATTTAAAAAATAATAATAAACAGATATCTCTAATATATAACCATCAGCATAGATTTGATTTGGTATTTAAATTAAAGCAAAAAAAATTTCCATTGACAAAATTATTGGGAATTGTTTAAGAAATCATCTAAAATTTAACCAGTAGCATCCCCAAAGTTGGTCAACCAGGCATATGCCTGGAGCCCTAAAGCTAGTGGGGCCCCATACTAAGCTATCTTATTTTAGTCAATAACACAATATATCTTATACATTAATAAAACAGACCGAGAGTTGATGCAAGCTCTTATGCATAAAGCTAAAGCTTACTTTTGAAATCAATTGCACCAAAGGTTCAAATGTCTCATCATTTGGTCTTATAATAAATGAGCAGATGGCTGATAGTTTACATTTAGCTCAGAATAAATGTTGTATATGTCCCTTTCTTGTATTAAAAATTAAAGATTTTATTTATTTATTCACTTTTTTTATTTACTGGGGCCCATTCCATATTAGTGCCCGGGGCCTCAAAATCCAAAGAGCAGTGCTGAATTCAACAATAACCATTCTTAATTTTCTTACCAAAAAGCAAATGATTGTTCATATAGTCATTCTTGAGACAATATATTTTACAGTATTATTAGAAATGGTGTCTGATGGAGCTTAGCATATAAGCGAAATGGTAGATTTGAGATCTGAAAGGTTTTGGATTGATTCTTCGATGAATAAAATACAAAAGAAATATTTGTCCAATGAGGAGATATTGCACTCAATCTGCAACTTGGGAACTCAAACATGACTTCCAAAGCAACTAACTACAGAATTATTTATTTATTAAAGTAGCTAATTAAATATGTTAGCCAAAAGTAAAAAAATTTGAAACAAGTGAAAAAATAGGTGGCACTCATATCCAAAACAGAACAGGTGGCATAAAGAAATATGCAGTCTAGAAGTATTCAAAGAATCCAAATGGTTCAGTATATTAAGTGAAGACTTTACAAAAGTAATTTATATTTCACTTTAAATTAAATTTTCTATCAACTTTAACTGCTACTGAGGCAATAAAGAAGTTGTCTATTACATATTGATAAGTTGCACAAGAGTGTGCATATAAAAATAGTCGATATCAAAGAACATTGAAAATTCACTCTAGAAAAAATTTGTATGCAAAATAATTAAATTGATGCAAATGTGGAATTAATAGAGATATGCTAATTTGCAAAGATCTAACAAAGAAAGTAATTAGGGAAAATAGATAAAGCAAAACAAAACCATCAATCTAGATGTGTGTGAGAGAAATAGTATCCACAGAGTGTGATCAATACTGTGCTTTCAGCATAGTAGAGTAGGAACAGTTTAATATGCCAAAGAGTGCATATAAGTGAATAGCATAGAATAAAGTATACAAAGAACTGTGTATGCATAAACTAATAATGAGAAAAATAGTACAGTTATAGGAGAATTGAGAGCAATTTCCTAATTATATTTGCAAGTTAACTGAATGCAAACCAATCAGAAAGCAGCTAGTTGAAGTAATAATATTTACTAATATGTGTATATCATTAAAACCAGTCAACACTTAGACAATCCCAATATCAATAACAATCAACAATTTCAAATTGTTGTCGAGGCAACCTCCTTTTAACAATAAAGGTGGAATACCTATTGATACAATGAAGTTTAAATAAACCTCTTTAAACAAATAAATATAACCTATTCTGAATGCAGGCTAATAAATAGTCAGTTATAGCATTACAAACTTGAATGTACATATGTGTGGAAATGATATTCTGGACCAAATGACGAGTGCTGGTTTAGTACAAAATACGTATATTGGTGATTATTTATCTTTTCAACATGTGTGCAATCAAGTGTATCAGTGGTATGAGAAAGCATGGATGATTGATGGTCATGTGAAAGTCTGAGTTCAAACCCCCTGTATATTACATATAAGTGCAGGCATGAAAAAGCCTGTTCTGTAGAAAAAATTCATATTTCAACATTACAAACTGTTTATTGTTAAAAGGAGGTTGCCTTGATAACAGTTTGAAATTGTTGATTGTTATTGATTTGGGGATTGTCTAAGTGTTGACTGGTTTAATGATTACTTACAAACCCATTTAGCCTTGACAATTATTACACTTATATATTGAACTGGGTGGGGTTGTAGATTGATTAGAAGAAAAAAAAAACATCTAGCATAGATTTTACTCTTTAATAAAAATAGCAATTGTGAAAAGCAAATTACATGAAAAATATGATACAACTATTTATTATAAATTCGATATAATCCACTGCAATTTAAGTATTGCTCCACACCAGTCCCTTTAAGCAGAGAAGCATAATACCCAGAAGGTACCTATGACAAAGCCAGAGCCATATAAGATACGTAACTGCGGCTACATTTCAAGGACATAGATCTTCTCGACTGCAAAATTCAGTACTTATCATTCAAAGCACTTTTTTGTTTCAGAGTAAACTTCAGGCGCCCGTTAATTACAAATGTAACTACAAATGTAACTAACGTACTCTGAATAATGGCAAACTAATTCAACACCTAAGAAATTCCAACTAGCTCAATCAAAAAGATAATATAATAAATTACTGCTCTAACTTCTGTGCTAAATTGCTTTTTAGTAGTATAATCAAAAGAAATTGATCGACAAATACTACTTTGTAGAATACTTTATTTTAAATAAAATGTTTAATATCACTTGCAAACTAATTTTATAAGTCTTTTAATTAAATATAAACAATTATTTATAATATCTCAGGCACACAAATATTATAATAAAACCATACAATAGTAATATAATATAAACATATACCATTAATATAAGTACAAGCATTCAAACACACACATAAATTTTACCATAAGCTATTTGAATGTTTATGAAAGTTCTACCAACAGCTGTTTATTACACTAAACTTGCATATAAATAGTTTATTTTATGCATGCTATAGAGTTCATTTCTTTTACTGACTCTTGAGGCTTCAAAGATTGCAATGGCTACTTAAATTAATATCAAAATTGGAATAAAAAAATGTTATTTATTACCTATAGGATTTTGGACATTATGGTTTCTTGCTGTTTGCTGCTTCATGTGTGTTTTACCAACCAGTTGGATTTTAGGCTTCTCTTGACGTTCTGATGATTGCTGTTCCATGCTAATTCTATTCAGGCAGTTAGACATTTCTGGTGGCTTCAAATTATTATACGAGCATTGCTTCTATTGGACAGGTTGCTGATGTTCTTGCAGATAAAGGTTGGAGCTCATCGCATGCTCTGAAAACTGCTCAACACTGCATTCTTTATTAACACATACATATAACAGGTGATTGACTTTAGATACATGAATGACTGACTGATGAAATTTTCAGCCCTATTTATATAATAACCTCATTATCCTTAATTAGTTTTTAAATTCATCCACTGCTTTGATTAAATTCTTTTGATAAGATGCCTTTTAATTAATCATGATGTTTATGGATTTTAATTAGTCCATTGCTGTAGCTTATGAGTATAAGCAATCTATGAGGAAAATTTTTAACTTATAAACTTTCATTTATTTTTAATATTTAACTTTCATATTTTATTTTTTAACATGCACACATTTTATTATTTCTTTATGTTTACAATCAACTTGTTATTTATGCATGCATATATTTATTTTATTTTAAATAAATGAAAAGAGATTTTTTTTAGTTTTTAATAGTTTTTTTTCTCTTCAAATTAAATGAAAAGAGAGTATTTTTAATTTTATGTAAAAGATTTATTTTTAGACTCTTATAGTTTTAACTTTTCTAAGTTAAAGTCTCTCCCCTGAATTACTCTTAAACTTTCTGATTTTTTTTTCAAATGAGATATTTTAATTTCAAATCTTTCCATTATTTAAATATAAAATTTTATTTTAATAGTTGCAAACAACAATTTTATACGTAATCAAAGTAACAAACTCTTTGCTAAGTTTAAATTTGGGTGTATAATAATTTTTTTCAGACTTTTATTAATGAGTGTACAACTGGATTAGGTAAATTCTGGGTCCCTATACATATCACTATATTAGCATTATTGAACAATAATGTATACTCTCTTTGAATTATTTACCATTATGTATGGTTTAGTGCAATGATAGAGTGTTAGACTCTAGAACTTAAGATCCTAGGATCGATTTCAATTGTGGCACTTCCAGCAATCAAACTTCTTATGAACGCTCGAACATGAAAATTAAATAATACTAATGCATGAAACAATTACTTGTCGAATTTTTTTTGTTGACACAACAATGATAATCAAAGTTAATAAAATACTATCACTCAATATTCTATTGCCTAAACATTTAAAACTGCTTTCATCAGAAAGCAGTGAATACACCATATATATAAATATAAATCAAAATAATATGTAATAGATGAAGGAATACATTTTGGAGTTATAGTAATATTAAATGCAATACCTCTAGTACAGGGATTCCCAACTCCCAGGAAATATGAGAAGCTTGTTCAGAGGGTTGAATAACAGGGAAATAAATATATTATACTATTATCTAGTCCCAAAATAGCTGTGTTATAAACATTTCTGGGTTATTCCACATTGGTAGTCTGTCAGTCACAACAGTGACCTTTCAGGTCTCTTTTCAAGAGGTTGCATAGATTTTTTTTTTATTGCAGGATCTGATAACTCAAAATGCCTAGTTAAGATTCAAAATATTAGTGAAATTACCAAATTGGCACACCCTTGAGGCTTGCCTATTTGGCATCTGTAACTCTTACACATGCACATGGCATATTGCATGGCATATTTTCAAACTGATTATTTCTTATTATAATGATTAGGAGGAACATTTACTAAAAGACAAGGAGTTATGGGAACCAAAAATGTCAGAAATCTCTGCTGTAATATTAAAGTGATCCATGTTATAGACATTAGCCCTAAAAACATCATTTAAGCATAAAAGATTTTACATGAAAGATTAAATGATGTTAACTATTTATACTTCTTCTATATGAATGTAATAAATGTAATAAGTGCACTTATATGCAACTATAAAGATTTTATAAATTAAATACGGCTTAGCGCATATGAGAATGCCATAAGTTGTTGAAAATGCTAAACTGTATTTAATTTATAGAAATAACAAGCATCTCTATAGTTGTGTATAAATGCATGTATTACATTTATGTGAAAATAAATTAATTTTTTGTCTCTAATGTAGACAACTTTAGTACTAGAGAACATTATATTAACCTTTTTGCCAATTACACCAAAGATAATGTGTGTACATATTCAAGTGCATTGTCCACTATTAAAAGCTAGAATCCATTTAAATCCCTGGTAGTAAAAACTTTAACTAAAATGAGTTTTTATGTAATTATTAGTTTCAAAGGAAAATTGTATTTTCAACCAATAAAAATTAATAAGGCAGAGCCTAATTTCAATGAGACGAATTGTAAGGATGATAACATGCTTTGCACTGCATAGACTTTTGTTTATAACATGAAATAATTTTATATAAAAATCTATCTTTTTTATTATTTTTTTATCTATATGTTGTACATATCAGCGAAGCTATTTTCAATATTTTCTAGCTTAACGCTTTCAGGAATTACATGTTCCCATATTCATAGTTTGTGCTAATAATGATTTTGTATTAGCTTGTGAAATGTTGGTGTATGCAAATGTATGCAAATTATCTAGACCACCCATTTTTTAGAAATCAAGAAGCAGGCATCTCTCCTATTTTTTTTATAAATTTATTAAATTTTCATTTCTAAATATATAGGCATTATTTATATTTCATTTTAATAAATTGATGTAACTGTTTAGAACAAATTAGTTCAATAAAACTTTATTGATATAAGAGGCAAAGAAAATTGAGTGCATTATTTTTTTAATAAGTTCAATTTTAATTTTTTAAAAAGAGTTTTTACTATATGAAGCATTGGTGGTCGAGAGGTCAGTGGCAGCTGCTTTACACGCAGTTGTCCCGGGATAGTGGGTTCACTTCCTGGCTGATGCTATGACACATGGGAAGAAAAAAAAAGCAGAAAATAAAACTTAATTCATTTGATCAATACAACCAAGAAAAATCTGAAAGTAAAATACTATTCGTATGAATTTATTGTCTTCATAAAACTTGTGGAAAAAGTTAATATTGCTAGCATTTGGAAATTTATCATTCATATTATTATTTAAATGAATAATATTTATGTAGTGTAATATTCATTACACCACTCGCATATAGGAGAAAGATTGGGTTCTATCTGGTTTTATCATCTTGTAGAGGAGTGTATTCATAAATATGTGACCAAAGATGTGTGAAAGGGATGTCTTATTCGCAAGATGCACATTTTGTGCTGAAGCAGCATTCATCAGTTGGTCTAGTTCACAATTTCTTACAGCTATCTTTATCATTGTGCATCTTGCTAATCCCCATCCTTTTCACATCTTTGGTTATATGTTTATGATTACCCCTCCACAAGGTATTAAAAGCAGATAGAAATGTCCCTATCTTGTGTGATAATGGTGTAATAAAGATTACACTACAAAAATATTATTTATTAAGTGGATAATCTCTAGTTTAATGAATGACTAATTAAAATATTAATGTTATTTACATATTTTTGCACATGAGTTTTGAATAGGAAATTTTTTATATATGACTGAAGACTTTTGACTGGTAATGCTATCTCCTACTTTAATCCTCTTGAAATATATGGTCTGTTGGATTCCTCTACTGGTATTCACTACTGACCAAAATGTATCTATCCATACATGTCACCAATCTTTTAAAATAAAATAAATACATATCTGAAATAGAATGATTAGTTACTCAGGAGATCATGTGATGTTTGAGGACATAAAGTAACTAGTTAAGTTTCAGTTTAGTTACCTTAATCTGTCAGGTCTGCTGCTCAGCCATTATAGTAAAATAATCCAAAAGTTAATTGCGTGGAAGGTCATATGATATTTGAGAACCAGAAATGTTAGGTTCAGTTGCTCAGAAGTCATGTGACAGTTGAGTATATAAAGCAACAAATTGAGTTTCAATCTAGAAATCTAAGCATTTGATTTATCACTCTAACAATACCCTAAATTGTGCAGAGGAAATTAATTCTAAGGTTGATTGCATGGATGGTTGTATAGCATTGCAGTATAAGAAGTGACAGTTTGAGTTGCCCAGGAGGTCACATAACAGTGAGAACCTGAAGTGATGTTTCGACTTTGGAATGTCATAGCAACTCCATACAGATTTTGTAGTTTTGGGTATTACAATAGTACATTTTTTCTACATTGTTTTAAGTTTATCTATAACTGCACATCTGAAGATGTCAGCATTATAAAAACCTTTTAAGCAATGACAATGGATTTTTGCATGATTCTCTACATTGCTTTAAGTTTATGTATAACCACACTTCTGAAGATGTTAAAATTATAAGAACTGTTTAAGCAATGACGATGGCTTTTTGCATGATTGCAAATAGCCTATTTGCATGATAATGCTATGAGGGGTCTAGATGCCAATAGAAATGTGAATTTCTGATTGGCTGAGTGTTTTAGTCTGAAACCAAATAGCAAAAAATTAAGCTTCAGTAATCTGCTTATAAATTAAAGATTATTTATGCAATATTTTTGTAAAAGACTTACTTTAAATCAAAAAATTAGATCACCACATTTTTTTCTTTAAAAAAAAAAACAAGACTATAAAGGCAACTCTTAAAAAGTTTGTTACAGCAAAAAGAGAGCAGTTTTTAGTGGCCAAACTAGAATTGCCTTTGTCAAATGGTAAAGTTTTTTTTTTCCATGTGTCAAAGCATCGCCGGGAAGTGAAACCAGGACAACTGCTTGTAAGGCAGCTGTGCTAAACACTCGGCCAACAATCCTTGACAGGATTTTTAAAATTTTTATTAATGATAAATTAAATTTTTAGTTTTATTTTTTTTTTTTGATAACTAACTCCAAATTTATTTTCATTTTAATAACATAGAATTCAAATAACTAATATTTCATTCTATTAGCTTTTTGAATAAGTAAATATATCCAATAATGCCAAGCATCATTTTATAGATAAGAACTCCATTTAAAATTTATTTTCATAATTTTAAAATGTTAAATATTAACTTTTAAAACATCTATCACTTGAAAGCTTACATTTGGAATAATTCATGTTAATATTATCAATATATTATATAGAAAAAAGATTTAATTGTAAAAATAATATTCAAATATGGAGGACAACGTACAAATTTGTCATTAGAGTGTATTCAAAATATAGAAGTGTGGTTTGCTTTTGAACCTGTCATTCTACCATTGTGTTAAACTATAAAAGGAAAAATAATCAAAAGTTTAGATACTTGAGAGATCATACAGAAGGTATGAGACTCAGAAATATCAGGATGAGTTTCTTAGGATTAATTTAATACATTGTACAGGCTTAAACCTGCATTTATATATGTAATATATGCGAGCTTCGAACTCAGACTTTCACACGACCCACTACTCTATATGTGTGAGGATAGTAATCTAGACCAACTGATGATTGCTGGTTTAGCATGAAATACGTATATTGGTGATTATTTATCTTTTCAACATGTGTGTGATCGGGGGGTCAGCACTATGAGATGGCACTTAGGATTAATTTGTAAATTATATTTGTTACATATTGTAAAAATATTTATATTTACATTAGTATAAGTTTGTGCACTCCAGAAAAAGTAGAAAATGTATTAGAGAAATATATTTCAGATTGCTAACTGATAAGCATTAAACATAATTAATAAATTTACGTTAATTGGGATAAGAACATTACGATCGATTGATACATTCCAAGAAATTTGCTGATTACAAATATTTCTTGATAAGAAACTAATTAATTTAAAGAGCTGGAGAATTGCCTTATATAGAAATAAGTAATTATTTTTGTGTGTAATTAAAAGCTAAGATGAGTTCCATCATACGACAACAAACTATAAATAGAGTAAGCAACAAAGTGCATTGTTATGATTTCTAGTGAACTTACCAAGTGAACGTGTAGAGAGAACTTAAGTGATAGTAGCCGAATAAAGCTTAAGTGCCGATGCAGTGCTCTAGTGTGAAGCCAATGTGTTTGAAGCAGCAGCAGGACTGGGCCAAAGAGTTTGGGAAACCGTGCAGAAAGTAGACAGTTGTGAAGTGCAGCAGGGAAGTGAGTCAAAAGTGAACTATATATATTGTGTGAGTAGCAAGAACTTTTCACTATTATTGTTTATTGTATATTGTTTGCTGTCACCCAATCATAGTTGGGGACACGATAATATTAATAATATTTTTAATCATTTTTTTATTATTATTAAAAAATGCCATAAACATTTTTACAAATTAAGAAAGCAAAAATTCTGAAGAAGATATGCCCCATTTTCACTGATTCATCACCTATGGATTATTCCATTTAGATTTAAAAATATAAGTAAAAGTTCTGAAGAAGATTGCTGGGGCAGTCAAAAACGTCAATAGTGGGTTGTAAAAAAGCATTGTAAAAAATAATAAAGAACATAGATGATATTAATATTATACTGTCAAGTAGTTAATAAAAAAGTTTCTGATCACTTTCAGACTACATAAGGGAGAAATAAATAGTGCATCCCATTGAAAAGATGGCTTGTTCTCTCTCCATGTTGCCTGCAGCACCTTCACTGAATCAATGCTTGTGTCCTGCATCATCATAATTTAGGTGTTTACCAGAACTTTTAAGATAGTAGCATATCTGGATCATGAATTACAACATATAATGTGAACATACCTTAATTCACAATAAACAAGATGCCAAGATTAGAGTTTGTTTTAAATTGGTCCAAACTGCTACTGAAGCATTTGAAATACTCATCCGTATACACAGTGAAATAAGAAGTCACATGTGGAACACAAGATTTTATGTTGGCACATGGAAAGCATTGAAGATAATCTATGAAGTTCTGAAACATCTTTCACATCTGATATTATAACTCATGATCGAGACATGATAGTATTTTAAACGTGTTGTGGAAAATAGCTAAACTATGAAATATATATGTTCATTCAGAAATGGCGCTGCAGATATCAAAATGTGAATGTATCTTTCAAGAGGATTTAAGTACATATGCATTTCTAGTTTTCAGCCACATATATACAATTTGAATAAATTTCCTATTGTACACATACATGTATACAAACACACACATAAATTTCATACAATTGCACGAATACTTTTACAATACCATATATAAACGTTAAGTTGTTAATGTTGTAATCCCATAATTATTCTCAAAATAAGTATTCTTCCGTAATGATTCTAGCCTTCAGATAATTTTTCTTATAATCCTAACAAAGTGTAGCCCTGAAAATTGCTGGGGAAAAAAAGAAAAGAAATTCTCTTAAATTATAAGTTAGTCCTAAAATTACATTTTAATAATAGTTACAATTTCTATCCATACGATTAACTCCCAATCAGCAGCGGCCTCTTTGAGCAGCTTTTTGTACCTTAATTAGAAAATTGATGTATTTGTTCAGGTTGACAGCAAATATAATTGAAGAAGAAAATGAAAATTTAAGCAATTTATATCCTTCTGTTTAGTTCTATAATACTAGTTTGATTAGACATACTTAAAAAAAAAACAAAAAAAAAATCGTTTTCATTTTTTAAATACATAAGTCTAATCTTTTCTACCATTCCGTCAATTATCAACATGCGCACACAGTCTAAAACGAAAAAGTAAAAAGTACATTATATATATCCAACTATAGACTTCTCCAGAATCAGTTAGTAGCAAGCGCATTCAAACAATTATATAAGCTTAATTATACATTTTAATTAAGTAAAGGCATTTGTTGAAATCCTACCGCTGGCATGCATGATCAAAACAACTACAGCTGGTAATCAGATGTAATCATTAGTTTATTGCTTGCGAATTCCTAAGAAGTTTCAGTACTGGAAAAAATCCGTGGACTCTGAGACCCAAGGTCTATCCTTGTACAAACCACTCAGAGACATAGTACTTTATTGATAAGTTGTTAAACATAATAGAATGGAGTAAAATAGTCTTTAGATAGCCAAATGCAGGGCGCATATCTCTCCAACACCCTCTTCCCAAAAAGAACAAATCTGACATTTATGAAGTTGACAATTTTCGAGTGTGAGGGGTTATGTGTTTTTCCATTTTTGCTTTATGCTCTAGCTAACATTAGCTGCATATCCATTTACCAACCTTTATTAGATGGTTAAATAGATTGGATATGACCTAGTTGTCTGAAAAAAAAGTCCCAAGTGTCAAAAAAAATTCCAAGTTTGTGAGCCTGAGTTCAAACCCAATATATGACTTATACATAGAAGAGGCAATGCAAAACAGACTCCTATGAGCAGTTCATAGTTAAGACATTTTAAAAAGTACCAAATTTACATTTGTCTCCACGTAATGGCACTATTTTCTATTATCTTGCTAATCAAATCAATGGGTTAAACATGTGAATAGCCTATTGGTATTTATAGTAACCTAGCTTACACTGTCATCTACTGGTGGATTGTGGAATTAGAAGAGAATGAATCCTAGCTCTGTTTCACCTAATAAGTTGTAGAGATAAGCATAATCATAAGAAGAGCAAGAAAAGTGATGATTTTTGTTTAGTCTTTTAGTTTAGCCTATTTATAAGCCATACTTTTATTTTTGGCCGCGCGCTACCAAGAATACTGAAGAAAATTGATTTTTTACTTTTTAATGCATTTATGGAAATTCTTTTTTTTTCCTATGTCAAATGGGTTGACCGGGAAGCGAACCCAGGCCAGCTGCTTGGAAGGCAGCTATGCTAACGACTAGGCCATCAACGCTTGACTGGAATATATTGGCAACTGTATTCATTAACACACTAAATAATTTTTCTTAATACGTAGCTCTACTCTATTGTGATATTAATCATTAATAGTAGTTACTTATAAATAAGTAATATTTAAGTACAAATATAGCATATACAGTATACTTAAACTAGATGTAATTAAAGGAGATTTGAACACAGACTTTCAAGCTCCCCTCAGATATACACTCTACCTAATATACCCAATACACATGTCCACATATATGTGTAAAATATAATTGATCTCCAAGAGACGTATTTTGTGCTGAAACGGCACTTATCAGTTGGTCCAGATCATCTTTTCCAACACACCTATGTAATCAGTGTTTGGTTTACATTAAGATAACAAATCTATAGCTGAAGAATTGGAGAGTGGAGAATATTGAAGGCAATTCATTAAAGTGTGAAGATTTCCTATCTTAATACAAACTGGGTATTGATTATATATATATGGGAGATGGTGATCTGGACCAACTGATGAGTGCTGATTCAGCACAAAATACATTTACTGGAGATTATTTACTTTTACACATGTATGTGGTCATGTGTACTGGATATATTAAAAAGAGTAGATAATTGAGAGGAGCTTGAAAGTCTGGGTTCAAATCCCCTTTAATTAATTATAAACAAGTAGAATAATTTTGAAAAGTAAAAGTCAAAAACCTGTATATTTAAATTGTTTAGTGAAAAATACAAACCAATTTGAGAAACACAATATATTTATGCATATAACGTATTTGATTCCTTGTGGGTTTGTGTTTTAACTTCTGCAATATATTTTTTTTCCTGAAATATTTCAGCAACTGGAATTCTTTCAAGATAAGTTTTTGAGTTTTTCTTTAAACCTAAGTTTCCTTTCTGTTCTTTTTTTATTTTCCCCTTCTTCTGGCATTAAAATGATCATAATTTTAACTCTTTGTTTTTTTCTCTTTTTCTGGTATTAAAATGATCATTCTTTTAACTTTTCTTGCTTTGTTTCTCTTCTGAAATTAAAATTTATCTTATTTTTAGCTCTTCATTGCTTTTTTCCTCAGGCATGAAAATGGTTGTCCTTTAGCACATTGTTATATTCTTCAACTATATCCTTCTTATAAAAGCAATTGACTCTATATAATGCTCTGCTAGTTAAATACAGTAGTAGAGGATCAGTTGCCTGAATGCAAGATCCTTGGATTGATTTCCAGTTCTGAAACTTCCAGAACTCAAGCTTCTTATGAATTCTTAAACAGTATATCATTGTAATAATCTTCATCACATCAATGAAGACTATATTCCCATGAAAACCATGTTCAACATAAATATATATGCTTACAATAGAATGAATATGGTCTAACAATCTAAATAGCATTGATTAATATTAGGATCATTGTATCATGTTTTCAAAATGTTATATTCACTTTTAAATGAATATATATTTCAATGCCTTTATGCTATATAAAGGAGAGTTTATACTTCACCTTTATGTGATGATTTTGGAAGAATAACAGTCCTTTATACAACTGACTTAGTTGAGATAGCTATGATGAAGGACCCTATATTTATATTTGTTAAATGCAGAAACAGCACATTACCATCTGCACTGCACTTTAATATCCAAATCTATCTTCCTATTCAAAAATCTACCAAAAACATTACCATCTGCACTGTACTTTAATATCCAAATCTATCTTCCTATCCAAAAATCTACCAAAAACATTACCATCTGCACTGCACTTTAATACCCAAATCTATCTTCCTATCCAAAAATCTACCAAAAACATTACCATCTGCACTGCACTTTAATACCCAAATCTATCTTCCTATCCAAAAATCTACCAAAAACATAAACATTCCTAAATCCAGATTGTTGTTTTGACTGACTTGAATTCAAAATTTGGTCATACTCATTTAAGACCTGATGCTAGTGATGATGAGTCCAAAGAAGGTGAAGTGAACATCTAATGATCTTAGTAAACATTTTATGTTAAATTTGTCATCTCATCTTATTTCAGTTATTTAGTATATCCTTATCCTTCATACATATGATATATAGCTTTGTAAATAATCTCTCCATTTGTTCATCCGCTATTTTTAAAATATCTAGGAATTCCATTATTTTCTGGTACTTTTTTTATTCTTAATACAGTTAATTGCTTGTCTCACTTCTTCACTGGTCTGCATCATTTAGTGCCGGAGTGATCTCAGGAATCAATGATGCATAGACTAAAATGTCACTTCCAGTGCTTTAACATCATATGACCTCCTAAGTAACAGCCATTTCATGGAAGCTATGATTCCACTTATCTTAGAACAATTTCATCTTGTGATATAAGTTGCGTAATGAGGCATTTCTAAATGCAAATATTTTTAAATTTAACTATCGGCTGCAACTCTGCCCAGAATATACACTAGCATATAACTACATAAAATTGAATACCCTATAGGCTTAATGATAGACTTTGGTAGAGCCTATTACTACAAAGCTATGAAAATGATAAACCAATGAATCACCGAACAACTTGGATTATGGCAGGTTTACTATCAAAGCATCCTTTGAATGTATTAATAGTATTAAAAATATGGCAATTGGTATTCAATGTTGTCTTAAGTCAGTGGGCATTACAGAACTATGTAGTTCCATTTCACAAAAACTACCCCTCCAAATAATTAAAGACACTCTAGTAAAATCTGAGTACAATGCTCAAAAAATTGAAATTATTATTGAATGCCTGAATTAGATTAATGAAGGTATTATAGCTTTATTGGTGAATATTACAAAATTGAAGAGGGGTGGCCTACAGGTCTTCTATGAGAAGCATAATATCTAGTATTGTATTAAATAAATTTGATAGAGACATTATTTCTAAATACTTAAATCAAACACCATCCTTGTTATATATAAGATACATTGATAGATATCCTTATTTATGCCCCAGAAGGGTAAATTAAAGGAATACAGCATGATCTTATGCATAAGTCTTTATTAAAATGAATTGTAAAACATGAAAATAATCTCAAAGTAATAAAGGTTTTATATTTATATATACAAATGCACTCAATTAAATTACGAAATATTAGTTAAAGGCACCCAAGGGTGAGGGGTTATACACCCTGAATTACTAACACCTAATGCTCATAAATTTGCAGATATTTTACACAAAAATTATGATCTTTGTAAATTTGAATCTGATCAAAAAACTGACATTGAAATGAACATCAATGATTTACATCATATTGAATACAAAGATTCATTTCTTATTCACATCGTTAAAATATTCCATGCTAAAATTAGGAATAAACCTCAAGTTGATGAAAAACCCTGAATACCACTTCCACACATACAGGGGTCTACTCACAATATAAATAAAAGTCTGTGCTGAAACATACAGTTAGTCTTTGCACCCCTCCCACCCTGAATGACCTAATTAACAAAGTAATTTAATTAATTTTATCAAATTTTTTTTTTAATCTACAAAACAAATATTAACATCTTTTCCTCCATTTCTATATATATTTCTCAGCAATACTTTAACTGCTTTCCAAATCCAAACTGCTCTTCAGATAGGAATATGTCTATTTTCACAGAAATCTATCTATTCAAAGTGACATGCATAAAACTGCAGAGAAAGATAGCATTTTAATTTTTCATCACAAATCAAAATGCAAAACGAGCTAATATTTGAACTGAAAACCTCACCTTTATAAGATTTAACAATGTTTCATGTTTTTTTTTTTGAACTTTAATAAATTATTTAAATCATTAAAATCAGTTATTTTTTCTCATGTGTCATAGCATCAGCTGGGAAGTGAACCCGCTAACCCGGAACAACTGCTTGTAAAGCAGCTGTCGCTGACCTCTCGACCACCAATGCTTGACAATAGTTATTATTGAAGTGTCAAATACCTGGAAATGTCATAATTAAATTTATCATTTCTGATTTCAGTTTTCCAGTCATTACATTTATCAATAAAATATTCAAAAGATATGAATGATTTTGTTATTATAAATAAGGAAAACACTTCTCTTGTGTATTTTAATCAATGCAACAGTTTATTCTGTACTCTTACAAAATTAGATGATAGTTTCAACTGTTTAACAGTCTTCCTCACAGCTGTAATATACACAATACATAAACACTTTAGAGAAAGGCTTTAATATTTATCATATGTGCCTTGAATGTTTATAATAGTAAAATGATGTTGTTGTTTTTTACTTTAGAGAAACTTCTCAAACCTTGACACAAGATAATGACTTTATAAAGATATGAGAAGAAACAAGCATTTGGAGTTCAAAAGTTTTTACAATATGCAAAGTTTACATATACTACTTCCAAACTTCTTAAACACTTCAACAATACTATTTTTTGTACCAAAACTCTATTCTTTATTCTTTTTTTTTTTTTTGGTGTTTAAGAAGATTGGAAATGGTATGACATGTAAATGTAAAATCTATACATAAGGAAAAGAAGAAAAAGGAAATATGCAAAGTTAACAGGAAAATAATTTATTTTCATGTATTTATGTAAGAAATGAGATAAATTATGATGGTTATGAAAGGTGGATAGACTAATTTCTACAGAAAAAGTAGAATTATGAAAAATGATCATAAAATATATATATGAAGCATTAAAGAATGTACAATAACATTAGATATACCTCATTGTTATTTGACATAAAGACAGGAGCTGTTGATGTGAAAGGAGAAAGTAAAAATGGAATAATAATAATAATAATAATAATAATAATAATAATAATAATAATAATAATAATAATAATAATAATAATAATAATAATAATAATAATAATAATAATAATAATAATAATAATAATAATAATAATAATAATAATAATAATAATAATAATAATAATAATAATAATAATAATAATAATAATAATAATAATAATAATAATAATAATAATAATAATAATAATAATAATAATAATAATAATAATAATAATAATAATAATAATAATAATAATAATAATAATAATAATAATAATAATAATAATAATAATAATAATAATAATAATAATAATAATAATAATAATAATAGGGAAGAGAATATTGAACATTTAGTTTTTGACTTTAGGATGTTCAGAGATCATGATAAACTTATGGAGAATAAAAAAATTATAAATGTAAAAAGAATAAAAGAAATAGAAATGTTTTTGTCTTTTATAACAAAAATGGGGAATGTCAGTGTAAGAGTAGAAACTAATGAAGCAGATTTTCTTAGAATGGGATGGATTAATTAAAAAAAGAGTCAGTGTTGAGAAAAAGATTTAGTAATAACAAATAAGAATTAGATGAATTCCCTGTAATACTAATGATTTTGAAATGAGAAATTGTTTAATTGGGTTAACAAAGTTCCGTGTATGTAACGATTGTGCAAAAGGAATTCTGTTCCTATCTAAGAAGTCATTTTCTAATTATATCATGAACATTTTATAACAATAGAAAAAAAAGTACCTTATTTTTTAAAATTCAAACAAAGGGCATTGTAAAAAAGAATGCATTTTTTAAATGTAATATCTGGAGATTTGTTTTCCAAACTTAAGAGAAGAAAAAATTAAAACCATTAGTCATTTATTACTAGAGTATAACCGCTTAAAATTAGAAAGAAAGGAAGCAATACATTCATAGAAAAATAAACAAATTAAATGAAAATACAAATGAGGGCTTTTTAAAAGGAGGGGAGCTTTTGCGTAGAAATTGGATAAAGAGATTTGAAACTGAAGTTGATGGATATTAAAAATACCATTTACACCTTCTTAGACACTTTATCAATACTTTTATTTGTATTATTGGTATTACACTAACAGTTTCAACTAACCTGCAGTCATCATCAGAGTTCTTGATGATGACTGTAGAACAGTCGAAACTGTTAGTGTAATACCAATAACACAAAAGTATTGATAAAGTAGAAAAATAATACAAAAGTATTGATAAAGTAGAATATTATATTAAAAATATTGGTGTGGAAATGGAATAAAAAATAAAATAGGCTAGAAATTTAGAGTATTGGAGATTTTAATATAACAAAGAGAAAAATATAATTGCTAAAAAATTTTTTTTGACTTGCCAGTTCATAGATTTCTGATGATGATGATGATGATGATGATGATTATGCTTTTTTCAAAAGATAAACTTTAATAAGATTAAAAGAGTCACATAAATTACATGTAAAAACATGAAGTATTAGATACAAGTTGATACATGATATTATATATGCAATAAGGGTTTACAATCTTGCTTGTGATGGGGAAAAACATGATTTACACCAATTGAAAGAATAATAATTGTTACATAACAAGATACATGTGTCAAATTAGGTTTACATAGAATTTTAAAATAAGATATTGAGAAAAATACATGGAAACATATGATAGTATGAGTGAAAATATATATGGGGGGAGTTGATGTTGGGTTGGTATATGGTTGTATATAATTTGCACTTATTTGGAGGGAACATTATAGTTTTCATGGTTTACTCTTATTATTTATGTGTTACATAAGTTAAATGTGAAAACATGAATTCTAGATATAATTTGATACATGGAATTGCAAATGCTATGAGCATTTATAATTTTGCTTATGATAAAGAAAAGGTGATTTAGAATAGTTAGAAGAAGAATAATTGTTGCATAACAAGATATATATGTCAAATTAGGTTTACCCAGATTTTTTGAAAGTATTATGAGGTAAGTAAATGAAAGTACCTGGTGGTATTTGTTAATACATTGGGGGGAGGGGTGGTGTTACATTAGTATATGACTGTTCATAAATTGTGCTTATTAGGGAGCACTATAGGTGTCATGGCAAAGTCTTATTGTTCATGTGTTGTGCATTTAAAGTTCATTTAAAGTAAATCGGTGTTCTTGCAAACTTCTTGGGATAAGTGGATTGATGAAGTGGATGTACCATATTACTCTCATGCGGTGCAGTATTAATTTCAGAGTTCATCATGGTATGATGTTGAATCTATGAGTTCATGCATGGTAGGAATTTAAGCTGATTGAAGTTGTGGAAAGTGAAATGGAAGCAATATAGAGAGCAGTTGAAATTTGTGGCAGATATAATGGTGGACTTAGTGGAAAAAATATCTTATATGATGCAAATAGACCACATGGTATGATAAATAATAAGTTTTTTATGCATGGTTGTCAGCATGTCAGGCATCCACAACACGGAAAAGGGGGAATTACAATCTTGTGTTTTTAATTGTAGGTTTTAAATGTTGTTTGCATTAGTTGTCCTGAAATGTAAAATTGACTTATTCATTAATGAACTTCAAATATCTTTGCTGCTGCTGACATGGGAATTATTCTTGGTGATGCTGGCATAAGTTTTTTATGAGCTAAAGCTGAAAACATTGTGGAATTAGTTTTGGCACGGATCAGTTGGTCACATGGTCATGTGACAGCCATTTTGATTGGTTTTAGCAATTTAAAAATTCATTTTTTTTTTAAAAAAAAAACTTACGAAATTGTCTTAGAAAAGATGTGTGTGATATAGTTGAATGTGTTAATTGTTTCAATATTTGTTAAATATACCTGCTACTGCAGATTTTGAGTGCATCTTTGGGGGTTTAAACCCGGAAATTTTTGCTTGTCACCTAAGATTTGCTGCTTCTAATCAAATATTTATTCCTGCAAATTATACATTACACACACTGAATTTTTATATATATAGAGTGTTATCTAATTAGGTCAAGTTCAGTCTCTGGGATGGTTTTAAATTTATCTTTAAAAAAACTGCATTATGCAAATTTTTAATATTTAAATCAGGAGCTCTTGGAACTAATATGGAGATGAGGCTAAAGTTTTCTGCAAGACTACTACAACTAATGCTACTACAACTGCTGCATCTGTGGCTACTGCTTCTCCTACTATTGCTACTCCTATGATGACCACCACAACTGCTGCTACCGTTACCACAAACGCCATCTCCATTAAAGTCATTTTTAAAGCTGTCCTTTATCATATTAATATTTTAATAATTTTTTGCTATCCTGTATAGTTTGGTATTGTGTGATTTCAAGATCTATTGTCACCATCCTGTCAGCCACCTTACTCAAACTTTTTAAGAATTGTTAAAAGTATTATAAGGATTTATTGATTATACTACTAATAATAGTAATAAGCAGCCACTTGTAAAACAAATATGCCATTCTAACTCCAAGAAAAAGAAAGAGAAGAGACAGAATTTTGAGATGAGTACACAAACCAATCAGTAAAACCCAAATAGAATATTTTGGTTCACTTTGATTGTTTATTTAATATTTTACGATATTGTCTTTTAATTTCTTTAATAGCGTCAGTGGCAGTATCGTATATTTGTTTTAAAAATGAATATAATACGATTAACTATACTTTATGTCCAAAATTCCAATTAAGGACTTTTATTAAAGTGATATCAATATTATTAAACGTCAGTTGCTTTTTTTTTTTAAAAAAAAAAAGTTTAAAATCAATTGTGTCTGGATCCGTCTCTTAATTCTTAAAAAAGAGAAATGAGTTATTTCATTGGTTAAATTCTAAGACGATTTTAAAATACAATCACATCCGACACAAATGCTGATTCTGTTTTTACTTCCTCTTTTATTCTTAATATTCATTTTTATTTTGATATTTTAACAATAGATGGCAGAATGTAAGTGGAAAAATATGGATAATTTAATCTGTAAATTATGTAAGGAAGGAATAGAAAATATTAGGCATCTGGTAATTGAATGTAAATGCTTGAAAACAGAAAGGGCACATATAATAAAGTTATGGAAAAATAAATATGAAAAAAGTGATTATACAGAAAGTGGATTATTGGTTTTTATGCTGGGTTTGGGAAAAGGAGGATTTAGATATAAAGGCCATGGAGATGACTAAGATTATGTTGTGGAATTGGGATGGAGCAGAATATGGGAAAAATTAGACTGGGGAATGGAAAATAAAGTGGCTAACAGGTTTCTCTGGGCATAATTGTTGGAAGATTCTTGACTCCGTTTAAGGAGAAGCTACAGTACATCACATCACATAACAGGTTTCTCTGGACATAGTAGTTGAGAGATTCCTGACTTGTTTAAGAAGAAGTCACAGAGTATCACATCACATCACATACAAGGGAAAATATTCCGTAAATTTTGAATTTAATATTGTTGCATTATATTACAAAATTAATTAAATATATAGGGTATATGAGCACAGACTTTCACACGTCCCACCACTCTCCACACTATCTCATAACACTGATACACTCGAACACATATATGTTGAAAAGATAAATAGTCACCAATATATGCATTTCATGCTAAAACAGCAATCATCAGTTGGTCCAGATTACCATCTCCAAACATATATTCCACAAGTGCAATGTGTAGAAATGGTAATCTGGACCAACTGATGATTGCTGGTTTAGCATGAAATACGTATATTGGTGATTATTTATCTTTTCAACATATATGTGTTTAAGTGTATCAGTGTTATTAGATAGAGTGGAGAATGGCGGGTCGTGTGAAAGTCTGTGCTCATATACCCTATATATTACACAGGTATATAATAAGCCTGTGTGTTTCAGTTAAATTAATCAAACAGAGAATTTCGTTTCTTATAAATTTCCAGTACTTTTTTTTAAGAATTCAATTATAATAGAATAAACATAATTGGAGGGAATTTGAATCCAGACTTTCAAGCTTCTTTCTATCATCAACTCCATCTTATACAACTGATACACATGACTACATCCTTCGGAAAAAATAAATGATCTCCAATATACATATTTCGTGCTGAACTCCTCTAATTGCATCGAGCTTGAAGTATAAATTCTATACATATATTTAAATATTAATAGAATAAATAAGGATTGAAATGCCAATAACTCAATAAAATTTTCTGCATTATTATAAATAATAATAGGTCGTACTATATCTATGCGTCTCACAGTAGTAATTTAAAAAAATCACACTATTTGATAAATTCACGGATTTATTAATTAGAACATAGATCCCGGGTTACTATGAGTTGGTAAATGGATATTTAGCTATTATTGAAATATAAGTTATAAACACACACATTTTAATCCAGGTTGGTTAGATAGATACATACCCTAAATGAAAGACAAATTTAGAAACATTATACAGGTTAATTTTACTTTTCTGGAGAGATGTCATGCTTTTAGGGGTGTGGAACCCACGCTTTAGCATTACCTTTATTTGAAACTAATAACTATTTCTTTTCTATATAGCTTTATTCAGCCTCTTATTAAGTAACAGTCTCTTCAGTTAGGATAGCGGGTGTAAGGAATAAATTATGTTCAAAAGATGACATGAAGATTAACAACTTATTAACAAAGACTTTATTTAGTCAGAAATTCAATTATGAGATAACTCATTATTATTTTCATTCTCCTTCACAAGTCACATAAAATGGTTTTTCTATTAAATTTATTTATTGGTATAATTTTTTTCTTACAGTATATGATAATTTCAATAACAATATTTCATCTAATTTTGAATATAATTTAGTTGTTCCTCAGAATAACATTTTAGCAACCGTGTTTTTTTACCATTTACATTAATGATCTTACAGATTGCTTGAAATCTTATTATCTTCTATGCTAGCTAATGACATCACACCATCACCATTTCTTATGCTTGCTCAAAACTGTTTTTAAAACAGGCAAAACATGGCCTAATAAGATAGTGATGGCTATGTTTATTAAAGAACCAAAGACACCAAATTGTATTGGTACTGAACTGAGTTCAAACCTATATGACTATATAAGCTAATGAGCTTGTATTAAAAATATTATGGTGTTTTCAGTTTAAGACTCATGGTTTTGTAGTTAAGTAGAGATAAAAGGTGGCTGCTGGAGGGTTGCATTAGATCCTAAGATCTAGGTGCAGTGCTTTCAGATTCAAGGCTCCTCACTGATGAAGGCCACAAGCTAGAAACTAGTCTGGGGATATTGGATGAGTAGGCACTAGATGGGGATTTTATGCACAATCCTTTTGCCATCCATTGATTACTCTGGCTTGCACTGAGTGGCAATACATATAGAGAGTTTTGCCTGTTTTTCTATGCTAATGACCAAAATTTTTAGAAGATTCATTGCATTCAAAATAATTTTTGTCACTCATTCGTCCCATCATTGAATATTGTTCAAAAATCAGTATTTAATCAATTCTTCAAATACATTTCTCTGTAAAATCAAATTGGGTTTCATCTTCCTTCTAGATGGATAAAATTGGGCTTCATCTTTCTTCTGGATGAAATATAGAGATCTTAAATTTCTTTACAAAATCATAAAGATGTTATTCTTTCTAATATAATTTCAGTTATTATAAATAGGTCTTACGAGCATAATACTGCCTGATTCTGTCTGTTATATTCAAACTTGTCTATCCAATATCCTTAATTTGTTTCTTTACTCAGGCTATTTTCTTTATGTAATCAGATTTTTATGAATACCAATCTCTTTTAATTTAAATATTCTTAAATTTAAATGTCATTTTTGATTAATTTAATGTATATTATTTATAAACATAGGCGATTTGAACTCAGACTTTCAAGCACTCACTAATGATCCACACTATCTCATACAACTAATACACATGATCACACACAAAGCTCCAGGTTTGTGAAGTGTGCCTGGTTTTCAAATATTTACATATAAGCTTGTATCCTGCCCATCCCTTTTCTATGTATTTAAATGAATAAGGTCTTATTCATGGGGGGTCGGAATGACTTCAGGTCAACATGAGCTAGGCAATAATGTTGGCATCAGTATGGGATTTGGCTTTCCATCATCAGATTTTCAATGATATGGATGGCTGAAAAGTTGGAGGTTGGAGTGGATTGAAGTCTGTTCATTAAAGTGTGAAGATTTTCTATCTTAATATAAACTGAGCACTGATTATATATATGTGTGGGAGATGGTAATCTGGCCCAACTGATGAGTGCTGCTTTAACATGAAATACATATTTTGGTAATTATTTGTCTTTTCTACATGGGCGTGTTCATGTGTATCAGTTGTATGATATAGGTTGGATCATTGGTGAGTGCTTGAAAGTCTGAGTTCAAATCCCCTGTATTTACAATTAAAGCTCCAGGTTTGTGAAGAGTGCCTGGTTTTCAAATATTTGTATATTATTTATATATTTTTGTTTGTTTGTTTGTTACTTTTTTTATTATTATGTTACATGCATTTCCCCTTATTATTTCAATGTGCAATATATAATTGGTTTTATGGTGCTGTTTAGTACTTAAATAAATTATTATTATTATCATCATCATCATCACCATCATCATTATTATTATTATTGTTGTTGTTGTTACTATTATTATTATTATTATTATTATTATTATTAGTAGTAGTAGTAGTAGTAGTAGTAGTAGTAGTAGGAATAGAAGTAGTAGTAGTAGTAGTAGTAATAGTAACAGTAGTACTAGTAGTAGTATACCGGAAGTGACAAGTTATTACAATCCAGAAACTTTTACCTCATCTCTGTTACTAAACTAAACTATATATAAATAAACAAAAGTAAACTAATGAGAGTGATTTGGATGATGAATTTACATAAAATAAAATGCTCAATTTTATTTCTTAAAAGAATTCATTCATATATCTTTGTTTATGACTATATTAAAAAGGATTATTCAAAAAGATGCCACCATTTTTGTTTTAATTACAGACCAACAGAATATCACATGACCTCTGCTTAACACATTACTTTTAGGTAGCAAATCTATTTCTTCTACTCCAGTTCTGCCCCCTTGTGTAAGATTGAATAATCAGTAGATATGTCTATTGATTACTTAAGTTTACACAAGGTGGCAGTGCTGGACTTTTATTTGGAGAATTGCTGAAAGTTTATGAAGACAGCATTAATATTAAGTAGTATAATAGTCATTTTTTGAAAACAACTTATGATTTTTGAAGAATTCCATACCTTTATTATCAGCCATTCATAAATGATTATTTGATGTTAATGCCAGAAAAAAAAAAAGTAAAACAATAAAGTAGCAATAAATAAAGATGAGTTTACAATGACTACATAAATCGTATGTTTGCATTTATCACATACCAGTTCTTTAATATGTCCATTTGACCTGTTATAATACTGCTTTTGTTATATTTTTGCTGCATCAATTCTTTGTTTTTGAAAAACTTCAACACTTTGTCTAATTGTAGCTTTCCACTCTATTTTATTCTTAGTCTGGTATTCCCAATATAAGCATTCAATTATGCATATCAATAGAGTATCTCTATAAAATTCTTTTATAATGCAAAGACAATCTATCTCTCCCATGAAAATCATATTCATAAATATAGAATAGTTAGTTAAAGTTAATTAAAGAATAGCAATAGAATATCACAGTCCCAGCTTAAAATAATATAAGACAAAGGCTGCTCTCAACTCTACTGCCATCTAGTGTAAGCTTGGATAATCAGTGTTTACTAGATTAGCAGATATATCTAAATCTACTATCTTTAGTACTTAAATACTCAGCCTCAAGTTGGTTTCTAAATTTTGTCTTTACTCGAAAGGTTCTGGAATTTAAAATTGGAAGAAATGCAGATATGCATCGAGCAAACACCTTTAACTCCAAACTGATCTGAGAATGGATATTTAAATAATAAGGATAGGGAGTTTACATGCATCTGGTAACCAGTGATTAGTTCAGTTCATGCTAGATAGCATTAGAGTGAAAAGCTACTTTTGTCTTGCCACATTGAATAATATATAAATAGGAATTTAGGTAGAATAGAAAGTTTAAGTACATAAAGAAGAAAAAATATTATGGCAAAAAGTTTTAGATAAAATGTCAATATTGTTAACCCAAAAAGAGATTCACATCATGGCAGTTAACTGGCCATGGTTTAGGTCTAAATAAAATTTTGGAGATATATTTAAAATGCAAGTAGGCTTATTAATTTTCTTTTTGCTAGACATCTAACTATTAATCAGTAAATGGGTAGCACAATATGTTTTATCTAGAAGCAAAACAAAGAAGGAAAACCTTAAATGCTCATTATTCAGTAATTAGCAATCATGGCAAGTAATTTTTTTCTATCCTCTTTTTGAAGTCCTTTATTCTGTGATGAGCTATTTTATATTTTGCTTTTATTGATGCTAGTTACATGCATATATTGCCTATTGGTATCAAGTCACTGTCCTTCCACATACCAAAGTAGACTAGAATAAGTCAATCCATAAGTTTCAAAAACAAACCTTTCAGTGAGAAATTTTATTAACAATGACGGTAAACAATTTAAGTAAAGGTAAAGCAAAAACCATGAAAATAATATAATTTATTTAGAAAAGAAACCTAAAATATTTTACAAAAAATTAAGTTAGTAAGGATTATTGTTAAAAATATTTGTTTTGTTTTTTTCAATTATTGTTTGTTAAATATATTAGCTTCAAATTTATTTGATAAATAAATTTTATTATTTTCACATTTTTTATTCCCTTCCATAACAGCCATTTAAATAAATTTTTTTATTGAAGTTGGCATGGATCACATTTATAGAAAATATTTATTTTAAAATCATTGTTTGTTGATATACAAATTAAAAAGCGTATGAAACACTTGAACGAGAAGCTATAAAGATTCCAAAAATTATTATACGCTAAGCGCTTTCGAGGCCACATAGTGGTACTGCGAGATGCAGAACGAGAAAATAGGGCAAAGAAACAAAGCGGTATGCAAAACATATGCAAATGAGCTAGATAGTCAAACGTTTGGAGATGTCAAAGCAGGTATCCCATCTATTGATAGCGTTATTATTGCTATTAATGAAGTATGCTTCTCTGCTTGATGTCGTTTTTTTCAATGCCAACTATTTTGGGGTTGGAGGGTTCAAACACATGTCCTGTCTTCTTGGAATGTTCTAAGAATGTTGATGAGTTATCGTTGTTTTTCTTTGCTCTATTATAGGTGTATCTATGTTGTGCTGTCCTGTTAATTATGCCTGCTTTGGTTTCCCCAAAATAAATGGCCCGGCAACCGGGTTGTGGGCATGATATGCTGTAAGTGACATGGGGGGTCTGAGAAGGTTCGATTTTATCCTTAGAGTTGTTGATTAGACGATTAATGCATGGGGGTGTATGAAAACTAATTTTAAATTTATTGGACAAAACTTTAATTAATTGGTAAGAGATTTTAGGTATGTGTGGAAGAGTGATATATGGAATTTTAGAATTGTTTTTATTGTCTATGATTTTCTTATAAAATTGTTTGTTGAATAAATTATTTTCAGGTTGGTAATTCAAACATATTGCTTAAAAACTTTTTTAGTTTGATTTCTATGAGTTACAAATAAAAGTTGTCAATTAGTTTATTCTTGTCTATGATATGATGTGATGTGATACACTGTGACTTCTCCTTAAGCGGAGTCAGAAATCTCTCAACAACTATGCCCAGAGAAACCTGTTAGCCACTTTACCTATGTGATGTGATGTGATGTGTTATGGCTTCTCCTTAAACGAAGTCAAAAATATCTCAGCAATTATGCCCAGATAAACTTGTTGGCCACTTTCTTTTACATTCCCCACTATAAATTTACCCATAATCTGCTCTATCCCATTTCCACAACATAATTTTTGTCAACTCTATAACCTTTATATCTAAATCCCCCTTATCTTTTCCCAAACCCAGCATAAAAACCAATAATTCACTTTCTGTATAATCACTTTTTTCATATTTATTTTTCCACAACTTCATTATATGTACCCTTTCTGTTTTCAAACATTTACATTCCTATTAACAAATGCCTAATATTTTCAATTTCTTCCTTACATAATTTACAAAATAAATCACCCATATTTTTCCATTTACATGTATATTCTTTTGTAGCTAAAGATCCCGTTCGAGCCTTAAACAATAAACTACTTTCCTTACTATTATCATATATTAACTCATACCTAATATTCTGTTTATTTCTATATATATTTAAACTCTTTTTACTCTCCATACTATTTCTCCATCTCTCTAACTCCCTAGTCTTTATTAATAAATTTATTCTTTTATCCCATTCCTTACTACTATAACACTCAATAATCCTCTTAACACAATCATCCCATCTTTTGTACAAATATATTGATATAAATTTTTTATCCAAATCTTTTGCATACCGCATTACCTTTCCCACCCATCTTGTTACCTGCCCTTTACTCATAACCCAATTAAATACTATTTTAGCTATTCTTTTATTATCCATAAACTGCAATCTACCAAACATTTTCATTTTACTTTTTGCATCTCTCATATGAAAACTTGACCATCCCATTTCTCCTTGAATTGCCTCCCTTGCTGTCCATACTTCTGCATCCAATGCATGTCTTCCTACTTTCCTTTGAGTTTTTTCTAAATAATCTAATATCTTTTTACTAACATATAATGCATCATTACCATATGTTAACCCTGCTACTGCAACTCCTTTCCATATAATTCTAGCTACATCATATTTATTATATGAAAATACTGTTAATTTCTTTATCAATCCTTTTCTTTTCTTTGCTTCATTTATCAATTTTTTCTCCCATTCATCCAAATAATTTTTCTGATTACTTAAAATAATTCCCAAATAACTATATCTATTCACCACACTTAACTTAATATCTCCCAATAAAAATTCTACATCTTCTCTTTCCTCAGTATTAACCATCATTATATTTGATTTTTCTTCACTAAATTTAATCCCCATCTCTTTACCCACCCTTGCACATCTCCTCAACATAACTTCCATATCTTCTCTTTTTTCTGCACACAAAAATATATCATCTGCAAAAAAAAGACCTGACAAAATATATATTCCCTTACTACCTATTAACGGTATCTCTATCCCTCTTCCTAATCTTTCTATTGCTCTTTCCATTTCACTCAAATACAACACAAACAAAATAGGTGACATAGGGCTTCCTTGACTTAGTCCCACACCATTTTTAACTTTAATTGATTCTATATTCTCTAATTGATATATATATAATAATTATTTTCATATAATTTCTTAATAATATCTATTAAAGCTTCATCCATTCCCAAATTTGCTAAACTTATCCATAATCTATTTCTATTTACTCTATAATATGCCTTCTCTATATCTATAAAACTCATATATAACTGTTCATCCATTCCCAAATTTGCTAAACTTATCCATAATCTATTTCTATTTACTCTATCATATGCCTTCTCTATATCTATAAAACTCGTATATAACTATTTATCTGCATTCCTACTCATATCCATAAGTTGTGTAACTACAAATAAACTATCTCCTATACGTCTATCTAATCTAAAACCTCCTTGCATTTCAGACACTACATTATTCCCTTCCATCCATTTTACAACTTTACTAGCCACCATATACGAGAAAACTTTATATAAAACTGATGTTACCGCTATCGGTCTATAATTATTCAACTTTCTATGATCCTTACTCTTTCCTTTAAATAATAACCTTACTCTTGTATTACTCCAACTCTATTCTGTGCCATTTTATTAAAACAGGATAACTTTACTTTTGCCCTATAACCTAAATTCATTACCATCTCTGCTGCCCATCCATCTAAACCTCTTGCCCTCCCACTTTTCAATTTCTTCTCTACCTCATTTAGTTCATTTTCTGAAAAGCTAATATTCCCATTACTATATTCTTTCATATTTTCTAACATTCTATCATTCACATCTAACATCTTTTCTATATTCATTACATAACTATTTAAGATTCTCTCTAAATCTTCTCTAGAACTACACTCAGTTCCCTCATCATCTAGTAATACTAACTCTCTCTCCCCTACATTTTTCATTTTAATATAATTCCAAAATTTTTTACTTCCAACTCTTCCACTTTTATTAATATCCTCCAACAATTTACTATTCAATTTCATTCTCTCTCTATAAATATCTATTTTAGCCAACTTCTTCTTTTCTAAGTACTTTTCCCATTTAGCATTAATATCTTTTTCACTTTCCTTATTCTTAATAGCACACTTATATTCTCTACATGCTTCTTTCCTTTCTTTTACACTTTTACTAATTTCAGTATGTGGTTTGTGGCGCCACCAGTGAGTGAGTAATGCAAAGCTAGATAATTGTACACAGAATTCAGATAAAATCCCACTTTAAGGATCCAATGCCACATTTTATAATATAAAAACAAAAAAATGATTATATTATTTTAAAAAGTTGTCTTAAATTTGACTATAGTTTGAGATTGTTGATAACTTTAAGTTAATGGTTACCATCTATATTTATAAACCTATTAAAGACTTGAGTAATTGGCTTTATTATCTTAGTAAATATATACTTGATATGGAATTTGGAAGTTATAAATGATTATTTATTAGTCCATTTTCAGAATCTGAAAGTTATAATTGATTATTTATTAGTCCGTTTTCAGAACCTGGAAGTTATAATTGACAATTTATTAGTCTGCTTTCAGAACAGGTTATATTTGCCTGGTTAATGAGGTTTGTTTAAATTTCTTTGCACTATTAATCTCACACTTCTTGGTCAAGTTGCAGTCTGTAGTGTCTATATAAATATATCAGACAATAGATAAAGGTTGTACTATCTTTATTGTTAAAAGTGTTTGCCTTGACAACAGGTTGAGATTGTTGATAGTTTAAGGGCTGATTGTTATCATCTACATTTATAATCCCATTAAAGCATTGAGTAATTGTCTTTATTGCCTTAATAAAAATAAATATTAACTTGCCTGTATTCCAATATTTTTCTATCATTCCCCTGGTGGACATTTGAGTTAATAGTTCAACATTTTATTTAATGTTATGAATCAATAAATTGGACTTGATTTATTAGAAATATAAGTTGCAAATAAAAAACATCTTTAAAAACATATTTGAACTTTTCAAATATAGAAGAAAAAAAATAGTAAAATGAAATTAAATACATATATTTTTATTAACTGATTGTTATAATTGTATTGAAAAAGATACATTATTTACTGGATAAAATTAATTTTTAAACATGAATGAATATTTATAAATTCATCATATTCTCTACAGTTCTGCACTATGGTATTTGACAAAGTGTAACAATTGTATTTTCTATTTTAAGGTTACATTGCATTTTAATTTGCATTTTTAAAAGTACAATATACTCAAATCCAAGACTCCTCACTGATGAAAGCTATACATATTATAAATATATATTTGTAATCAGTATAATAACTCTTACGAATAACTCCTGCACAAGTTCTGCTTGTTTGGAGTTATTTTCTTATATATATATAAATATTTGAAAACCAGGCACTCTTCACAAACCTGGAGCTTTAATTGTAAATATAGGGGATTTGAACTCAGACTTTCAAGCACCCACCAACTATCCATACTATTTCATACAACTGATACACATGACCACACACATGTAGAAAAGATAAATAATCACCAATATAAGTATTTCATGCTAAACCAGCACTCATCAGTTGGTCCAGATTATCATCTCCCACACACACATATATAATCAGTGTTCAGTTTATATTAAGATAGCAAATCTTCACACTTCAATGGACAGGCTTCAATATACTCCAACTTCCAACTTTTCAGCCATGGACTGGCTTTAATCTGCTCCAACTTCCAACTTTTCAGCCATATATATATATGTGTGGGAGATGATAATCTGGACCAACTGATGAGTGCTGGTTTAGCATGAAATACGGATATTGGTGATTATTTATCTTTTCTACATGTGTGTGGTCAAGTGTATCAGTTGTATGAGATAGTAAGGATAGCTGGTGGGTGCTTGAAAGACTGAGTTCAAATCCCCTATATTTCTTATATATATTGTTTAATAAACAAATAAATAAAAAATACATTTGTAAGTTATCAAACAATAAATTTGAACATTTATTTTAATAATAGAATCAATTTACATATAATGAAAATTGAAAGTATTTTAAACAAAAATATAAAATTACTTTAACAGTTTGATTTAGTCATAAATTTCTGTAATTTAGATATTCATTATACACGATATTTATTATTTTATAGTTGGACTAAATACAAATAGCATCGTGAAACAGCGCATATTTTATTTGCTAGAGTCATGAAAATATTTATTACAAATTATTGTACAAATAACAATAAAAAATACACTTATGTTTGACATGATAAAAAGAGCTACATGTTTGGTATCAAACAGTCGCATGTGGCCGTGAACCATAGGTGGACAAGAGGGTAAATTCACTCTTCCGGCGCTCGAATTTCTTATAAACAATATAGCCATTCGATAATATATATGCACATATAAACATATAGTTTATTGTTCGGGAATGCGTAAGATGTTCGAGCAACGGAAGTGACAAACGCTGGGTTGCAATTTCATGGGCCTTGAACTCCAATCTGCGCTGTTTTACTATCCCCAAACCATTCAGGCAATATAGTAATTTATAAAACTCAATAATAATGATAAAACTGTCAAATCATTTTATCTCTACATATAATTTTAAAAAGTCTACTGAAAAATTAAATCATATTGTTGTTTTTTTTATTTTTATTTTTTAAGTGTCATAGCATCGGCCGGGACGCAAACCCGCAACCCGGGCAACTGCCTGCAAGTGCAAGGCAGTCGCGCTGACCTCTCGACCACCAATGCACGACATCATATTGTTTTTATTAAGAAGATTTTCTTTTTTCTCTTTTGTCTGGCGCTTTAAAAGAATTCGGATTTTCAACTGATATCTATATTCAGAAGCAGCACCTTTTAGAAATTGTCCAATAAGATTTCTCTTAAGGATAAGCTCATTCATCAAAAGTGGCTTAACGATGTCCGATTGTACTGACCGGCCTCGAACGTTCCACCTTGTTATACCAGATCTCACCTGTATTGTTGAGAAATAAAAGACGTTTGCATGTCTATCAAAGCAGGGCCATATCAGTGTTGGACTTGTCCGGATTCTACTAGCTGTCTGTTTCTTGACATTCCAAACAGTTGCCATTAAGTTGTCCAGCGATAATTGAAGCGTTAAGGTCACGATTTACGACTAGCCGTTAAACATTTAGATTTTACAATAAAGTTATTTAAATACGTCAAATTCTAAAATGTTCACATATTATTTAGGATTATGATTATTTTGTTTATTAAATTTTATTTCTTAAATGTAAAATATATCAAGGTGGAATATATTAAAAATATGAAAAATAAATAACCTGGTGTTTTAGTGGTTGAAAGATAAATAAGGTAAGTCATTTTTAATAGTCGTAAATTAATAAGTAAGGAATCGTTTTCCGTGAAGTGTTTCCGGTGATAGATTATCGTAGTATCTGACTTTTTAAGATAATGGTTGACATCTTATTCTTTATAATAAAGATAAGAGTGAATATAAAAAAAGATATGCGCTAGCTAACGTTTGATTTCTGTTATAAGAAAAGGAAATAATCGAATAGCTTTATTGTCCGGAAATTGATAGGAATTTCGAGAGTAGAAAATACCAGAACTGGGATCAATCCGAGTGCCTTATTCTTTGTGTCTGATTCGCTACGCAAGGTTTAACTAATTTGTATATTTAAAATTAAATGAATTCCTGCTTGAAAAAAAAAAAAAAGAACTATTAAAAAGTATCCAAAATTATTAACAAACTATAATTGATAATTTTGGCAATTATATACGTTTAAATGATATTCTAGTAAATAAGTAATCGAATAGATAGTTGAACCGGAGGTTAAGCGACATTCCAACAACTTAAAAGGACAGGTTAATAAGCTTCTATCCATAGATCTTTAGTTCTCAAGGTCTATCATTTTTACTTTTATATTAAACCGCGCAAAGCTATGTAAACAATACGAATTTGGGTTAATAATATAGCTCTAAAATTTAGATGCTATAATAAATTCTGTAGTGGCCTGCAATGGTAAATTATTATTAACGATGATCAAACGTTATCGCTTGATTGTAATATTTTATCGTTGTAGCTGCTCTATCTTCCTTCGGGCAGACAACTTAATACGTTCCATCAGCGTGAGATGGATGAATATTTGAGAGAACACTAAAATAAACTTCTGTGTGTGGTTTTTTTTTTTTTTTGATAGGGGCATGGATCTTAAGAAACATTATGCGCTTAAAGTAAAAAAAAACAAAAAACGCAATCATTAATATCCCGTAAGATCCGGATTGAATTACAGAAATATCTAATTTATATATACACTATATTCATTTCTGTGTTAGCATGTCTTTAATATCTAAAAATAGCGACAATTGCGTTATAATGTTCTAATATATTTTTTTTTATATAATCAACTGATCGTACTTTTTCAGCATATAGCTGCAAACATTGATGGAGTATCGGGGTGTGTCAACCAATAGTCATATATAATCAAAATTTGGAATTATGTTGCTTATTTTACAAAATGTGTTACATACGCTTTAAAAGACTTCCATTGAAGAGATGTTAAAAGATCTGGAAAAGTCCATATACCTGGAAAACATCCACATGGGAGTTGGATGCACGAGATAAAAAAAAAAAAAAATTGCAAAATAATGTGGAGATGAGAAACTAGGAACCAGAATGGCTGTAATAAATAATAATAATAAAATTCATGAATTACAGTTTGATAACTTTTAAAATAAATAATGTATTGAAATATTGTGAGATTATAAATTTATTATACACTGACTGACACTAAATAGTAATATTGTACTGTAGAATTCTTGCATATTTATGGAGTGTAGGTATTGCTTAATCTAGGGCACAAAAAAGTCTTTATGTGATTGAGAAAAAGTAAGAAAAGAGCCATGAGCGGTTTAGTCCAGTGTGAAAGAGATTGCCCTAGAGCTGAAAGTTCCTGAACTAAATCCTAACTAAAAAAAAACCTTAGTTTGGCCCATCACTATGGAGATTAAGTATTACATGAGTTGAACATGTCGTAAATATATTTACAATATGTTCTTATTGGAAAACAACAGTTCTGGGTTAATTCCCAAATGGATGAAGTAAAAGGAGAGAGTTTATCAGTCTGGGAATTGGAGATAAAAAGTAAATATTACAGTAATAACAAGAACTATTTGGTAGAATCCCCACTAGGCATTAAAAAAATGAGAGATCATAAAGGCACACAACTAAAATAAGCCCAACAAACTGAGATTCCATTGAATATGATTTATTAATACTCTACATCATTAAAAAAAACCATATCAATTGCTCAAGAAGAGATGTGACACTTGAATACCCAAGCAAAATAATTGAATAGTTTACTGATTTGGAATTAGAATTCCAAGTAGTCATGCCCCATAAAGTAATTGAGCCATTTATTGCTAGGAAGTTCATAAGAAGTATAGGCTCCGGAAGTGATGGGATGGAACTTCAATCAATGAACTTTAAACTCCTGAATCCAGTATTCCATCATTGCATCAAACCATTATAGGGAACACACACAATTTTTATCCATTTTAATGCATTTTTTTTACTTTTCTGGGCTGGAAATTTATCTAAAAACCTGTGCTTTTTAAATCTAACATTCCATCAATAAACTAATTAGCACACGACTACAACAATAGTCATGGTTCAAAGTAGAATACCTGAAGTGGCAATATTAATGCATAAGTACCTCCAGAGTAGTATATATCTATTAAAAGCTGATACTCAATAATATTAATAATTTTTATTAGTCATTGATTAGACTAGAGATTATCCAATAATGAATGATATTTCTATAGTGTAATTTTCACTACACCACTCTCATGCAAAATAGGGACTGGTTTCTATTTATTTTTAACATCTTGTGGATTTTGGTCTGGGTGAACTGACGAGTACTGATTCCCATGAAATGTGCATCTGGGGATTGTATATCTTTTCCACATGTTTTTGGTTATACGCTTATGATTACATCCCTCCACATGGTGTTAAAAATGGATAGAAACCAGTCCCCATCTTGTGAGAGAGTGGTGTATTGAAAATTACACTGCAGAAATATTATTCATTATCTAATGCTCAATATATGTCGAGTGGTTGAGCATGCATACATGCAAATGTACATGTGTACAGATAAAAGAAAGAAAATTTATTTTTGTGGCAAGATAGTTAAGGATGTGCACTCACATAAATATATGAACATTCTGTACAAATACAACATTAATTATATATGAAATGGAAACAGGAATAGCCGTAACCTGTGAGCTATGAATAAAGAAGTAATTAGCAGTCAATAACAAACAATAACACGATACATATATAGATGCAACCATGTGTATATATATTTTCATGTAGTGTATATGTGAGTGTTAAACAGTAGTAAAATAGCCCACTGTGCATATATATTTATTTTTATGTACAGAATATATATTGGAAGAATTAAGAGACAAAGGGAGTTGGGCTGGACATATTTCTAGAAGAGATGATAATAGATCGACAGTGAAGAGGAGATGAAAGGCTAGAGATCGGATAAGATGGATTGAACTTGGAGAAACCTTCATCCTGCAGTGAATCGGTAAATGGATGAAAATGATGATGATTATATGTATATATGAGTGTAAAAATAATACTAAAATAATCCACTGCAGGGACAAGTGTAAGAGGGACGATGGTAAGGGTTGAATACCTTTTCATTTTTCTTTATCCCCTTGTTGGATGATCAGATGGGTTGATTATGATTCAGTATCCGAAATAAAACTTTTTCTGATAAAAAATCTCAAAAGTTTTTGACCCGCCCGAATTCGAATCGAATTGTAGGCTGGAAGATAGCTACACGGCAGCATTAGGAGACTATTCATAAAGTACAATACAATATATTATAAATTTTGAATATGGAATACCAATATTTTCGTGCATAATATATTACAATATTATCTTTATGTTAAGAAACTGACTTTTAAATCTTAATTTCTAGATCCGCGCTGGTTTCTAATCTATTATAATACGTAAAAAACAATAAGCTAAAAGATAGCAATAAAAAAGACTAATGGTTTTGTTGAAATGCTTTCTAATTAAAGTGGTGGGAAAAGTCAAAGTGTCTGAGTTGCTTTATCAGCTTTGATCTCATACCTTCCATTTCATCTTTGATTCTCATGACTGATGGGGTGGAAGGAAAGGCTTCTATCACATGTCAAGATCTGTTCTAAGAAGTTCTTTCTTAAAGATTTTGTGATTTATTGTACTGAACAGTGACAGGGGGAGAGATTGCCAGAGTGGCTTTAAAAGTGATGTCTTAATAAAATAAAATAAAAAGTGACATCGTTTGATTTATTGAAATCTTACTGGTGACTGGAATAAGGCGGCTTTAGGATGGGAACTGTTGAAAAACAAATGAATAGTTTGTAAAATGTTTCTATTGATGCCCAACATATTCTCAAAATCTGTTCTTATTTCCACAAACAATTTTAAAACAAAATTTCGTTTTAAGTTCTTGTACTAACACAATTTATATATATGTATATTTCTAGCTATTCTTAGCTAGAGGGTTAAAACAAACAAACTCTCACTATTCGACATTCTACCAGCTTGGAAAGTGTTGCCCCCCCCCACCCGGGTTTCTTTAATTAATAGATAAATTGATAATGGAAAGATCTTTGACCGGCGGTATATTTCTAAAAAAAAAAAAAATGCACATTTGACTTTAAAAAAAACAAACTATATATATGCACGAAAGGCTTCGAAATGCAATCGCAATAACTTGGGTTCGAATCCTGGCCAAACAAACGTAAAAATATTTCAACGGCTTGGGTTTTTCCCCCCTGGAAATGAGCCTATAATCAATCCAACTAATTATTCGATATTGATCAGTAAATGGGTATCTTCAAGTGTAAAATAAGAATGGAATCTGTCCTTATAACTCAGAATTTGTCAAGACTAATGATTATTATTTTCTCTTGCATTATAAATTTTTGTGATGACTAACCAAAAATCATATCATTATACAATATATGCATTAATGCTGGGATGCTTCTGTTTATGGTTTGGAAAGAGAACCAGCCACCTTTGCATTGTGAATACAGAAAGAATGGATCTTATTTTACATTATGTGTGATAAATTTTAAAATGTTTTATTTACATTGCAATAATTAGTAAGCTAAAACTGATCAATGCCAGTAAATTTAATAAATAAAAAACATTACATTAATACATTTAGCAACCAAACTAATGCACAATGGGCTTACTACTAAAATAGCATTTACTTCTCATGGTTGTATTTATAATTAATTAATATGGTTATTATCATAAAGGAATTGCTTTTTGGAATGTAATTTATTATGGATTTGTATTTGATTTCATATCTGTACTTTATTTCTATGGATTGCTTAACATTCAATACACTTATTGCTCACAATTTACCCTTTTTTACATATTTCCTGAGGTTAAGACATTATTTATATTTCTTCAACAGTGGTTTGACTGTTAAACATATGTCTTGGATTAGTTTTGATTTGCTAGAACATATTTTTATTTATTACACAAAATGTGGAACAAGCCCTATTCATTCTTTGATGATGTGGTTGCTACATTTATTATTCTCATTTTTAAAATATATTTTATTTCTTTGTTAATTAAATTATTTTTATGCAATATAAATACACTTTAAATTAAACATAGCTCAATGTATCGTCAGGCTATGATTTAAAAACACTCTAAATGTTGAACAAAGAATTAAGTCATATCCTGTGGGAGAGTGATTTATTCCATTTGCTTGCAAAATAAATACATATATACATTTTGTTTTTTAACAATTAGTTTTTTGTTTTGATCATTAATGCATGATTCCATCCAGTGGGCAGATCTCATACACTATTAGCACCAAATTTCATCTAAAAATCCTAGTTTTTAAATTTTGGTTTACAATTTAGAATTGCAATAGAGAAATTGATATTTTAAAGATCCAAACAGGTATAATAATTTTTTTAAAATATAATGGAACTGCCATATCCAAGGCCTGTAAACATTGTAATCCTAATTGTTCTATTATATATATTGTACCAGTCAAAATATGTTGATCCATCTAACATGAGCTGGAATTCACAAAATGTACTTCAAACCCAGTCAAGCTTGAGATTTAGGTCAGTGACCAACCCAGATTTGAACCCATTCCCCAAGCCCCAGATCAAATACCTAATGAATAACATATAATGATGACACTTGAGAATTTATTCTTAAGTCTGGCCCACTAGCAGAGCGGAGAAGACAATGAGACATATTATACTTAACTAACATTAAGACAACTAAATGGGCATATGGATAGTAGTACATGTGGAAGTGGAGAAAAAAAATTTGAACTACTCAATTAAGTTAGATAATAAAAAAAATAGTTTAATAACATGATAAATTATGTATATACATTAATGTGTGTATGAATGAGCGGACTACCAAATGGTAGATAATTACATATTGAAATTCACGCTAAGGGTTCTCATATGCTCTTTTATTAACTAAATAGTATATATAATTTAGCACACATCTTTGGTAGGTACGGTATTAAAATGCCAATCATTTATTAAAAAGATTACATAATATTGCTATTAACGCTTTGGATTACGCTTCTGAAACACAATGACTAATATATTATTTCGGGGAGCATTCCGAGATTCATTACATATATAAGAAAACTATTTTCATGTCACTGAGGTCGTGAAACTAAATAAAATACATTTGAAAGATTATATTTGAATCTATGACAAGATATTTATTGAAAAATCCTTTTAATCAACATTTAGAAGAAAGAACACCTTGTTTTCCCAAGGCATATACTCTTAAATAAAAAAATAAATTACGATGGTGGGGTTGTGTAATACTACTAAAATAACATTTTAATTAACAAAACTAATAATATTTGGCATTTATATATATTTTGAGCAGAGCACAATTTTAATATTGCAGTACTAAAATTAGGTCATAAGCAAAAGAAATAATAATACGAAGAAGTGGCAGTACTGACATAATGGCAAAGAAATTAAAGAGAAGGATCGTGCTTCTGGACGAAAGACGAAGTCTAAGACCCCCTTTCTAGGGCAGTGCTTAGAGAAGTGTGATTAGGCATAGTGTGTGCCAGGTGTACTGGAATCACCACCAGAGGCCTTTTTATATGAAATAAGTTACGGGAAGCTCAACTATCCACAGGACAGGACATAAGAAGAAATCTATGGGTTCGATCCTGCAGCAACCTCCAGATTAGAAGCACATAATACATTTACGAAGATAAGCCAGATGTCAGTAGCACAGTATGGATAAATGTCACTAACAACATTGAATAAGATTTACTGCTTTAAAAATAAATGACCCTATCTAGTTTGAATGCCATAATTTATAGAAATAATATGCGATGCCACTGTAATATATTGTACCAGGTGGATGATTTCCCATTAAATAACACATTATTTACTTTAACTCTTTTTATAAGTTTATCTTATGAAAACAAAATTATATGACTAAAATATAGTACAATATTATTCCTTGCAATTTACGTATTGCTCCGCCATGGTCCTTAGGCAGAGAAGAGAGTGCTCAAAGAGTACCTGAATCCAAGCCAGCAGATATATCTATGAAATATATCTAACTGACTACATTTGAAGGAAACAGATTTCTTCTTGACTGTTGAATTCAACACCATGTTCAAAGCACTTTTTGTTTTGTATAAACATGGGCATCAGTTACTTATCCAGAGGATAAATAACGTGCTTTAAACAATGGCCACTAATTCAAAGCCCAAGATACCCCATGACTAGCTCATCTACTTGTAATCAATAACAACTTATTCCTCAACTAGTGGCAAAAGAATTGACTGACAAAATAAGGCTTTAAGTTTAAAAGACAATTTATTTTAATTAACATTGATTGTACTAATTTTAAATACTTTTATAAATCTTATTTAACTAACATAATACTGGTATAAGGATCACGCACATTTTTAATTCACATGCTAGTGTATCATATAATAAAGCATTAAATAATATTTGACATTTAAAAACACACACATTAATAGTCCATCTATGTATGCTATAGAGTTCATATTTCTTGACTCTTGGAGGCTTTAACTAATGTGATGGCCACTTTAATAAGAAAAATGTTATTACCTAGGATTTTGAACATGGATTTAGAACTTTGTTTTCTTCCTGGTTGCTGCTTCTAGTATGAATATTTCCAGCCGGCTGGGATGTTTTCTTGAGGAGTTTTATTATTATTAACTGGCACTATTCCTGGAGACAGCTAAATATTCCTGGCAATTCTTCAAGTTGTTATGCAGGCATTTTCTATTCTGGGCAGGTTGCTGTTTTACTGGACACAGGCCAGAGAAAGTCACATATTTCTGATGTTTTTAACACTGCATTATTGACTGATTTAAGAATTCAACTTCAACTGTTTTCTCAATTGCACAATCTAAACTGTTATCTCAACTGCATGTTCTAAACTGTTGTCGCAACTCAATGAACTGATTGTCCGATGAAAAACTGGACTATTTATACTTAAGGCCTGTTGTCATTTTGATGTCCGCCAGCAATATGTTGTTGAAATCCCTTCCTTGTTTTAATTGCATTCTTTTGAGATAAGCTTTTAATCCTGTTGTTGGAGATATTAATTAGCAGCCTTGCAAACATGTTGTTTTTACATTTTTAATTAGTAGCCATCACTGTGTTTTTAATGATAATTTTCTATATCATTTTTTTTATTTTTTTAATATGCATACATTTATTATATTTTTTACAATCGCACATATATATTTTATTAACAAGCTCACATTAATTCGTCATTTATGCATATATATAATTTACGATCATTCATTATTTAGTTTTTAAGATGACCTTTTCCCCCTAACTTAAATAAAAAGAGATTTATATTTTTAAACTTTAAGTTATATTTCAACTAATAATAATAATAAAAAACTCTTTAACTTCTTTTAATTTTATGTAACTATGAATTAATTGTTTCTAGAAAAACTCTTTAAACTTAGACGTTTCTAAAGCAAACTCCCCTCCTCTCTTTTAATTAATTAATTGTAACTTTTATTTCAAAAAACTCTTTGACTTTTAATTTTACATTCTGCAATAAAAACTCTTAAGCTTTTACATACTATTTTCTTTTAACGGAAGATTTTTATTTCAATAATTTTTTAGACAAAATTATCATATGTACCAACACAATATTGGTACAATATATACATATACAAAATTTTGCTTAATAACTAAAATAGTAAAATATACATTAAAATTTTCCCCCTTTCTTTTCTATTTAAAAATGATTGAATCCCACCTTCGTGTATTTTACAACAACTGAGAATATTTAAGCATATGATATTTTAAGAGTATGGAAAAATAAAAAAAAGCTAGCAGTTATAGAAAACAACTAATAGGTCACCTTTTCAGAATTGAATAAATAACATTCAGAGCATTAATTAGCCTAAGTTCTGAATTCACCCCAGGTAGAATTACTTCAGTCTATTTGGAGTTGAACAAATAGCAATTTTTATACTAAAAACACAAAATATTGGCTCATAAAGCAATCTGGTGAGCACACTAATTAATAATGCATTATGATTTGAGGGGATGTTAATAACTTTAATTCATGGAAGCTTAATTAAAAAAAGGAAAGGAAAAATTCTGAGAAATTCAACTCATCAGATTGCTTGAGATTGGCATATTAATAATAACAAACAGATATATAAAATCAAGTAATAAAACATATAAATAATTGACCACACCAAAGTAAAAGAAAGTTAGAGCATGTGAGAGAGAGATTAGATAAAAAGATCATTTGAGAGCAATTTACATTCATATATTAGAAATAAAGTTAAATCATACATTAGGCAAAGTTTTGATAATAGTGTTTGAGATTAGTTAGACTAGCTTTACTTTTGGGTTGCATTATGAGATACTGATTTACCTTGCACATTTCTTAAGAGTCCATTTTAAAAAGTCAGATTGTGCAGGCATCTAGGGATCTATGTGAGTGCTTAGGTGACAGCAAGCTTCTGATCAGCATTCCAAAGTTCTCTGGTTAGGCCTTTACTTCATTCTAGGGCAGCAGGATGGTACAGCAGCAGAAAAAGATCCCCAAGAGTCAGAAAGGTGATGACTTTTACTCAATCATTATTTTTAAATTTTAAACAAGTGTGGATTCTGTTAACAGCACAGTTCTCTCAATAATAGCTAACCCTTGGTAGTCAAAATTAGCCCATTTCATATACTGCTCAGGTATTTGTGGAATGATTTTAATTTCTTATTTCTAGCTCAAAATTTAATCTCGATCTAACAAAATCTTACATTTCTTTGTCCATTGTTTTTGAAGATGCAAATATTAGATAACATTCCAAAAATATATTACAAAAGTAAAATCTATTAATCTGAATCCCCATTTTATTTTCAGTAAAACATTAATTAAAAATTTCTTCCCCAGATTAAAACAATATTATATTCCCAACCCTTTTATTTATTTTTGGAAAATTAATAGTTGCATCTGCCTGCCATCTTGGATTTGATAAAATATACAATTTAATAAAAAAAAAAAATTTTTAAAAAGTTTTACAATACTACGTATAATAAAAATGTTTATAACATCAATATTTTGCTAATATGTTTGCTTCTATAATATATATATATTTGAGCTGCATCTATGTACTTTAATAAAAAAATAATAATAATAATTAAAAAATGTTATTGAAAAGTTAAAATTTTATAACTTTAAAATATATATACATGACTAAAGGAACAGGATGGGAAATAGGGTTTGAACATGGATTAGTACTAGGTAAGTGGATAGAATCATGAAGCTCAATCTTAAGCTAAGATCGATTGCTTCAATATATATATATATATATATATAAAGGAAGTTGCCTTGACAATAGTTTAAAATTGTTGATTGTTATTGATATTGAGATTGTCTAAGTGTTGAGTTTTTTTACTGATATATATATTGTAATGAGCCGGTCATTGTCATAAGAAAGAGGGAGTGTATCTAACTATGGTCAGACCTGGGGTCTTCAAGTAGGATGGTGGACCTGTCATGATGAAATGCTTAGACTATGATCACATTTTCCTTCAATGGGCTAGCTCAATATTTACTCATTAAACCTGGATGAAATTTGGACTAGTTTGTCCATATCTCAGCCCCCTTTCTGACATCATTATGCCTCAGTATTAAAACTCAGGGAGAATTCACTCTTGACTCTCTTCAGTGATGAGCTTACCCAGGTTAGCAACTACTGCACCTCTATATAAGTGAGGATCAATTAACACATTCTCCCAGAATATTTCTAATATCAGTATACACCTAAGGAGAGATTTGTGGATGCTCATGTTTAGCATATATATTTAGTGGTGTGAATGCATAATGATGATGATAAGACAGAGACCAAATTGATTGAAATAACTTAATAACATTTATTAAATAACAAATGTAATTTAATAATATTAACATAAATAATTATATAAGTCAAGAATGGCTTTCTATCATTTTAAGAACTAAATATAATGAATACCCTAATCCCAAATCCCATGATAGAAGACCATACCCTTGAAATCTTTATTTACAAAAGTTTAAAATAATATAAAAAAGATTTCAGAACATGGCGAATCTGACTTACTAATTATTTTATTTATAGTCACATCGTAGAGTAATACTTGCTGTCTGATTCATGATTATGATCATCCTTCTTAGAGGAGAGGACCCTATACCTGTGTGATTTCTTAATGTTGATAGAAAAGATCATCCACTCAAGAAAGTTAGTCATAGACACAGAAAAAAAACAGTTATATAACAAATTTTAGTAAAACATTTAACAAATAACAAAAACTCTGTTCTGTCAGTAGGGTATGCTCTTAATATGAAACATCATCAAAATCTTACCTTATTCCACAATTCAGGTGGATAATTTCAAGCTACTGGAGGGATATGTAAACCTAAATTTTATTTAATACCATAAAACTTTTACTCAATCTAATCTTTCCCCTTTATGCTTAAAATAAACATTTCTATTTTCTGAAGCATAAGCTTCCAAATGTGAAAACAAAAAGGGGGAAAAAATAAAAATAAGATGATAAATAACAAATTAAAAAATACAAATCAATTGGATTAATAAAATAAATTCCTGAGTCTAGCAAGCACTGTATGTTATGTTCACAGTCTCTTATTCATAGTGATAGATTTTGGGTGGTGTATTGTCAGTAGGTTTAGTTGACATGCACTCCAGTAGTGTAGATCAGCACTGTCTAGTTTGTTTCCTTTGAAGACACAAGATCCATTAAAGATCATGGATTCTTGATCAATGTTTAATAAGAAAGGCATCTCATATGTCATAACACTTCTATGTGCATAAAGAGCCGGTGTTCAGTCTCCTACAGCATAATTATTTTAGCCAGACCACATTGCAATACCTTCATTAGTATATGTAGTTTTTATAGGATTGTTTCTATGCATAGGAAAGTAATGTAAAAAAGAACTATTCTTGATCATTGCTATCTGTTGTTTATATCTTTTCTCATGATTTCATTCAAACTTGGAATTCTTTATAATTAGTTTACATTTTAATTTATATTAGTGGCTGAAAGAATTTTGTTTTACCCTTGTGCGATTTAAATTTATTCTAGAATTGAACATATATGTCCATCTTGCTTTGTTCTAAAAATATGGCTATGTTGACTTTCTCATGCAATCTTTGCAATTATAAGATAAAGGTGGTATATATGCCCTTTGTTTTGTTTTAATCATGGTAGGACCACATGATAGCTTTCATCTCCTGTGTTTGCAGTATTTTTTATTGTTGCATAATGTACATCAACATAATGTAATTAAGATAAACATTTATTGAGATTGTCTTTGTTTTTAAGCATGGTTGCTTATCAATATTTTTGACATTAAGTCATCATCTTTTATGTTTTATCTATGACATGTCCTAATATCAGTTAGTTAATGACATTTGTGGTTAGTCATATATATATATATATGAGTGTATTTATTTTTTTAATGTTTAATCTAAAACTTTATTTTTCTTTTTTAAAAAAAAATTTGCTTATTGCAATGTTTGCATAAATATAAATGTTTAGTATGGTGTATGTTAGTGCAGGTAAGTTGTTGTTTGTAAGTCACCCTTACGATATATATATATATATATAAATATACAATATATATATATATATATATATTGTAGCCTTTACCATTGGTACAGACAGGTAGGGTTGGAAAAGTAGTTATATTAAAAAAAATTAAAGTTAGCTTATATTTAGCATATAATTTTGATGTTATAGATAGTAAGGGTTCAAATTCAGTAGATAGGAGTTTGTAAACATATATTAGATAGTTTGAACTCATTTTGAGATGAATTAAATATAAAATGATACAATAAGTTGTTTAAAAGATAATATTAATTTTTATTTATTATATTTAAAAAATACTACAGGGATAAAATAGCTTAATTATAGCAATAAATATTTTATATTATATATTTAAAATAAAGATTTTTGTTTAAATTATTATTTAAATGATAGTTAATTTAACATTAGTTTAAAATGTGCTGAAACTATCACATGGTTAGAGGTGATAGTATGAATATGTGAGTTTTCAAAAAGTAGGGAAAGAAAACTTAATTTTAATGTGTTAACAAAAATTTGATACATAATAAAGTGTAGCAAATATTCAGTTTAGAGATAATATTAGAAAAATAATTAAAATTATTATTTTATTTAGGTGTAATATTTTATTTTGAATCAATTTTAGGTCATTAAAATATTAAAAATTGCTTTAATAAGGATATTTAATTTTTAGATAAAAATATTTAATATTTAGAGTATTAAATAATTTGATAATATTTAATAATTGATGACTCATAATTTTAAAACTTAATTTTAAAAATGATATTAATGTAGTTATGTAAATGAGCAGATTTTTCAAGCAGTAGTGACCAATGAAATCATTGGATTAAGATCAGTATAAAAAACAGAGGTTGAGGCCAGTCTAGACAGATTTTCACAGATTCTTAATGATTCACAGATTCAGATTAAGACAGATTTAGTTTGAAATCTATAACTATATTTCTTTATATTGTGATAGTGGTAATTTCTTATAAATTATTATTATTTTCCTTAAAAGTGTTTTGAAAATTATACTTGGAATAATTACTTAAATAATGGTTCACTAAAATACCAAATTTCCCTGTCAGACTATTCTACTTGAAACTTAGCTTAGGACCTCAAAATTCTATGGAATGCAATAGTAGCTACTTAAATATTGGAACACTGAACACCAAATGTCAAGGAATATATTAAAACAAGACCGGAGATTTATGTCAGAACTTTGAAGTTTTTATAAATAGCATGTCTGAGGGTGTGAACATTTATTTACAATAACTTTATTATATTACACTGAAAATAATTTATTAAAGTCAATTAAGAGGAATCAGATATTTATTAAAAACCTTTATCATAGTGTTAAATTTGAAAGAAAGAAATGAAAATTAAGACTGCATCTAAGTTTAAAAACTGAATTTAAAATGTTTTATAGTATGATGAATGACTGTTTATTATATAATTGATAGTAATAATACACATTTAATTTGTCTTTCCAATAATCAAAATAGACTTATGTTTAAGAATGATGTATTTAAAGACAGATTGAAGAAGAAACTTTTGAATGTCTTTTATGGTTTTAAAAGGACTTGCTATTAATTAAATCAATAAACAAATTATATACTTTAAAAATAACTTTATTTGGAATAAATGAGCTCTGTCACATCTTTATAAAAGATTGAAATTATATCAGATAATAAATGCTTTGAATGATATAGCTGAAATATTTAGTGAAAAGATATATGTTTAAAAGGATAAAAATCGTAAAAAAATTTTAAAAAAGAAATATTTATCTTAATTTATAAACTACATGTCTGCTGATAAATGTATTAAATAAATAACATTATATTATATATTTTCACTAATGTTTTTGACCTATGGAGAAGCAAATATTTGGGCATCATTTATTGTAATATTTCTGCTATATATAATGTTCGAAACTAACGGAAAGTATGTGCTTAGGAAAAAGAAATATTTTCATATAAAATGAATCCTAGAATTATTATTTCATGAATATATTACGTGCCTGGATAAAATTTTCAGAAAGGACTGAAATAAACATTTTATTACAGAATGGATAATATTCTCCATGGATTTTGTTAGATTTTACCAGATTTTATATTATTATTTGTACATTTCTTCAAATGGCACTGAGACAGGAGTATGATTGTGCACAAAGCTTTTCTCCATAACTAGACAACAAAAAGATTCCTGATGAGCATTCAGCTTATGAGCAGGAAGAGAGATAAAAATCTTTTTGTAACTTTAAACTTTATCTTTTTTTTTTTTGTATTAAGTATAACATTAATATTTTAAATATTACTTTTTTTTTAATTTTAAAACTAACCTTCTGTTATTATATTTTAAATTTAATCTTAAAATAGATTAATTTTATTATTAGAATGTTAAATAATAAAAATGGGTAAGGTAAATTACAATCGTAATTGGTTTTTTTGAATGTATGGTCCAAAAAGTGGATCACTATAAATGATCTTAATAATGGTTGAGATCATTGGTAATTTCTTTTTATTATTTACATTAAATTTTGCTTAATAATTCTGTTTTTAAAAATAACATATCTTAATTAGTATTTAAATTAGTATTTTATATTGCTTGAATTTAATATTAAACAGTGGAATGAACCGTTGATAGAAATTATCATCATGTGTATTTTTATAAAAGAATTAATGAATGCAGATGAATGTTTTGAAAATAGCCAAGGATATTTTAAATATTTATTTAATGTGAAGGCTTGAACATGTGTACAGTATATAACATCGTTAAATTATTAATATGTTATGTTTTATTAATGTTATCTGTTGAAATACAGAAAAAGACATAATATTGATCTCTAAATTATATCATAACAAATAAATAAATGTATAGTACTGATATATGTTTTATCACAATCATTTGTGCTTGAAAACTTTTAAAAAACCATCTTGACATGAATTTAGATCTTTGACGTTTTTTTAATATTATGTTTTGGAAATTACAATGTTAAGTGAGTTATTCAGTGTGGAAGATATATGTCCATATACCTATAATACATTTTAATTTAAAATTAAATACACTATTAAGCCAATAACAAAAGTAATTAATAAAAAATTCAGAATAGTTTTAACACAATATATAATCCAATAATGTTATTTATTTATGCCCTCTATTGGAAAATTATAGGAACTCATGGTAATATTTAATGAAAAATCAATTTGCCTATTTGAAATCTGATATTATCCACTGCTCTGAAGATCAGGTGAGATGACATCAAACAAATTAATTACTCTTTAAATAGGCTTATAACAGTCAATCTGATATTAAAATTTGAATTTCGGTTTTAATTAATGGTAACTTCATCAAAGTCTTCTTCGTATTAGCTTAACGTTAATTAACAAGGAAGATTTTATAATCCAATCCATTTTTAAATAATCTTGTGTTCAAATAAATATTTTAAATACGTAAATATTAATTAATTAAACGCTACATTTTAAATCTGCAAATCTTAATTAATAAACTCTATATAAATATATAGTCTATTAATGTTATTAGAACTTATGGTCATATATACAACAACATTTTATATTAATCAACTAAACTCTATTTCTGTTAATCAAATCTGATATCACCAACTAGTTAAAAAAACAACTAAGAACAGACATCAGATTTGATTGATACAAATACCATGTAGAAAGTTGATTGATTTTTTTTATCAAATGCTGCCGTACATAAGACTGAAAAATTCTATAATTTTCTATCGAAGATGTAAATAAATACCAGAGTAAATTACCTACTTATGTGGTATTTAATTAATTAATATTTACATATACATACATACAATTGAGAAGAAAAATTGGATGCACTTAATCCATAATTCATTTTACTCCTTGTTTATATGCATGTAAAATGAGTATATTCGTACAGAGTGCCCTTGTAACAGAAATAAAAGGTGCTTCTATGCAAATATTTGTTTACGATGAGACGGCAAATTTGAGATTCAGTTTCTAAATTAATATTTTAAATATAAATATTGCCATATTGCTAACAAATTTATTAAGCATTTGTCCAGAAAAATACTCATTTTGTACCATGTTCAAACCCTATTTATTAAATTATTTGTTTTGTTAAATTTTAAAGATTTTGCATTTTTTAATTCTCAATTTTATGCACTATTTGAAATATACTACATTATTAATTGCGTGTAATTAATTGCCAAAGTTTATAACATAGACCTTATGGGCTCATATGAATGTATTTGCAATAGTTTAGTTACATAATGGTAAAGGTCCTATAATCAAAGTTAAACATAGCATTTATATGGTGATCAACATAAATTCAAGACATCATTTCATTACCTGAAGTCTAACCACTAGAGAGATGGTTTAATGATTATAATTGAAGTGTCATGTGAAGATACAGATAAGATTACTACGTAAAGTTTTTAAGTGCAATGATCATCATCTTTTATCCAGCTTATGCCACTTAACCACTTCCTGTGTATTAGTTAATTAATTGGAAAGTAATCACTTGTATGCATTTCAGATTTTAATTCTGATATGCTTGGGATATAATAGAATTATTTATTTTTCTCTCATATCTATAGCTTCTGTAAGTTCCTTTACATTTGATGAATAAACATGGGGCAGTCATAAATAAAGTACACATCTCCATATGGTCAACATTTATCCTATCCTTATGTACCATTACAGTATATTTTCTACATATCAAAGTCAAAGATGGTGAATAACAGTTTGGAATGGTATATTATTATAATTATATCTTGTATATGCTATGAAACTTTTAAAAATTGATCACAGCATTATAACTCATATCAGCTTATATTGTTATTCAACTAAAACACTTTTAAATAATCCACCAAAAACAAATATCTATTTAATATATAGGGGGGTTGAACTCAGACTTTCACATGACCCTTAACTATTCATGCCATCTTATACTGCTGATAAACTTGATCACCCACATGTCAAAAAGATAAATAATCACCAATATTCATGCTAAACAAGCACTCGTCAGTTGGTCCAGATTATCATCCCCACACATACATACAGTCAATGCTCAGCTTTATATTAAGATAGCCAATCTTCATACTTTAATGGAAAGGCTTCAAACCACTCCATCCCGCAACTTTTCAACAGTCCATTTCATTGAAAATCTGATGATGGAACACTCAAAGCCTACCTTCGTGCCAACCTTCTCATCCTACCCAGAAGCTGCTAATATACAATGAGACATTACTTATTCATAGTAGTTAATTATTATTGATAAATTCCTATGATTATTCTTCATTGTTTTATCCTGTAGCTACAAATAAATTGATGTACATTAATCATATGTACTAGATTTGTTATGGTCTGCATATCTCAAAAATAATCTATGTATGCTTGAAAATTTTAACTATCTAAAAAATTTCAAGTCCTGCCAATATTACGTATTAGATCTGAAAATGCCAATTACTACACTATGTTTCCTAATATTTCATTCATTGTTTTGCAATGAATCTTGATTCTGATTTGATATAATAATTTTGGTGACTGTTGGAAAGCTATGATAAATAACTTCTGGACTATGGTGAAAAGATTATACAATCTCTTCCAAAGAATACTTTGGATTCAAATAACTATCAGACCCTCACTCACACACGATTATATTACACACACACACACACACACACACACACATATATATATATATATATTCAGATCACTCAATACAAACACATTCACATAGGCATGCCCACACATAGCTAAAATGGTTATAGAAGCTTTCCCAAATAATACTATGGAATCAAATATCATCAGACCCACACTTACATAGACGTATATATATATATTCAAATTACTTGACACTGACACAATCGCACGTACACATACACATATGACCGAAACGATTATAACTTCTCCGAAGAATACTTTGGAGTCAAATAACTTAATGCAGATGTACACATATATCTCAGACAATGCAGACATATATATGTATATTCAAATAACATAGACACACACATATATATGGCCGCATATCAAATGGATAGATGAAATAAAAAAGTTTGATAGTGTAATGTAAAAAAGAGCTATTACGAATAAAAGGAATTGGTTTAAGATTAGAAAGACCTTTATTCTGAAATAGATCGCCACAGTGGTCGAAAATAATGATGATAATATATAATGTATGGCATAATAAATTAGTACTTTATCCTACCATGCTTATTATTTGAGATTACATCTGGATATAACTTTGAAAATAATTCAATTCCAAACAAGGTTAGGATTTTTACTAATTACACATCTTGCTTTGCTGGAAAAATAAAACAAAAGAAAAATTTATGCGGGGTTCGAACTCAGACTTTCACACAACCCACCACTCTCAGTGCCATCTCATATTGCTGACCCACCTGATCACACACATGTTGAAAAGATAAATAACTAACAAGGGCTTTGAACGTTCCATCATCAGATTTTCAATGAAATGGAAGGCTAAAGAGTTGAGAGTTGGAATAGTTTGAAGCCTGTCCATTAAAATATAAAGATTGGCTATCTTAATATAAAGCTGAGTACTGATTATATATATGTGTGAGGATAGTAATCTAGACCAACTGATGATTGCTGGTTTAGAATGAAATACGTATATTGGTGATTATTTATCTTTTCAACATGTGTGTGATTAGGTGGGTCAGCAATATGAGGGGGCACTGAGAGTGATGGGTCGTATGAAAGTCTGAGTTCGAACCCGCATATATTACATATATAAATGCAGGTTTAAGCCTGTACAATGTATTAAAAGAAAAATTTATAAATTCTTACCATTCAACAAGGACTAACTTATTAATATTATCTTCATAAGATTATTTCTTTAAAAAAAAATTATTCATAAATATTACCAAAATCACACTTTTCTTTATTTTGCCGTAATATCCTATAAATACAAGCTACCCAAACCACTTCAAACACTTTTTAGCAAAACTCTTTATTTGTACATACACACACACACACATATATATACATCTGCGTTTTGACTGACCTAAACGTAGGAGTATGTATATGTACAAATAAAGAGTTTGAAGTGGTTTGGTTAAATTGTATTTACAAAAAAAAATTATTGTAGATATGTTTTGATTTAAAGTTAGTTTTTAATATCTGCTATGCTCTCTGTCTAATAAACCAATAATGTTTAATAGGAGGATCTCCTATTTTTATGTTTTGCAGGCAAAATCATCTTCATATGTTGTGTATTATTTATCATTTTCAATCATTATTGATCCACTGCAAGATAAATGTTATCTCCAAGTTTTAACCAGCTTTTCCAATTATTAGCTCCTCTTCTCCACATTACACCAGCGAACTTTCTTATTTCTTCCATTCACCTCACATGTGGTCTCTTTCTAGGTGTTTTCAAATTTTTTGGGATCCGGTTTAAGACTTCATTTAGGACCAGCCCAACTCCATGACAGTCTTTTAATTCTTTAAATGATGTTTCACTTTCTTCTTGCTACTACTCACATACATCTCTCCACATTTCATTGAGTGATCTGAAGTCTCTGTATTGCTTTTCTGCTTTGTGTCCAAATATCATATCCATAAGTAAGAACTGGTAAAAGATATCTATTAAAAAATTATATATCCCTATAAATTTCAATTATTTCTACCAAAAGTTATCCATTATTGTTTAATTGGACTCCCTAAATACTGCTCTTCAAGTGATCACAATATATATACATATATTTAAATCTAATTAACTTGGTATTTCTAAATAATAATAACAATAATGATGATGATAATGAGACTTAAGAAAAAGAAATTAGAAGTTAGTATATGGTAAGATGATATTGTGTGATCTGTGTAGCTATGAATATAGACTATAAAGTTCTTAAACTGTTGCTAATTTAAAAATACAGTCTTTGCGTGGGTGTTGTAGGGTAATAGTCTAAGTGAAAGTAATAAAAAGAAATAATCAAATTGAATAGAATGTAAATGATTATGTTGTTTCAGGTTTTCGCTTATTGTTCCTTTTGAACTACAATATATCTAGTGTTAGTTTTGCTTGGCTTGTTTAAACAAGGTCTTCTTGAAGAGTGCGTTTATTTTAAAAATGATTTGCTTTAAGTATATAAAAAATACTTATGATAATTGAAAAAGTAATTGGTATTTGTCTTTTTTTTTCCTTTTGTCAAAGTGATTTTTTTAAAATCATACCCCCTCCCCCCACATCAATAGCACCCATTTATCTTAAAAGTATTTTTTATTTTTACTGTTACTCAGTATATAATAGTATAACAATGACTAAAGATATTATCCATAAAGCTTTATATATATATAAAGACTAATTTTAAAAAAATTAAAAATATTGTCTATGAAGGTTAAGGAATTTAGCTATCAAATCCGCGATGCGACTTTCAATCCAGGTGGATGGTGAAAAGTATTTGAGGAAACTGGCGCAAAACATTTTTATGTAACTAACCTATATTTACATGGATTGTCGGATTCAATTGTTAGTTATCAAACTTTCATATACAATGTGATAAAATGATCGAATTGTAATCGATTTAAATATTATATAACGTATGAGCACTAATATTAATAATTGAACGGTTTATTACTCGGAAGTTCATAAAAAGTTTGAACCTTGAACTCTCTAGAGTCATGTGACAAACCATGTGTGGAAAAATTAAAAATAATCAAATGATTACTTGCTCAAGAGTTCATACAAACTTAAGTTGGAGTTGTGAGTTATAGACTTTGAATGAATCTATCTTGGAGGGCGTTTAATTTAGGAGCCTTTAGCTCTTGACATTACCACAATACCTTTGTATAGATCCATATAGGACCTAAAAGTAAATAAATACATAGCATTTTCCATTCTAATATTCTTTCATACTTGCAGAGGGATGTTAAATAGATTTTTGATCCATTTATGGCTTTTGAATGAGTACTGGGTTGGCTACGGGCTTAACTGAACAAAATTTAAGATCGCCTGGAATATTCTCACTTACTTATTTCTAATACTTTTAATGCTAAAATTGGAAAATACTTGCAAGATAAAAGTGCTGTGGAAAATTTTGAATATGGAGACAAAATTGACAACATAAATAGATTTGTAGAATTTGCGAGGGAGGGAGGGAAGAAACCAAAAAGAAATTGCATATGCAAACTTCTGAATAATGCTAGGATTTCATGATTAAAGCAGTATCGTAAATATAGTTTCTTTTACTTTACTACTGTTATTGTTGTTGTTATTATTATTTATCTATTTTGGAATATTCTATTAATTTACTTTTACATGGTTTGCTGAGGTTGAAACACTTTCTTTAAACTATACAGTTCAAAGACAAAATAGAATCACTGTTACATAGATATTATTAATATAAATAATATTGTTTTATGCATTAGTCTAATATATATTAATTTTATTGTATTAATATTTATTAATTCTTTAAATGCTTGTGGTCTCTTCTGAATTATTTGGGTAATTGTTTACTAAATATTTTGGGAGTTTTGTAAGCACTTGGGGGAGCCACTGAACTACTATTGAAAAAAGAAAGTTCAAAGGGAAGTAGGAAGACATGCATTAGATGAATGTGTGGACAGTAAAGGAGGCATTTCAAGCAGAAATGGGATGATCAAGCTTTTATATGAGAGGTGCAAAAAGAAAAATGAAAATGTTCAGTAGATTGGAGTTTATAGATAATAAGAGAATAGACAAAATAATATTTAATTGGATTATGAGTAAAGGACTGGCAACAAGATGGGTGAGAAAGGTAGTAAGGTTATGTCAATATATGTATATAAAAAGTGGGATGATTGTGAAAGGAGAATTATTGAGTGTAATAGTTGCAAAGAATGAGAAGAATAGATACATTAATAAAGAATAGAAAGTTGGGGAGATGGAGAACTAGTATGGGGAGTAAAAAGAGTTTATATATATATATAAGTAAACACAATATGCCAGTTAATTTATGATAATAGCAAGGAAAGCAGTTTACAGTTTAAGGCTCAAAAAGGATCTTTAGCAACATGGAAATATGCATATAAATGAAAAAATGTGGGTGATTTAGTCTGCAAGTTGTGTAAGGAAGTCATAGGAAATATTAGGCATTTGTTAATTGAATGTAAATGCTTGCAGGTAGAAAGAGCACAAATAAAGAATTTGTGGAGAAATAAATATAAACAAAGTGATTATATATAAGGTAGGTTCTTGATTTTTATGATGGATTTGGAAAAAGATAAGGAGGCTGGTTAGATATAAAGACCATGGACTTGACAAAGATTATGCTGTGAGAATTGGATAGAGTAGGATAGAAAAGAATATGGAAAAAACTTAGGGTGGGGAATGGAAAGGGAAGGTAAAGTGGCTAACAGGTTTCTCAGGACATGGTAGCTGAGAGATTCCTGATTCCAAGAAGTGCATCTCATCTCATACCAAGTAATAAATGCAATAAGTAATGTAAAACAAACATGAAGAAAACAGAATGCATGTTTTGTGTTTTTCAGAACAAAAGTGAATAAAAGTAATGTGTGCTATGTCTATTTTAATTGAAATAGTATAATTGACAGATGGTAATCTTTCAATATTTTAATGAGTAAATAGTAAAATAAAAGTTGTGCAATTTTAAGGAAAAGTAGTAATATTTTCTCCCCCAGTTTCAAAAATATTACCACACTGAAAGCCCAATAATCATTTGTGACTAAAAAAATAGAGACTAATTCATGTGAAGAAAATGATTCAACTTTTTTGGTTGTGGATGTTTAAAAAATTTTGCTAACTTATTACTAATATAAAAGATGCATGGATTTAATAAACAATTGGTAGATTTTTTACACTCCTTTAAACAATGTGTATTAAGATGAAATTGTAATCAAGACATAAAGAGTGAGAAGTCTCATTTTATTTTACTTTAAGAAACCTCTTCAGATGCCTTTGCTGTTGAATTTGAATACATAAATGTTGTATTTAAGCATCTTTTTGTATTAAGATGTTTTTATTTTGTTTGCATTTGTGACATGTAGGAATGTGGGAATGTATAAAATCAACAAACCCTTTGTTGTTTTAGTGAACAAATAGTATACCCCTCCCCCCTAAAGAACATTTTCATTAGAATATTGTTTTAATATTAATAATAAAGACATAAATAATGAAATTTTAATTTTATTTTTAGAAAAAAATCTCTAAATGTTTTGACTGTTGAATTTTATTTCTCATGGGTCATAGCATCAGCCGGGAAGCGAACCCGCTAACCCGGGACTTACCTCTCGACCACCAATGCTTGACAAACTGTGACTGTTGAATTTTAAGCAACAAAAGTCAAATTTGGAGCATCCATTTGTGTTAAGATGTGAAGTGTGTCCATTTTTATTTTTTTACAAATTTGTCAAATTTCAGTACTTGTGACCTGTAAGCTGAAAACAAGGTGTTTAATGCTTGCCCTTATGACTATAAATTGGGGGGGGGGGGATCTTAAGATAATTTGCCATTTTTCTGTCTAAAACTGTCATTTTTTAAAATGCTACTTAAAGAGGAATGCATACAGATAATCACCAGTGAGGAGATTGCGTTGATATTTCTATGCAAGTGTGATCTACTCAAGCAGATTGACCGCAAAACATTTTACAGTAACTGAATTTGTATTTGTACAACATGTTCATTTTTTTCTCTTTTTATTTGTTTAATTAAATTTTTAATTTTTTTAACCATCTGCCAATTGTAGTGTCATTTCTGAAAGAGTACACATATTGCATTTAATTTTTTTTTCTCATGTGTCATAGCATCAGCCGGGAAGCGAACCCGCTATCCCGGGACAACTGCTTGTAAAGCAGCTGTCGCTGATCTCTCGACCACCAATGCTTGACTGCATTTAATTTTGTTTACATAACACAAACAAAAAAACATATGCTATTTATTTCATTTATCTCTTAGTATTTTCAGTAATGATTCAATGGCTCCCCCAAGTGTCTATATAAATTCCAGAATGCCTACTAAATGATTACCATTATTTGCTTACAAATAAGCTGAATTAATTTGAATTATTATTATTAGCTATTTTTCTGTGGTTTCGAATTTATATAGAAAATATTTTGAAGATAGGTTGCAAAATATAATGAAAAGGGTTTTTGAAATACATAGATGTAACATTAATTACTTTTTGGTACCAAAACTTGTGAGCAAAAGAAGATGTTGAATGAGATGGTATTTATAAGAAAATTATTTTGTACAAAATAGTTGTACAAGAGCTTTCTGGCAATATAGCTCATAGAATTCTTAACCCAAACAAAAAATAATGAATTTTTTTATATTAAAAGCAATCATAATTCTTATAAAAATTCAACCATGATAACAATACCTTTAATATATAATAATATCATTATATATAGGGTATATGAGCATAGACTTGGATTCTCCCCCCCCCCCCCCCCCATCCACCAGGGGTTGAAGAGTTGGAGGGGGGAGTGATTAAAGCCTATCCAAGATTGTATGTTTTATTTTAATATTTATGTTTTTTCTCATATATTATATGTATGAATAGATAAAACAATGAAAGAAAGATGGGTTATTTTGAATGCAAAATAACAAGTTGGTATGTATTTAATTTTTAATTTTAATGAATTATTGAGTATAATTGTTATGGGTTAGGGGAGTGTGGGGGGGGGGGGGTGGAAGTGGTGCGACCTTTTACCCCTAAAATTTAATATATAAACACAAGTATATAATAAGCCTATGCCAGTTAATAATATCATTATAATTGTTAATTGTTAAACTACAATTGGATTCTTTTTTTAGATCTTCTTTTCGTGTTTTAATAACGAAGCAATTTCTTGTGGTAAACAACAATTCCATCAAGAAAACTCGAACTTTGTTGTACAAAGAATAACACCATCAATAATTAATCATCATTCTTAAATAATTTGTCTTATTTATTTTGGATTAAAATTCATAATTAACAACTCTTGACTTAAATCAAATAATTTATTTTTATATTTCATGCCATAATTTTTTTCTCATTTAATTTGACAAAAATATTTAAATAATTTTTGTATGTTTGTAGTAGTATTTAAGCTTAGAATAAAATTACTGTTTATATTTTCAAAAACATGTAATAATTCTTGGTAATCAACTTTATAATCCTTGATATGTATGTAAATGGAAACTAACCGAATCTTTATTGACTTTTGTTACATGCTTCATCATCATCACCATCATTTTCAATCATTATCAATCCACTGCAGGGTGAAGGTCTTTTCAAATTTAATCCAATTTCTCTGATCTCTAGCTCTTTTTTTCCACACCACACCAGCAAGCGGTTTTATTTCATCCATCCATCTCACATGTTGTTTTTTTCTAGGTCTTTTACAATTTCTTAGGCTCCAGTTTTAGATTTTGTCATCAATTATCATCTCTTTCAGCAATATGTCCAGCCCAGTTCCATTTCAGTCTCTTAATTCTTTCAATAATGTCAATAATACCTGTATGTTCTCTCACCCACGTATTTCATGTTTGTTCCTCTTGTAAATGAATTTATAATCCTTGATATGTTCAATTTAAAACTTCAAAATTATGTATGTAAATGAAAATGAATTGAATTGTTAGATTCATTGTTACATGCTTTACCATCATCATCAGTTTCAAACATTATCATTCCACTGTAAGGTCTCTCCAAGTTTAATCCAATTTTTCCAATCTCCAGCCTCTCTTATCCACATCACGCCAGCAAACTTTCTTATTTCATCCATCCATCTCACATGTGGTATTTTTTCTAGGTCATTTAAATATCTTAGGATCCAGTTTAACGTTTCAATTATCAATCTATTATCACCACTTTTAACAATATGCCCAGCTCAGTTTCACTTCAGTCCCGTAATTCTTTCAGTGATGTCAGTAACACCTGTTTGTTTTTCTAACTTTATATTCCATGTTTGATTCTTTCTTATTAGTCCTAACATACTCCATTGAATGGTCTGAAGTCTCTGTACTGTTAATAAATTGAATATTATTTTATTAAAACGTATCATTGGAAATTGGTTAGGAGTTCACAAAAAAAAATTTGAGCACCATGAAAGAGCTGGAATAATCGAATTCTTGGTTTTCAGAGTCTACCAATATGCCATTCTGGCAATCCACAAAGTACCAGGAGTTTATTTCAGTAATGTAGGCAGCATATTTCAAAGATAAAAATTCTTAGATGATGAAATAAAGACAAAATTGTGTTTAGAATTAGTTGCGTGGAATCGTTGTCCTCAGCATGATGTCCTCACAAGATTTCCATATAACTTTCTAATCTAGGATCAAGTGTTGGTGGCCTAGTGGTCAGCATAGCTGCCTTCCAAGCAGCTGGCCCAGGTTCGATTCCCAATCAACGCATTTGACATATGAAAAAAACAACAACTATCTAATCTAGTGGTGCACAACCTGTGAGTTGTAATCCCTCAGGGAGTCGTAGAAAAACTGTTGGGGGTTGTGAAAATTTTGACAAGTTCTCATGTTGGATAATATACAGTTTTTTCAAAGATCTTCTATCAAACCGCGTGTATTTAAATATAATATAAAGATATATATTTGTATATGGTGAAATGATTTTTGTTATTAATATTCTTATAATAGAGTGATGATAACATAGAATCGCGTAAAATTTCAATCTGATTATGGGGTCGCAAGTGTAAAAAGGTTGCATACCACTGATCTATCCAGTACATAGCAAAATATGAATCTATTACTAAAAAAAATAATGAGTATTATTTTATTGAAGAGAAATATCTATATGTGTGTTTGTGCGTGAACACAGTTTTTCAGGCTCATCTTGTGTCTATTTGTTTCTACTACCTATTGTCGCAACAATATCTCAGTTGGTTCTCAACTGTCGGAACTGAGTAGTAGAAATGATTAGCAATAGCTATTTTAAAAAATAGACTGCAAGTTATCTATCACACGGCTTAACTGTCGATTGCAAAGTTTTTGTGATAGTCGTAGATCGGAGAAAAAAATAGTTTGCACAAACTGTATGGGGTTGATTCAATGTAATGGAAAAACTCCAAAGTTGTGACATGCTGTTTTTAATGTTTAAAAGATTAAATATTGTAAGAAGATTATCAAATTAAAATTTTTACACTTGAATAATAGTAGTAAGAGAGGGTCTGGGGAGGGTGGTGTAATATAAAACATTTTCAATTAAATTCTTCTCAACAGTTATGAGTAAGAAAATAGGACAAAAGAATGCTATAAAAAAATTAAAATAATGTTCAATTGATTTTTTTCCAATGAAGGAAATAAACACGAATTAGAAGGAGTTAACAATTAAAAATATCCAAATAAGATTAATACAGATGGAAACACAGTAAGATAAAATTAATCATAGAATTAGACTTGGATGGGATGCTTTTATTAGGAGTGATAATATTAAAAGGAAATATGTTTATGTGTTTGAAAAGGAAGATTTTAAATAAATGTGTTTTACCAGTATGGATTTGAGACTTGGATCTTTAACATAATAATAATGGAGAGATGTATGTTAGGAGTAACAAGAAAGGACCAAAAAGAAATTACATGGGTGAGAGGACAAACATGTATCACTGATATCAGTGAAAAAATTAAGTAACTGAAATAAAGTTGGGTTGGACATATTATTTGAAGAGATAATAATGGGTAGGACAGTTGAACTCTTAAATCAGATCTCAAAAGATTATTAAAAAACATGCCACATATAAGATGGATGGATGGAATAAGGAAGTTTGCAGGTGTGATGTGGAGAAAAGAGACTAGAGATTAAAGAAATTGCACTAAACTTGGAGAGACGTTCATCCTGAAGTGGATTGATAATGTTTGAAAATGATGATGATGATAATAGCATTACATCACAGTCATGTTTTGGTTTGTGTCCAAATAATTGATACTCTTATAACCAATTTTATTTACAGTGGGACCTTTACTTTATAGTTTTACTTCCAAGCATTGAATGACTAGTTGAGTTAAAGAGGATCATAGATGAGAAAATCGCTATAGGAGTGTTGAAATTTAGATTATCTTTTGTAGAAAATAAAAAAATTAATGAAATCAAGTCTATTATGTATATCTATTGTGTATGTGTGTGCATATTAAATTCTATGCCTAAAACCATGTTGAAATGATTAAAAATCAGAGCCACCGCATGTGGGTGTGTAAGTTGTGCGAGGCACACAGGCATTTCACGACTGGAGCACCGAGACACCAAGTCAATTAACAAAATTTATATATAATAAAATTGTTTACATTTTTGAATCATTTCATTGTTGGAAATACGTTCTGAGCATAAATATTTTTTATTTAAATATAAAAGGAATACTTCTCTACTTAAACTTATTTGTGACAATTACCAGGGCTTCAAATTGCTAGGCATGAGCTGGACTAACACACTGACACCATTTTGTTGTGGTAATTAATAAAACTTGTATGTAAAAGTTTAGATTTCTGAATCATCTTATTCTTAGAAACACATTATGATTATAAATATTTATTATTTAAATTATAAGAAAAATATTTCTTTATTTAAATTTATTGTGGCAGTTGCTCTAGACTCAAAATATATTTCATATATACACTACCATTGCACAAAGATGGTTGCCTTTTCGTTACTATAATTAATAAAATGTATATGTAAATAAAAATGTTTAAATTTTTCAATCATTTTTATTTAAATATCCTAATTTATATAAAAAAGTAACATATTATTACTCTCAATTTATTTTTAAGTAAAACTTAATTTAAAAATTTCTTCATAATTACAGAAATTTTGCATGTGACGAAATTATCTTTATCAATAATGTCTTACAATCTTAAATGTGTTCTTCACTTGGAAATTCTGGTAGATTGTTTCCTCCAGAAATGTTAGGCCTGGGTTCAATACTGTGTTGTGCCAACGTTCTTTTAATACTGTTATCTTTCTCTTTTTTGTTATTATTGTCTCATATTATTTTTTACATGTTTTACTAAATAACTTTTCCTATTTTAATAATGATCATTATCTTTTTTTTTTAATGCAGTATTAACTTTTTACTTGTTCTCTGGCTAAAAACTTGTAATTGATCTACAATCCACACTATGATACAAATCTAAGCAAAACAAAGTAAAACATAAGAAATTTCGATGGCTTCTAAAAATTTATTGAATAAACAATTTAAATATGAAAATTTAAAATTATTCTCTTAAATAAATCCAGGCTAAATTTTTAATTGTCAAACTATTAAATACAGTAATAAAGTAATGTATTTTATTATCGAATGAAAACAAGAAAGACTATTTTTGTTAAAAAAAAATGTAAATAAGATAGGTTTGATTTTTAAAACATGTATTTTTATCAAGTTGTTGCTAATGAAATTAGCTTAAAACAATTTTTTAAAAAGATATTGCTCGCATTTCATTATCACAGCATTATTGTACATCTATACAACTTAATTTGTAACCACTTTATTGGGAAAGCACCTATAAAATTCTTTATCTATACTAGTGGAAGAATCCAGTTGTTTGATTTTTTTTTCTTATTATAATTTATCATTAAACAAAAGAAACTATAAGCCATGGTATAATGGCTTCCAAAAATTTATTGAATAAACAATGTAAGTTTAAAAACTTCCCTTAAATAAATGTAAGGTAAATCCTTAAAATACTTAGATACCTGACCATATCCTATTAAGTTTTTAAATGGAAATAACAAGCATACAACAAAACAATTCTATTACTGAGATTCCAAATGACACAAAGTAAGATGGTTAGAGTCAATGTGATTAAAATTCATTGCTATTTATCACATTGCAGCCACCAAAGTCAAGCGAGTTAATATTCAGTAAAAAGGTAAAAATGTAAATAATTATAATTTTTTAATATTCTGTTCTGTCTTCGATTAAACAAAATTATATAAAATTTATTGTTTTTATTAATTAAGTTTATATCATGAGGGGGTCTTTTTCACACAATAAAAACATTTTGATATATTAAAAAGTAAATTACTTTACTTCCAAATATAGATATATTAAAATGTAATACTCTATAAATTTTGCAAGCCCAGTGTTTAAATTGTAACTATATAGAAGGTAAATGAACATCTACACCAGTGCCATTTTAAATAAGATGATAAAACTGTAAGAATACTCTCGCCCCAGCAACAAGATAAAGTTTTAAAGGAAAACTTTATCTAGTGGTTGAGGAAAGAGTATCCTTACAGTTTTATCATCCTTAAAAATTTTATCTTGAGGCTGGGGTGAGAGTATTCTTACAGTTTTATCTTCTTGTTTAAAACAGCACTAATATGGAGGTTTATTTATCTTTTATATATTTATATATTAAAATTGCACAAATTAGTACTTCTAATATATAAATAATTGCTTATTTATAATAAATATAATTTTGTGCACTTTTATTGAATCAATATTTGAGAAAACAAAATACAATCTATATAATGCAAAAAATCCACTAATAATATTATCCTAATTTTATTATTATTTTTTGCTTATTCTGATTCAGTACATAAAAATGCTAACAAAGAGCCGATTTCACATTAACATGACCAGAACATTCGGAAACATTTAGGTAAAGAACGTAACTGAAAAATCTGTATCACCACATATTAGTACATCTACAATTGTATTACTTCACATATGATATTCATTGAAGGACTTACAAATTAAAGAGACAAAAAAAAAATAAGCATCATTTCATTTAGCATGTGATAAAATATTTTAATTTTTGAAAAAGACATAAATCAAGCAGATCTGGGATGCTTATAAATGTGAGGGCATGTGCCATCACAACGCACTCAGGCCAGGTCTGTTCATAAGACCAGAGGCATTAAAATTTATCTTATACAAAATCACCTGACACTCATGCAACTGGCATGTTAGAAATAAGTTGTTCTAATCAAGTGATAGCAATTGATCATCATCAATGATAGCATATATAGATTTCTACTTTATTAACACATTTTATTCTATTATCTTACGATTTCTGATATTATTGTGAACTTTAAGTTCTGGCTATAGTGTAAAAGTAAGATCAAAGATGTAAAACTTTTTGGAATTGAAGTGCAGCTTGTCCATGTTCTGAGAAACCATTTTCAAATATTTTTTTAGATTTATTATTGCAGAATGAAAAATTATATCTTTATGAAAAGGTTATGTCAAAAATGTTCATAAAGTCTATCATGATTTATTATTAAATTATCACTAAATATTGGAATGATTGTGATATACCAAAATAATTGAATAGGTAGTTCCTACATAGCATGGTGTGGTGGTACAGTGGCGTACCCTGGAGCTCAAATTTATGTTCACAGTTGGCTCTGACACTTCCAATGCTTGAACATCCCATAAATTCCCAAACAATAAGGCTTTGGGAATTGGTTTAATGAATTCACTTGGATGAGACTACAAATGTCAGCTTGAGGTTTGAAGAAGGAATGCTTAATTGTTCAAACTTCATTCTACCACTACAAATAGATTGCATAGACCATAACATAAGCAAGTATTGAAATATTTTGGGCCTGATAAATAGAGTGGAACACTCTGGAGATCATGATTTATGCTCACAGTCTATATTACTTTCCATGCATGAATTTTTTATGAGTTCCAAAGAATAAATCATTGGATATCTTTTAATGGGTAGACACTTGGATGCCAACACAGAAGATGTATTAGATTGAGTTTTGATCCAGAAATTTCTAGCTTTTGAATATACCACATTATTGATGCATTAAATTACGTGGGTCATTTGGTCACTTTTATATAATTCAAGCAGTATACAATGTATTTTAGGTCAATGGCTTTTCATTTTTTAAATCCCCCCTCCCCAGATTTGCTTGCAAGATGTTAATTTCCAGTGAAGTTATTTACCACAAATAATTTTAAAATTACTTCTTTTCACTGTGGAAGTTTGTTTTTAGCTTTTTGCCTGTCATAGAGCTGATAGATTTTTTGAAATTATAAACATTTCTACCTTTTATTATACTATTTTTGCTTTTGTAGTGTGCTAAAAATTCCAGATGTAAATTGTTATTAAGTAATTAAAATAGCCACCCTTATAAAAAAAACAAAAACTATTAAAAGTCTGACAGAAAAGAGCTTCTATAGTAAAAAATAAAGTTTTCTGAAAAAATATTAATAATTATTTATTTAGATATAAACTTGCTCTGGCATAATTAAATATATGTTAAAGAAAAAAAGTTGCATTTAAGAAATAGTTGCAGACTTATTTAACATGGAAAAATAGAACTTGAATTTCTCCTTATAGACAAATAACACTTTATTATGAATATTTTGGTGACCTTTTATAAGATTATAATATACAAATAATCATCATATAATATGGCCAATAAAAATGCTATATTATGGGAATTCATGTTATAGAAAACAAAAAACTAATACAAAAAAAAACAGAATAAGGTTCCAATAGTTAAAATAAACAAACTATACTATTTGTATTTTATAACTAAGAGGAAAAACAGATTTAACTCACCCCCTAGTCATTATTATTATTGTTGTCTTGCTGATTTTATATTCATTTTATAGAAAAAACTGTATTGAATAATGCTGCCATCTTCAAATTTTTTAGAACTAATAAATCAATAATATTTAAATTTAATTCTATTATAAGTACATGACTTCAAAGACACTGATTAATAGTTTTTTTGTTCTCTCTCCAAAGGAACACATACCAACAGTTTTCATAGGTCTATTTCTTCATTTTGATTTGAAAATGAAAACATTTTATATCATTTTTTACACATTTATTATTTTTTTCATAAAATAGTTGTGAACTATTAATTATTTTAGAAGAAGAATTCAGATTTTAGTAGGAAATATTTACTTTTACAAGAAGACAAACTGACAAAGACATCAATGATATATTGGCTAAATTTATAATTGGATAATTGGATAATAAACTATATTTTATGTTGATCACTATAGACTATTTTCATCAATTATAAATAGAAATTTATTTTTAATTAATTTATTTCAATATTTTGAACATTGGTTAAGAAGAGGTTTTATTCAGTATATATGTAGACAATGACTGAGTGTGTTTTCAGCCAGTGAAAGACTTGTAGCACTAGCTGAAAGTTTGCTCAGCTACTGTCTACATATATACTAAATAAAATATCTTCTTAGCCAATGTTCAAAATGTTGAAATAAATCAATTACAATTAGCATAAAATAGGAAAAAATATTTGGAAATTGTTTTTTAAAAAACTTTTATTTACTTTAATAATCTGACAAATTATTAACTTGCATTTTAGAAAGGTAAACTAAAACAAATATAATTTTAAGAGATGAATATATTTTTATTCTGCAATTGACCAATCAAAAGTTTAGAATTTTAATTCAACCAGCCAATAAGAATTTTTATAATTAATTGAACAAAAATACTACACATTAACATTACATAATGTTTTCTTCATCAATTCAATGAACAAAATTAGTTTAAAATTCCAATAAATTCTAAAATTCTGTACAAATTCTGATACAACACACACTTGAATTACAAATATCAACAGAGATGGTGATTGCTCTTATAAATTAATGTCACATCTCTTGTTATACAAGAATTTCCCTAATTGGCCAAACTTGTAGTACAAATGCTGAGTTGTAGGGGGAGTTTTTTAAACTCTCAAACCATGTTAAAATGAAATTGTGTTGAAAGAATATTGTGTTATAGAGGGGTTACCTATATATAATTTTAGAATTAAATGTGGATAAAATAAAAAATTTAAACAGAAAATAGAATCCATAGTAAAAAATATTAATAATTATTTATTTAGTAATAAATTTTCTCTGACTTAATTAATAGAAGAATAAAATATACTAAGTGCATGTTAAATATATGTTAATTATTTAGTTAATAATTAGCATTTATTTTTTATTTTTTTTGTTTTTGAAAAAAATAATGACAAAACATAGTCATTCGGAGACATAGAGGGGATACTCCCAGTCAGTAAATAACATTCTATAATTATCATATCATCATCATCGTCCACAGACATTCACAAATGATTATAATCACTCTAACTTAAAGAGAAAAAGATGAAAATAAATAAATAAAATAGTCATATGCTGAAGAGCAAACAAAAAAGTAATTTACTAGAATTTTGTAATGACTACACAAATCAGTCCACAAACCACAAAAATAAATCCATATATTATGTTTGCCAGAAGCCCCAGTTTTCTAGAATTAACTCAATTTTAGATTTCAAATCTTGTGTATTGATAAGAACTTTCAATATTATTAAATATCTCAGGTTAAAAAAAATAGTAAAAAAAATTTTTTTTTGGGGGGGGGGGAATTATACCTTCTCATTTATTTTGCTATTAATAATTAATTATTTTTTGTTAAATTAAATTTAACAAAGTTAATATTATATTAATAAAATTTTAATTCATTCATCATGGCCTAGCTAGCTGACTACTGGTTTTCTAACCTGTTGTTCATATTGCATCAGGGAAATTGAGAAAACCCCTAAACATATTTATGTCAATAAAAAATAATAATTTGAGATATTTATTATAAGTTTTAATTTGTATTTGTAATTTATTTGCTAGTTTATAATTGAAGTTTATATAACCATATATTAGTGATACAATCATTGAACATGCCAATTTTGAATCTTTGTTTTCTAAGCTGTTATTAATTTTATATAATGGATTGTATAAGCTTAGAAAGGTGAACATAGTTCTAATCACTCCTACAGGATTTTTATCCTGGCTGAAAATATATTAAAAAAACTTTTTAAATTTTTTTTTTTTGGACTTCCATCCTGGCTGGAAAGATGGCTATACAGATTCTCCTTTTTATCCTAGTTTTGACATTCCCAAATATGGAAAGCCTTCATATATATAAATCACTGGCCCATTATTATGTTTATTTGATATTTTATGATGATGCCTTTTAACTTCTTCTTTAACAAACTTTCCTTTTTAGCTTTGCAATGTATGATATTCTCTGCCATATCTTCCTAGTGAAAACAATCATCATTCCACTTCTTAAGAATGCTTTGAGATAATCTTTACTCAGTAAAAGATTAAAGTTAACACATTTTGAAATTCTTCAAGAAATATAATAACTAATCTTTCTTATTGCATTGTCAGATGTATATCATAGAATACTCAATCATTCATGCACTTCACTACTGTTACACAATGCAGTTGAAGTTAGGAGATATAAAAAGTCTGAAGAAGATTGCTGGACTTTCGAAACTGTAAACTGTAAAAGACAGTGGTAAATAAAGCATTGTATAACAGTAGTAAAGTGCATGGATGATCTAGTATTATATGATATATCATTTTGAAATTATTTCTATTATACTTTCTATGCATTTTTTAAAATCAAATGATATAATAATATCAACAATAACACAAATATGGCTTCAAATCAAGGATTTCCATTTCAGTTTGATTTAAAAAGCCTTCTTAAAATAAAGCAGACAGTTGGAAATAAGTAAAAAAGAATTTATAAAGTTTCTAATCACAAAGTTCACAATTACCTATTAATATTAATGATTATTTATATATAATACAAATAAAATGTTCATTAGTTAAAAACTATATATATATATAATTAGAGGGGATTTGAATCCAGACTTTCAGGCTCGCATTAGTCATCTATATTATATAACCAATACATATGACCACATATATATGAAAAAGATAAATGATCTCCAGTATTCATATTTCATACTGACCTGGCACTCATCAGTTGGCTCAAATCATCATCTCCCACACACACACACATATATATATATAATCAGCGCTCAGTTTATATTAAGATAGCAAATCTTCAAACTTTAATGATGAGTGCTGGTTCAGCATGAAATATGTATATTGAAGGTTGTTTATCTTTTTCACATGTATGTAGTCATGTGTATCGATTGTATAAGATGGATGATTAAAGGGAGCCTGAAAGTCTGAGTTCGAATCCCCTCTAATTACATCTAGATTAAAGTATATATATTAAACAGGTATTTAAATATTATACATATATGTACAAAAAGATTATGTCACCTAAATGTTGACATGACAAGAGAAAATGGGAAAAATTGAAGCTAAATATGCTTTTATTTACAATATATTCTTTTTGTGTTGGTCACTTCTTTCTACATACACACACAAACACTTTTCTTTCACTCAAGCCAAAATGTTCCAAGATACCGTTGCTATGCAAGTAATTGCATTTTGAATGTATTTCTTTAAATTAGGGGTGGAAAATCTTTTCTTCCAAGGGTTATTTGTATATTTATAATTTCATTCATGAGCACACAAAATTATTGATTTATAAATTAGCCTGCTATATTTAAATCAAAAATTTAATAAATTTAACCCTAAGCATTGGGTGGTGAGAAACCTTTTTAGCTGGTAGATCAATTTCAACTTTCCATTTTTAAATGAGGCCCACATTTTTTTTTGTATGTGAATTAAATAAAATAAGATCATTATTAATAATGACTGTTCTACATTTATTTTTCCAATTTGATTTGTAACTATTCTTCTGACATTTGTATTCTTAAATTTTTTTTTATATTCTCGTCAGATTAATTTCCTTCAAAAAATGTTTTAGAATTTTCTGTTTAAAAAAAAAAGAAAATATAATTTGCTTTTGCAGAATTTTCTGACCTGTTTGTACTTATCATGATGAAGCTACTTTTCAAATCTTCTATTTTAATATTTCTTTCTTTCTCAACAATTTTGTTGCAATCAGAATGTTTTGATAAGTAGTGCCTCTTAATATTATGTTTTTTATTACTTGAAATAATTTCCAAATATATCAGGCACATCAATTTCCTATTTCTTTCTATTAAAAAAAAAATGTAATAGTCTATTTCTTTTGAAATGCAAAATTTTCTATGTCAATTTTTTTTAGTTTACTGTGGTCATTCTAATAAAGAAAATTAAATGCATAATAATAATAATAATAATAATAATAATAATAATAATAATAATAATAATAATAATAATAATAATAATAATAATAATAATAATAATAATAATAATAATAATAATAATAATAATAATAATAATAATAATAATAATAATAATAATAATAATAATAATAATAATAATAATAATAATAATAATAATAATAATAATAATAATAATAATAATAATAATAATAATAATAATAATAATAATAATAATAATAATAATAATAATAATAATAATAATAATAATAATAATAATAATAATAATAATAATAATAAAGTAAAATTCAAGTTTTATTTTTTCTAGCATACATTTATCTGTTAAAATTCCTATAAAAAACAAAATGCCATCATCTATACACAACATACATAATTTGATGGAATATTGTGTCTCTGACAGAATGAACTAAATCCATTATAACTGTTAGAAAGAGAAAAAATATATAGTTGAAAACATAAATATTTTGCTTAATTCTTAATTCAATAAATGTCTATAGCTCAGATTGGGAGTTGTAGATTTCCCATCCCTGCTTTAAATGATCCATGTTTTTAATTTTTCCTTAAGTACTGCAACTTTTAGTGGTTCCACAAATTAAAATTTAATGGGAAAAGTTCATTGGGCTATGGAAACCAATACAGTAATGTGGAAGCTGATGAACCAAGGTATGGTGAATTTTGGGTCACCCTGTATTTTAAAAACAGGGCTGTAAAAAGGCATTGTTATATTAATATAATTTCCCGTATAATTTGTATTATTTTTTAATATATGCCCTGTCATGGTTTAGTGCAATAGTAGATTCTGAAGTAAAATACTCGAATTGATTCTACTTCTGCAACTTTCAGTATTCAAATTTTGTATGAATTATGGAAATAACGCGATTCGATTAATTATTTATTTTAATGCATTTGAGTTGATAATACTTTTAGGAGTTCAAATAACCACCTAGGCCATGTTATTAGGTTTATATTAGAACATAAAATAACTTTTAAATTGTTAGTATTACTTTTGTATTTAAAAATATTATCCCTTCTATAAATATTTGCAATATTTTTTTTTAAAATTTTACAAATATATACATATTTTTAATAAACATTTAATTTATGCATCCATTGGAAAAGCCTCGTGATGTACAGCGGAGTGCTAACCAAAAATAGATGTAAATAAACAAATATATATATATATATAAGTAAATAAATAACAAAAATAATAAAATTTCCAAACTTATTAAACTTTATGAATTTTGGTACGATAGCAGGCATTTTTTTCTGTTAAATATTGCATTCTTAAACGTGAATTTATTTATCGTAATCATGTTTTCTTTGTTATTTAAATACTATATCTATTCAGTTCTATACCATAGTTAAAAACATGTGTACTGATTTTTTTTTCTTCAAAAAGTTTTATTTCGTATATCTTTAGCAAAATAAGTTGTTGTCCCCCCCCCCCATGTGTCGTAGCATCGGCCTGGAAGCGAACCTGCAACCCGGACAACTGCTTATAAGACAGTCGCGCTGACCTCTCGACCACCAATGCTTGACTAAATAAGTTTTTTTTTTTTTTTAAGAAACATAATCAGAATTCAAAAAACATGACGTAAAGTAATCATTAAAGAAGAAAATAAAAATTGCTGATTTAGTAAAAAAAAAAAGAAGTCTTATTCAGAAATGGATCATATGTATATATATATAAAATAATCTTATATTAGAGAAATCATAGAGAGAGCTCTGTAATTATAGGTGTAAATGCGCTTTTTCAATTTAATATTAATAACTTCATTATCATACTATTTTTTTTATAAAAAATTTATCTGTATAGTACATGTACTCTTAATTTACATACTGTACACATTCTATACACACACACCATCTATTCACTATGTATATGCATGTCAAAATGTGTTGCATCCTTAGAGTAAAGTAAATAATAAGCATTGTTTATTAACAAAAAGTGAGCTATTATATGCTATTTTTATAGAGCACAAGGGGAGCTTGGAAACAAAGCACAACTTAGTTTGTAGCCTACTGTAATGTATATTATTCTCCTTCGAGCACTGACTTGGCTTCAAATCTAAGATTGGTACATTTATGATTTTTTTTTAAACTCAGGTCTTCATAATTGGCAAGTTTGTTGAATAATGTTTTTCCGCTGCTTTTCTTGAAATGAATATTTTAATGTAGATTACTTTTTACCTTTACATATGATATGTAAAGAGTCTCATGGCCTACTGGTTGAACACTAATTTTTTATGATGATGAGCTAGGACTTGAAAAAAGTGAAACAAAAAAAAAGTTCTAAGCAAACTTACGATTTTTTTTTAAAAATTACATAGTTTATAATCAACTTAGCTAGCCATTCTATCATTGATCAGAAAATTGGTCTTGTTATCATAAGTCTTCATTTTACCTGTTTTTGGATAAATTTGGCAAATTTTGCCTTATTTCCCTTATTTCTCTTTATAGGATACTGAGTAATTCCTTGCATTGTCTTCAAAACTTATATATATATTAGTTTCATTTCAATAATTATTCAGCCCACTGTAAAATGAAGACCTCTCTAAATTTAATCTGCTATCTCTGGTACATGATTTCTCCTTTCCACATCATTTCAACAATGAGTACCAAGTAAAAATGTTATATGTTGTTCTTTGATTATTCAGGATTAGAAGAGAAGGGAACTATTCTTAGAAGCAGCATTTAAGTAAGTCTGAGAAAGTCATGTGACACTATTATTGATACAATTGTTTACAGCTGTATTGTCAGCAAAACATTATTTCAAGCCAAGCAGAAGAAAGAAATCCAACTTACTTGATGGTACCCTTTAATTATTTGCTATAAAAAGATTTTCAATTGTGAAATAGATCACCGGATCCAAAAGTTTAGCAAAACTTGGTTAGATGAATTGAGACAAACTACAGGTGATGACGGGTGATGCATTTTAATAATACAGAGCTCATTAAAATTTGTGGCACAGCTCTAAAGTTAAGATGATAGAATAAATCATAAAAAAAGAATAAAAATGACAAACTACCATTGATGATGATGATCAAGTCATCCAATTGATTCAAATTATTCTTGAGCAGAAAACTTTTACATATTGTGGATTGTAATACAAACCTGAGTAACACAGCATTCAGTACACATATATTAAAATTGTTTATTACAAAACAAATGAATATTATGTGATATTCAAGCACCAAAGCAATAGGTTGAACACAACGAATCTACACAAGACAAAGATAAGTCATTTAATCAGACAATATAAGAGTACGATACCCCCTCCTCTCGCTACACCAATAATAACATATTAAACAGATATCACATTATTTGTTTTTACACTTATATGAGTAACTCAGATTAATTTGGAATCTTTTATTATTAGCTAATGCTAACAATAGCTAGATACCTATTTACTGACCAATAGTGAATAGTTATTTGGATTATAGTAACAACCTGAACAAAACTTTAAGCCCGTTTGTGAACATAAAAAAATTGACCGAAGTGAAATTTTTTTTTCAGTTACAAATCATTTCAGATAAAAATCGCAGCACTAAATTTTAAAGAATAAAAATATACATAAGCGTTTATGGCGGATAAAAGATAAGATAAAAAAGCTTATTTAACAAATAATCCACTGACAGGAAAAGCTTTCCCGATAATCTCTCTTTGAGAAACAGTGATACCATTGCCGGTTGGTGATGGTTGAACGTTTTTCCATCCTTATTTTATTCGCTGGCTAAGAACAGTTGGACACCTAGTTATTAATCAATGTTGGATAGTAATCTGGGTTAAATATGGAACTGTTATTTTTAAAAAAAATCTTCTGACTCTCTTGAATTTTTTTATATTTAACCTAAGTTCAAATCCCGGATCGATGGGATGGCATGTATACGCGAAACAAGTCCATTAAATGTGGGTCTGTGGTATATTTTAATTAATCAAAACTTAATTGCGCTATTATATATTTTTAACATTTAAATTGTGTGGTTTTTTTCATGTACTTATTTTATTGAGACTAGTTAGGTTATCTGATACTAACCTCAAGATATTAGTTGCATGCGTTCACACACACACAAGTTTAAATTCTTTCAAAATATAAACAAATAAGAGTTGATTTATTACGGTGAAAATGTTATCAATTAAAGAATTGAATGATGGTCAGCCAAGCGTGAACAAGATGATTAGAGGGGGAAAGTTTTACCCCCCCCCCATGCCTGAAAAGAAAATGATCAATTGATTTATGGGTACTTTTTATCAGAAAAGTTTGTTTACTTTTAACAAGTATTTGAGATGGATGTTCGCAGTTGCTAAAAAAAATTTTAAAAATGAAAATATTTGACTGAGAATATTTCACCAAATATTTCATGATTTATAGCATCCTTTACTTTTTGAAAAAAAGATTAGAGAAGAATACAAGTTTTTTTTTTAAATCGTCCTTGTAATTAAATAAAAAGCAGGTTTGTTTATTTCATAGTCTCTAGGCTATGGGTATTAGGATTAATTCATAACATAATGCTTGATTATATAATTGTTTAATTCGCTCACTTTTTAATATTAGTATAAATTATAGTTGAATTAATAATCATCGAATCACTTTACTGCTCGAGAGTTCATAAGCGCCGGAAGTGAAGCACCGGAAAACAATCCAAGAATCTGGCAATCTAGAATCTAATGCTCTACCATTGAATTATACTATATATGACATTGTTGCATTTATTATACAATATAAAAATGAATTGGAATACTCTGGGTCAACTTTTAAACTATAAATAGGGGTACAAGATCACTATTATCTACACATGAACGGGCCATAGTGGAACTAACATTATCTGCACATTAGCAAAAAAATTAAGGTTCATTAATGTTACCTTATAGTCTTGATAACTTGTTAAAAGGGAATAAATTGAACACAGGCAAATAGGATTTCAGGATTGGTGGAAAAAAACATCAACAAACTTAGATATGCTGATGATACTACAATATAGGATGTCTCGAAGATGTGATTCTTGGTTAAATATAAAATAAGATTAATGATTGGTATCAACAACTGAAATCAAAATTGATGATGAAGGCATTTGATATTTGACTTAGTGGATCTTTTATCCATTGCAATTTAAAATCTTGGAAAATATATTTTGAGCTGATATTTAAAATGAAGATCAGAATCGTTCCAGTTGGAATATTTTCTGTGATTCTGTATGGATGTAAAAATAGGATGTCAAAATATAATTTGAAAAGTGTTTATGCTTTTGGATTCTGGAGCTGGTGAAGATCTTTTAGAATTTCAAGAACATTAATAAAAGTGAATAAATGGCTACTTGATAACTTTAGTCATGAATAATGAACATATCAAAACTGTTTATAAGATAAAATAGAATGGGCAAACTTGTGAATGTGAGAGAAAACGATAGAGAACATAGGGTGAATAAAGACAAAATAAATTTACATTAAACAAATCATTTTCTAGAGGAAAAATAAATAAATAAATAAACATGAAAGTAACAAAACAAAAATATAACAGAATTGGATTATACTTTGATTAATAGGAATAAGATTGTGTTTTTTTTGTGAATAATGAATGTGTCATTGAAGATTCTAAAAGAATCAAACAGATAATATATTATTTTGTAAATATGTCCATTCATATAATCATCAGGAAGCAATGTTGTCAGCAGATAATAATAATTACAATAACAATGATAATAACAACAACAATAATAAAAACAACAGCAATAATAATAATAATAATCACAACAATAATATTAATAACAATAGCAATAATAATAGTAACAATAACAATAATAACAATAGCAATAATAATAACAACAACAATAATAACAATAGTGATGATAATAATAATAGCAACAACAATTATAATAATAGAAAGAATAATAACAATAAACAGTAATAATCAAATAATAATATTGACAACAAGAAGAATAATAATTATAACAACAACAACAATAATAATAATTATAAAGTGATACAAAGGCAATCAAACAGAATATAGATATAAAAGAATCTTAGTATTGGCAAGAAAATTATTTCAGCAATAAGAAAAACAAAATGGCACTAAATGCAGAGATGACATCATAAAAATGTAGAAAGCTACTACAAGGAAACATATGTGATAATAAAGGAAAGAAAAACAAAGTATCTAACTATAATGATTGAAGTACTAAATATTCTAAATAAAAAAAGTGAAATGTGACATTTACTATGAAGAGGTGAAAATCCTCAGAGAACGATGACATCATTATAAATATTTTAGAAGAAACGAGATAAAATTAGGAAACTGTTGGTAAAGTCATACAACAGAATGCATAAATTGTGTGAATATACTAGGTGTTTGGAAGAATGTAAAAGTAAGATTAAGAAAGTTGAAAAAGAAAAAAACAACCATTCATTATAAATCATCTTTGAATTCAAAACAACCAAAAAAAAAAAAAAAAAAAAAAAAACAGCAAAGCTGGATTTAATAGAGATTATGATCCAATAAATCATAATAGGCATTTTAAAAAAATCAATGAATATAAGTTATCATTCTGCATTAGAATTTATAAAAGGTATTGGCTTTATATGATTTTTGCAGCTATGCTGTTTTATTTGATGCAGGTGTAGAATACTATGGAACTTGAAGTCCTTGGATCATGGCACTTGTTCTATTATTTCTGGTACTCATACTTTTTATCAACTTCTTAACAATAAATCATTTGCTTTTATATTTATTTTATTTCTGATGCTATATTTAAAGATGTTAAACGAGAAAAATTGGAAAACATTGAATATTTGTCAAAATATAACAATTGTGGTTAGGCCACATGATGTTACCAAAAATAGTAACAGCACTCCACACAGAGAGTGGTAAAGATTGGGTGTTCCATTTCTTCTAAAATTTTTACAATAGTTTTACAGATAATAATTTCTGGACTAAAATGAAAAGAGAAATAAATTTTTTAGGATGCCTGAATTTTGCAGATGTTACTTTCACAAAAATTCTCCAGAGCTTCTGAAGGTGTTACAGGAGATGTCAGATGAAAACAGAAAGTATAAATAAAGATAAAATTCTAAAAACATTAAAGTAATACTCAATGGTTTTTTAAACAAGAAAGAGAGAAAGAAAATTTAAATTCTAATAGATTATAAATAATTTGTGCTAATGAAAGCGTAATATATAAAATTAAGTGCAGAATAATCAAATTTTTTACTGTTCAGAAGTCCAAATACCAGAAGTGACAGATCTGAACTATGACCTTTGGGCCTTAAACTTCACAATCTGCAACTTTATCACTGTACCAAACTATGCAGGGCAGCTTAATTACAACATGAGTCTTAGTACTTGTCAAAGATAAGATGCAAAACAGCAAAAGGGAAATAAGTAGGAGAGAGATTAAGCAACTATAACTGATGTCATTGAGAAAAAAATTAAAAAGCTAAAATAAAGATTGGATGAATATTGTCAGATAAGATGGCAATAGAATGACAAATTAAGTTTAAACTGAATTCTAAAAACTGACTGTAATCTGCTTTCTATAGTTTCAGTATTTTCAAGATTGTGCCAATATGGTAATTCAAAGAGTTATTTTAATGTTTTGAAAGCAAACTATAAAAAAAAATTGTTTAAGTAAGTTAATTTCCATATCCTGATGCTGACCAGATAATAGATGGTAATTGAAATCTTAAGCTGGATTTCAAAAGATGGTAAAAGACTTAGTAAGAGATCACATATGAAATTGTAGATAAGAACATTTAAGAACATTTACTGGTGTGTTATGAGGAAGAGAGGTTAAGGATCAGAGAAACTGGAATAAATTTGGAGAAACCTTCATTATACAGTAAATCAGTAATGATTGAAAATGATGAATGATGATGAGTATCATAGATGCTATATAAAATGGATTGTAAAAAATCATTTGAAAATTTTGGTTTTGATGAACATAAACGCTATATCAAACAGGTTGTAAAAGAAATCTTTTAAAAGGTTCTAGATGATATATCAAACAGGATATAAAAAATCCACACATCTGAAAAATACATGGAAATAATAATATCAGATTAACATTGTTTACTTAATGAATAATACTTCTGTAGTGCAATTTTTACTACACCACTCTCATATAAATTAGGGATGGGTTTCTATCTGCTTTTAACAGTTTGTGGAGGAGTAATCATAAACATATGACCAAAGGCATGTGAAAAAGATGTATAACTCCCAAGATGCATATTTTATGCAAAAGAACATTTATTAGTTGTCCCAGATCCCAATTTATTACGCATATCTTAAACATTGTTCAGTACATAGATATATAGCCAATTACTACAATTTTATTAATGTGTCAAACTTTCTGCCCTCATAACTTTGCTGCAAACCACTTGATGGAAGTATATTAATAATTTTTATTAGTCATTCATTAGACTAGAGATTATCCACTTAGTGAATAATATTTTTGTAATGCAATTTTCACTATGCCACTCTCTTGTAAGGTAGGACCAGTTTCTATCTACTTTTAACATCTTGTAGAGAAGTGTAATTATAAAAGTATGATCAAAGACATGTGAAAAAGATGTATGATCCTCAAGATGCATATTCCATGCAGCACTCATCAGTTAGCCCAGATCACAATCTCATACACAGATTTTTATCATTATTCAGTGTATATAGATAGCCAATTACTATAGATAAGTGTCAAACTTATTGTGCTCACAAATCACTTAATGGAAATATATTAATAATTTTTATTAGTCATTTATTAGACTAGTGGAGGGATAAGGGCCAACTGATGAATGCTAGTTCAGCACAAAATATGCTTCTAGGGGATCATACAACTTTTTTACATCTTTGGTCACACATTTATGATTATATTTATCCATATGTTGCTAAACACAGATAAAAACCTGTCCCTACCTTGCATGAGAATGGTGTAGTGAAAATTATACAACAGAAATATTATTTGTTAAGTGAATAATTTCTAGTCTAATGAATAACTAATAGAAACTAACATTGTTTATCTTTATTTTATCACGGCACTGTAACTATCCCAATTAAATTAGTTCAAAATAAATACATACAAAATGTAAATAGAGAAAAGCTTTATTTAATCCTAACAGTATGGTAAGCTTAGCATGCTTTCGGCTATCTGGTGGTCATAGTCATAGTAATAGGTGTCCAAGTAGTTTGTGATATTTATCAAAGAACAAGCTCATTGGACATCTATTGCTATGAATATAACTATCAGGTAGTCAAAAGCATGTGATGCTTACCATGATATTAGGGTTAAATAAAGTTTTTCTCTATATACATTTTGTATGTATTTATTTTGAAATACATTGTTCTGAGAAAAGTTTATTAAAATTTCGAAGTTAAATTAAATTATTTGTATAGGGCTGTTGACCTGTCCAAATTTACTGATAAAAGTGAGATGTAGACACCTTATCAACATACTGGAAAAATTTCATTTAAAAATTTCTTTATAATGTTTTAAAAACATCGATCGTAAGATTTTAGTATGATTGGTGAATTTACAATTACTAAATTACAGCTAATACTAACACTGCTTCATTTCTTAAAAACATTAAATACAATAAAGGATGTAATCTTAATGCACTTTTAATACTGAGCATCTTTGTCAAACTAAAATAAAAATGGAAGGACAAACACAACATTTAAGCTTGCATATTCCAAAGTGCATTAGAAGTCAGGCATTGGTGGTTGAAAGGTCAGTGACAGCTGTTTCACAAGCAGTTGTCCTGGGTTAGCGGGTTCGCTTCCTGGCTGATGTTATGATGTATGGGAAAAACAAACAAACTAAGCATTAGAAGATTCTTTTTATTCCTTTTTACTTACCATAAAATCACTTGACATTTTAAATTAACAATGCATTCTCATTGACTCAGCAATATATTTATCAATCATTTTTTCCATTAACTTCAATTTTGCACAAACTATGGTTCTAGTATAAAAAAGCTTTGAGTCCTGCAAATTTATTTATATTCTGGATATATAAATGAGTTAGATTTGATATAACCTCTAATGTAAATGATTTAATTTGCATAGTATAGCATGATGTGTTATAATTACATTTTATGAACAATTATTTTATAACAAATTACATTAAATTACAGAAACACTTCATTTTCAAATTCATCACATTAAAGAGATGAAGATCAATAGACTGGCTGAAAAATATTTTAATGTGAACATGAGTATTTTTCATGGCAAAAGCATTCCATTCACTTTAAAGATGATCTAATGACATCTCTCAAGATGGGAAATATCGATAACTTTTATTGTAGAGATGTAGCTAAGAATACAGTGGAGAACTACAATTAGACAAGGAGTAGAATCTTTTAGATAGAAAATTCTGCTACTGAAAAGTTAAAAGATGGTATTGCAAATTACCAAATGAGTTAAGGAATTAGTATGTGATACATATATATGTGGATGATTTTGTGGTTTACATATTAATTTGTATCACTTTTTGTTCATTTCTCCCTCTTTTTCTGAAATGGGATAGCTACATTTTTTTAAGCAATAACTGTTAATGATTACTATTATGATTCTTAAGTCAATACTCAAAATCATATGAACGGCATTCTGTTTGTAAGTGCTTTCCATTGTATAGTTTGAAATATCAGGTTGATTCATTTTCAGTGCTGTTCAATACTCAAAATCATATGAACGGCATTCTGTTTGTAAGTGCTTTCCATTGTATAGTTTGAAATATCAGGTTGATTCATTTTCAGTGCTGTTCAATATATGGATATTGATAATGGTATTCTAAAATACACTAAAATTTAAGACACTTCTAAAAGACTTTCAGAGGAGAAAAATGAAAATCAGTATAGGCTTTAGTATAAGAAATATAATTAAAAGAAGAAAAAAACCATACCTATCTACGATATAATTACAAGTTTTTGTTTTTATCGGTCTTTCATCTTTAGCTCAATCTTATCACAACCATTCATCAGCCCAGAAATAACCAGCCTCTTATATTATAAATACATTTCAAACACAATTTTTCAAGTAAATCATATAACACATGTTATGATTTTAGAGGTAATTAAATTAAACTTCATATAATAAGTATTTAAATATATTTCAAACTTTTTTTCCATCATGCATTACTGAAACATATGATCAAAGACGTGAAAAATATAAACGATCCCTAAGATGTGCATTTCATGCTGAACCAGTACTCATCAGTTGACCCATATTGCAATCTTTTACATTTATCTTCTTGTTTAGTATAAATATAGAAAGCAAATTACTGTAGTTTAATTGACAGGTTTCAAATTCTTTGCTTTACAATTTTTTATATAAATCACTTTATGGAAATATATTAATAACTTTTTCTAATCATTTATTAAGCTAGACATTATCTTTAGCCCAACTTTAAGTCTCACTCAGTGAGTAATATATCTGCAATGTATAGATGCATCAATATTTATTTCCTTATCCATGTTGACAATTTTGCCAACTTTTACTGCAACACTCTCATGTATGGTAGGAACTGGTTTCTATCCATTTTTTACACCTTGTGGAAGGTTACATATTCATTGCACTATAATATATTATTATTGTTTGTCAAAATAATACTAGTTGTGAGTCAATGGAGGTAAAAGTAATACTGATTGTGGAAGTCTTTAAGATGTAATGGTTGTTGCATCTACTTTCTTGTTCATATGTGTGATGTGGTTATTAATGCATTAGCCTCCAAGATTTAGAGTTCCAATGTGGAGAAGGAGGACTTGGCTTTGATGATCTCTAAATATGCTTTGGACTTTTTCAAGTAGGTCACTTATAAACAATTCCATCCATTCAGTTACTGGTTCATAATGAATGTCTAACTTTTATTAATAGGAATAAATATCTCAGGTCAATCAGTGTTGGCCAGATGAGTTTTCATGCAGTGATCATAAAGCAAAAATAGGTTTGTCATAAAAAGTTGCCCCCCCCCCTGTTGGTTATATCACTTATTTAAGGGGCATCCATTTAGGGGTTACTTTTACTATTTATAGAATATGCTATTAATTAATAAAATGGTCAAATAGGCTTGTTAGAAATATTAACTGATGAATTTCAGCTGAGAAAAAAAACTTACTAAATTACTAACAACCTAATTGACATGCGGTTTCCCCCTTTTTGGTGCTCAAACGCCATTTAGCGTACTTAATAACTGATTATATAATAAATAAGTAATAATGAGGAAAATATAATTAAGAAAATTTAAAACATATTTCATATAATATATCATCCAAAAAATAATATATAGAGCTGCTTTCAGTCATAGATGAATGGTTACCAGATAAATATCGTTTTTTGAGAATCAAAAAGCTCTATAGAATGATTCTACTTGCCAGACAAATGCAAGAAAAGTGTTCAGAATTAAAAAGTGATTTATATATTGGTTTTATTGATTTAGTCAAAAATTTGATTCAGTTAATCAAATATGTCTATGGTATTATTTTAAATTAGGTGGTTATCTACTAAAATATATTCATTTTATATCAGTTTTATATGATGGAATGAGAAAGTTTCTATATGTGGAAAATCTGAGATATTTAAAATGAAAACTTCTGTTAACAAAGATCAGCATTTGCTCCAACAATTTTTTTTTTAATTTCTTCTTCTCTTTTTTCTTTTTCTTCTTACTATTATTGTACTTCTTTTTTTATTATTTGTATTCTTCTTACTCTTATTCTTCCTTCTCCTCTTCCTCCTGTAAGATGTGATTCAAGTCTGATGGTGGAATTTTTAATATAAATCAATTAAAAGCAAGAACAAAACTTTTATTTTCTTGGATTTACAATCTACTGATAAATTGTGTTATTTTTTCCAGTTCAAAAAACAATTTATGGAATGTATTTAATGTTTAGAATGCAACATATAAAGACTTATATCTTCTTTACTTTTTTTGCATTTCTTCATATCAAAAAACAATTTATGGAATGTATTTAATGTTTAGAATGCAACATATAAAGACTTATATCTTCTTTACTTTTTTTGCATTTCTTCATATATTCATATATATTACTTTTTTTTTTTTTTTATAAATTTCCTCATATACACTTTGATGCTCTGATGAAGTCTGCAGGACAGTCAAAACTGTTAGAAAAATAAAGGAGGAATTATATAAAAATTAAAGACTTTAGTGATAGAAGAAAAATTCTCAATAACTTTTAGCATTGTTATTAACTTGAGAATGCAAACCAATTTAAATATTTTGACAGTTTTATAAATAGAAAGGTGGCCTTAAATGTTGAAATATATCGCAGATCCTAACATGCTGTTGCTGCTTTTAACAAGTTAAAAGGTAAGATATTGTATCATAGAGAAATAACTAGTGTAACTAAGTCAGCTGCACATACAATTCCTATTTTATCTAATTTCTTGAATGGAAGTCAGATTTGGACACCTATTGGCTCATTATAAAAGTATCAGAAAAATTTCATTTAAAGATACTGTGTAAAGTTTTCAAAATACGGTAGCAAGAGCATAAAACTAATTACAATGTTCTTCAAATTTCTCAATATGATACTATATAGTCCTCTATTGTAAAGACATACCTTTATTGGATAGGACTTGCTGAATGTGGTACTATTGAGTCCATTACTATAAAGTCATTTCTTCATTGGACTGGAAATGCTGAATGTGGTACTATAAAGTCTACTACTGCAAGGAACACATTTATTGGATAGGACTTGCTGAATGTGGTACTATAGATTTCACTACTGTAAAGTAAAATGAATGAAACAATGCAAAACTTCATTAAAGGATGTTTGGTGAACTTGAATACAGTTTTTATGAGATAGGTAACTCCATTTATGCTATAAGTATTATTGTAAAGACATTCTAAAGCAGTTCAAGGTTGATTATTGCCATTGAGAAGATATGAAAGATTAAAATATAACATCACAAAAATATCAAATAAACAGAAAAATGGACCAGGATGTTGTATATGTAAATTTGTTTGTGTTTAAAAGATTGGTTTGTATAGTAATCACAAAACTTATTTCTGGAATTGAAATAGATGTCCTTGTTTATGAGGGGCTATGTATACATGTAATACATGACATAACATTACAACAACTTGACAATTAATATCCAACTGGAATATAATTATCTGAAGAAAAATATAAGTGATAAGACAAAACAATGTTATATCATAATATATTGTTTTCCTTCACCTACAAATATGACATTATCTCATCAACATCAATTCATTTCAAAAAAACAATATGTTTATAATCAAACATAGTTGCATTTTCAAATAAAAATAGTTCTATGTGCATTTATTTAATTGAGTAGATTGGATGTGTTCTGGTTATCAGGAAAAAAGCATGCACATTTATTTTAATTTTTTTAAAAGCTATTTGAAGGAGTTTTAGGATTATTGTGAACTTGAATTCCAGATCATATGATTGGCAGGCTAACACTCTAACCACTTCTCTGAGATAGTTTTTGTATTTATATATATTGTACCAGATGTTCAAAGGATAGAATTAGATAAGGATATATTACTATGCCATAATAGACTGAATAGGATAGAAAACTATGCTGACATATCCCTGTTTAATTTTAATAACAAATATTTTATTCATCCAGCATATTTAAAGGTGAAAACTTAGTTTGCTACATATTTCATATTCCTTTTTAGCTTCAAGTGGAGACTATATAAATAAAATTATTTCCCCATCTTAATCCTTGAATTGTTGTTCTTGTCACATTAAACAACAATTCTTGATGCCGAAGCAACATTTTATCACATGGATACCTTTTTTAGAAAGAAATTGAAATGACATTCAGCATTTCTTATTCTTCATCCTAGTAGTTTGGGACATCAAGGAATATTTGAGCACCAAAAGTGATGACATGAACTTCTATCCAGGAAACTTTGATTCTTATAAGTTCATTTTTTAGGACTGAATTAAAATGCACAAAGCATCTGAATTATGGGAAAACTTGCCAATACTGATGGTAAGAATCATGCATTTATAATTGTTATGGACAGTTATGAATACATCAGTTTTTCTTTATTGAAAATAGTTCTAGGCAAAATCATTCTTCACAACTTTATTTGTTTAACCTAATTATATATATAGTTAAATAAGCTTTGGGTCTTGTGTAAGGAAGGACCTTATACTCCAGTGCTGGCACATTCATCACTCAAACTTCTTATGAACTTTCAAGAAATGAAGCCACTCAATTTTTTTTTTCAAATATATTTTTAAAAAAGATTTGAACTCAGTCTTTCAAATTTTCATACAGCTATCGACTCCAACTTATACAACCAATGCACATGACCACATACATGTCAAAAAAATAAATGATATCCAATATACATATTTCATGCTAAACCAGCACTCATCAGCAGGTTCATATCATCATCTCACACACACATATAAAATCAGTGTCAATTTATATCAAGATAGCAAATCTACAAATCTCAATGGATCAGTTTCAACCTACTCCATCCTCCAACTCTTCAGCCATCCATACCATTGAAAATCTGATGATGGAATTCCCAAATTCCTTGTTGATGCCAATATTATTGTCATGCCCATGTTGACTTTATGTCCCTTTGAACTTTCATGGATAGAACTTTATGATGAGCAGAATGCAGGCTCAGTATGTAATATTTAAATACAAGTATATTGTTTATATTGAATTTAATGTAATTGTGTTCCATCATCAGATTTTCAATATGTATAATTGAAGAATTGGAGGGTGGAGAAGATTGAAACCTGTTCATCAGTTTGAAGATTTGCTATCTTAATATAAACTGAACACTGATTATATATGTGCGTGAGAGATGATGATTTGGATTAACAGATGAGTGCTGGTCTAGCATAAAGTATATATATTGAAAATCATTTATCTTTTTCACAAGTATGTGGTCTTGTATATCAGATGTATAAAATGGAGTGGATAGTTGTAGATAGCTTGAGAGTTCGAGTTCAAATTGCTTTTAATTACATTAAGTTCATTATTGACAATATACTTTATATTTAAATATTACATATTCAGCCTGTATTATACCTATCCTTTTCTGTATATTTTAATAGACGTATTAAAATCCTATACGTGAAGTGTCAGAGTGACTTAAAGTCAACATGGATTTGACAATAATATTGGCATCAACAAGGGCTTTGAGCATTTCATCATCAGATTTTCAATGATATAGATGGCTGAAGAGTTGGAGGGAAGAGAAAATTGAAGCCTGTCCATTAAAGTTTGATTTCCGATCTTAATATAAAATGAGCACAAATTATATATATGTGTGTGGGAGATGATGATCTGGACCTTGCTGGTTCAGCACAAAATACATATATTGGAGATCATTTATCTTTTTCACATGTATGTAGTCATGTGTATCGGTTGTATAAGATGGAGAGAATAGCTATAGAGAGCTTGAAAGTCTGAGTTCAAATCTATTATAATAAGTTCAGTATAGATAATATGTTTTTATTAAAAGTGTATGATTTGGAGTAGCATTTGTAATAACTAGATATACTAACTTTATTGTATTATGGAATTTTTTGATGTAATTATTAATTATTTATATCCATGTACAAAATTGATCCATGTACTTCGTTTAGATTAACTTCTGAATCAATATTTTCTTTAAGAATATAACGATGCCTCACAATTGTTTGACAATTAAGTTACAAAATTGCAGATGTACAATACTGTATTTTCAAACTACGAGTATTAATACTAAATCCCCTATGCTGGTTTAGCATGAAATACGTTTATTGGAGGTTATTTATCTTTTCAACATATATGTGTTTAAGTGTATAAGTGATATTAGATAGAGCGGAGAGTGATGGGTCGTGTGAAAGTCTGTGCTCACATACCCTATATATATAGACACAGGTATATAATAAGCCTGTGTTTCAATTAATAATCAGATAATAAAAATTGCCGGAAGCTAATTACTTTGATCGGAAGTTGGTATATGAAAAATAAAACAATACGTAATGGTATGGAAGAAATTGGAAAATAATGTCCTTACTAAAAGAATCTGTAAAATAATAATTTTATGTAAATATTTCTAGTAAAATAAAGTAAAAACTGACTATACGGGAGTCAAATAAAAAAAAATATATATATATCTTTCAAAACGTTTTATTTTAAAAGCATGTTAAAATATTTTATAAAAATATTTTTAATCTACAAAGCTTGTAGTGTTTAATTTTTTTAAACTTGAGGTTTCATAAATTGAGTTGTAAATATTAGAACTTTAGTTTTCTATAGAAATTCTTATGAAAAGAAAAGCGACCACAATAGGAAACCTGTTGAATAACGAGAACCATTGAGAAAGTGGGGAATTCAAAAGCTTTTTGTCCAAGGTGTAAATTGAAGGGTTTCTCCGACTGCCTACCTGTTTCTATAGGTGTTTTTGTTTTTTTTTTTAAAGAAAAGTTTTCAAGTACACCTATTATGGGTAGTGATTTCTAAATGTTGATGAAGAGATCAGGCAACGTTCTGACAGCAGGTATAGAATTCGCGTTTGTATTTACAGTCTATTCTTCTCGTTGGAGGAGCTAAAAAATTGTGACTGCATTTATCCCGACTGGAAAGAAATTCAATCCCAACCTTGAAAAGTTCTCTTTTCAGTACTTTTACTATCATCTCTTTTAAAAAAAAAAGTTTGACTTGCGTTTGAGTTTTCCGTTTCATACTTTACCAAGCCTATTTTTCTCCCTTGTTATTGGATGCTAGGTATATTTTCGTGTCCCACCAAGATTAAAAGGTAGGTACAGACACTTTTATTAAAATTAGCTAATCTCGATTTGCCACTAACAGCGCTGAGCTAAAAATGTTTTAGAGTATATGAAGCGGATAAAGATAGACTGTGGGGAGATGAGAATAAGTCTTCTCACAAGCATAAACCAATTGATATTAAGACCATTTTTAAAAACTGGTTTACAAAATAAGAACTGTTTATATGCTATAAAAGTTGTACTATTTTATATCGATGTATTTTTTTTTCATTTTATATTTAAATGTATAAGTAAAAAAAAAAAAAAACAGCCTGTAAATAGCTCACTGCAGGACGAAGGCTTTTCTATCTGCCCCTCGAGAAAGCAGTCGTCACAGGCTTGGTAATTGTCGGAAGATGGGGATTTAAGTAATCTTCCGATCTTATTTTATCTTCTAAGAATACCTACATATCCATTTTCTGACAAATTTTGGATGGCTAGCTATGTTACTATGGGCTAGCAAAATAAAAATAAGGGGATGGGATATCTGGATTACACAGACTTAGGGCATGGTTCTATAAATGTTTTAAAAACAATGATTTTAAAATACTTTTAATAAATTCACAAACTATTTTAAATCACTGTTTTTAAGGTTAAAATTTTTTTATTATATTTCTCTCTAATCGCAGATTATAGACTTGAAACTAAAGATCGAATGTGTTTACAACTCTATAAATATATTACTTTTATCACTATACTTACTATTATTTTATCACTATACTTACTATGTTTTAAACACCGGGATGACTAATCCTGAGACCAGCTTTGGTCAAAGTAGGTTATTAATAGCTTTCTAATACCCCACCCCTTTCATTGTCTATAAACATGTGTTTGAATTGTGTTTGATAGAAATAATTTATTGAGATATAAATAAATAGATTAGCAGTTATATATGGTTTTTATAGATATAGAGAAGATTTGAAATACAGGTATTCTTATACCTGGAACTTAATTGTAAATATAGGGGATTTGAATTCAGACAACCTTCAACTATCCACATTACCTCATACTACTGACATACATGACCACACACATGTAGAAAAATAATCACTAATATACATATTTTGTGCTGAACCAGCACTCATCAGTTGGTCCACATTATCATCTCCCATATATATATATAATCAGTGCTCAGTTTATATTAAGATAGCAAATTTTCATACTTTAATGAACAGGCTTCAATCTACTCCAACCTCCAACTCTTCAGCCATCCATACCATTGAAAATCTGATGATGAAAAGTCCAAATCCCATGCTGATGTCAATATTATTGTGATGTCCATGTTCTATGTATTTAAATGGATAAGTTCCTATACATGAGAGGTCAGACTGACTTGAGGTCAACATGGGCATGGCAATAATATTGGCAGCAGCATGGAATTTGGGCTTTCCATCATCATATTTACAATGGTATGGATGGCTGAAGAGTTGGATGTTGGAGTAGACAGAAGCCTGTCCATTAAAGTATGATTTTGTATCTTAATATGAGCATTGATTATATATATGTGTGTGTGGGAGATGATGTATATTGGTGATTATTTATCTTTTCTACATATGTGTGGTCATGTATATCAGTAGTATGAGATAATGTGTATAGTTGAAGGTATCTGAGTTCAAATCTCCTATATCTACCAATGATAATCAAGTATTACTAATTAGTCATAGTATTATATGCCTTGCAAGGGTTGACACAACAGTAGAGGGTTTGACTTGGAATTGAGGAGATCCCAGGATCAATTTGACACTTGACACTTGGACCGGTTTGGTGCTCAAACTTCAAACTCCTGAACAATAAAGCCATATGTTTTTTTTATATAGTATTCAGTTATTCAGTCAATTTGACTAACCTTTATGCAATGAACTTAACTTATAATAAGGCATAGAATGTTTTTTTTTTCCACTTATACAGGATCTATAGTCAGTACAGCTAAACCTTCTGTATCAGGATGTCTATCTAGTTAATGAACAAAGCACGAATGGAAAACTGCTCAAATATACACCTTCTAGCAATTGACTGGCCTGATAAGTGTTTTCTTCTTTACTGTTCTTCTCTGAATGGTTTCTGGAGAAGTTTTTGATTGTGTGAGTTTTCTAGAGATTATTTTAACATTTTTTATCTACGCTAATCAATGTTTGAGATTGGGAATATGGGTATATTTTTATTAGAAATTTTTATTAATGTTAAACAGATGATTGTCTTTTCATGGTGGCAAGCCAACTCAAACTCACCGGAGAATGTGCTGAGCCATTTTTCTGTTTACTTGTTATTTTATGATGTTGCCTTTTAATTTATTCAGGAGATTTTTCATTCTGAGATATTAATACCATGTTTAATTGAAGTTCTCCCATGCATTCCACTCTTTGCCAAATCTTCTTAATGGATTGACATGACACTTCTTTATAATGTCTTTGAAATAATCCATATAATGTAAATGGGGTCTACTTTTCCCATAAAAACCATGTTTATGCTAACCATGAAAACATTATTTTAGAAATTCTTGCATTGTTCATTCATTTTACATGTCCGATCCAATAAAGAAGTGATTTTGACTATATATTATAACATCTAACAACCTGAAGAATGTACTGATTGGTCTTATGATTTCCTATCATATTCCAAAAATTTTATAGAACAATCTTAAATGAATCTTTTCTAATGTTTTATATTATGTCGATAGGATGTCCAAGTTTCATTTAAATACAATAAAGTAAATAAAATAACAGCTGTATATACTGTTAATGTAATTGCAATTGTTATTCCCCTATGATGAAATAGTTTATCTTTAACTTGTTAAAAGCAATAACAGCACTTTGGAGACTATGTTGTATTCAGCAACAATGCCTGCCTCTCTACTAGTAAAACACTCAAGGTATTTAAACTGAGTTATATTCCATCCAAAGTAAAAGTTGCTAAGGACTTTTCTTCTATCACTGACTTAACATCAATTAATATTGCATTCAAAACGTTAAGAAAAAAGTCCTTGATTACAGTCGTAAACTGAAAGAATCAAATGTCATTGTTTGGTATTTATATCCCTAACCAAAACAAATAAAAAAAACCCCAGACATCTTGTTAAAATAGAACCGAGATTATTTGGTTCCATATCTATGTAATCAGGATGATTTGGGATCAAAACCCTAGACTGCAGGCTATTATTAGCTTGAGAAAAAATGAAATTAAAGATGGCTGCTAAATGCCTATCTGCATTAATCCAGATTTGAATCCCAAGTCCTCATTCATAAAGACAAAAAGCAGTGTGGGTGGAATATATTATTATAAAATAACCATTGATTAAAAATGAACACAAGATTGCATTTTCTAAACTCCTGACTAATGAAAGCTACAAGCTAGAAACTAGTCTGGGGATATCGAATGAGTAAGTATTAGATAGGGATTTCATGCATAAACTTTTTTGCATCCATTATTGCTAAGATTTATACTGAGTGGTGCTACTGTATAGAGATTTTGTTACTGATTAAAAATAAGTTGGCATATTAATAGAAAATAGAAAAATGTTTTTTTATTTATTATACTAAGATGAACAAATCAGCAAATATTATTGCTTGTAATAGCTCTCAAAAAGCTTTTCTGAAAATCCCTATTGTCAGACTGTTTTCTAACTTTGGCTGTCATCAGTGAGGCACTAAAACATTTAGGTATTAGATTTAAAAATATCAGGTCAAGTCACAGTATTTATCTAATAGTTATTCATTAAATAGAAAAATCTGAAATGTTCGGGCATCCATATATCTTCAAATCCAGCTATATAACTTAAATATACATATGAAACTGAACTAAATTCAGATACTCTATAGTTTCAAGAGCAAAATAATAATTGCAAGGAAATCAAGTCATATATCATTTGACTTAATTTAGTAAGCTTTTACTACAATTGTTATATAATGAGCTTATTAATAGTTCTTAATAAGCTTTTCTGAATATTCCTATCCTCAGACTGGTTTCTACCTCTGGAGGATAGGGATATTCAGGAAAGCTTGTTAAGAACTATTAGTACACTCATTATATAACATTTGTAGTACAAGCTTATTAAATTAACTCATGTGATATATGACTTGATTTCCTTGCAATAGGAATTTATCTGGGACTCGATACTCCAGAGTCAGAATACCATTGTCCAAAATCTTGCAGGTATGTTATGTAATATCTACATATTTATTGCCATTAAATATGACTGATATATGATTTAGTTTTTTTAAAAAAATCTACTCACATTAAACTGAGATCACTTTCAACTTCATCACTAATGACAAAGAAAAAAAAGTAGAGAGGAAAAAAAATAAAGGTTTTTTAAAAATGTGAATTTAGGATATAATAGAGAAGAGTTGAAAACATATCTTGGTTTGGACACAAACTTAGAGGCAGAGGATCTATAAAAGGGGTATTGAAGGCATCTGCATAAAATATGAGAAAAATGTAGGAAGACAATAAATGATTGTAAAAAGATAGCTACTATGTTTTCCCAAAAATAAGACCTAACCAGAAAATAAGCCCTAGCATAATTTTTCAGGATACTTATATTATTAGCTCTAATTAAGATTGTCAGGTCAATAGACATTATTGAATTATAAAATAATGAATGTTTAAATAAACAGTATTACTGACATTAATGTTTTAAATAAATTGTAATAAAAATTATATAGTTCTTTTGTATTTTCCCATCAACAATTTTTGACAAACCCAATTCCACCTGTATAGAGAAACAATTTATCATCCACAAGTCTATATATCTGAGAATTGAAAATTCTTATTTATATATTTTTATACACTTATTTTATTTATATTTAATAGTTAAATTTAGAATACTTGATTTAGTTTTAGAGTTTCATCATGATAGCTTTTAAATGTTTAAAATAAAAGAAAAATTTTTTTTTTCCTTCTAAAAGATTTTATTAAAACAACAGGAGTGATTTTCTTTCTCTCTTATGTGTCATAGCATCAGCTGGGAAGTGAACCCGCTAACCTGGGACAACTTCTTGTAAAGCAGCTGTCACTAACCTCTCGACCACCAATGCTTGACAAGAAGGGATTTTAATAATCAAAGTTTAGTTTAAGTTAAACCATCAATCTCTCTTCTAAAGAAATGTTTTTAAAAAGAATACCCAAGCAGGGCTATTACAAGAAATTTGGAAAGTGTTTACAATTTTTTTTTTGCTTGTATTTTTTAGCTGCTTTAGTGTGGACAAACCATTCTCAACTGTAAAACATTTTTGTTACCACTTCTGTCTCACAAGTCTTCTATTGACACTTGATTTAATGGTAAATTTAAATGGAATAATATTCTGATCATCAGATAAGATGGGTGCAAAAAGAAAGAGCCATTCCAAATATAAAAAAGAAATTGTGGATCTCCCCGGATAAAAAATAAACCCTATGGTGTCTTCTGAGCAAAAATTAATATGAAACCTGATCTTATTTTTAGGAAATCATGGTAATTCTATTACATAGTAAGTGTCCATAAAAACTAATCATTCTTCAAACTCTCAGCAGTGGCAACTCTAAATCTTTACATATGTTGCTTAGTTTAATTATTCATCATAAAAATTTTAAAGCACTACCTTACCTAGATCAAAAGTTGTGACAAGAAGTATGGCATTGTATTCATACATTAAAACATGGTGGAAGAAGATACTGACATTAAATTTTGTTTTAAATTGGAATAAAACTTCTACTGAAAGGTTTAAAATGATTCAAGCCATGCAGTCACAAGAATGTTTTCAAGCGGTGGAAAAGGAATTGTAATGGCAGAGAAAACATTAAAGATACTCTGCAATAACTTATGATCCACACACATTAGTGTCTTAAAATTTCTGTCATGAATAGCTAAACTATGACACTATATATCACATGCATTGATTCAGAGATGGCACTGCAATAAACTTGGAGAAAGAATCAGTCACTTTTCACTGTGACCCAATGTGGGAAGTGTTGAAAAATAAAACAAAAAATAGAAAGGCTTTAAAAAACTTGTTTGAAATATAGGATTTACCTTTTCAATTGATAATGTTTTAAAATGAATCTTTATTATGGAATTTCATGTATTATCATAACCCTATGTGGTTTGGTGCAGTTATTAAAGTGCCCGATATGGAATTGGGATGTCCCAGGACCAGTTCTGGCACTGAAACTTCTTATGAAGTCCTTAGTAATGAAGCCTTTAGCATTTTTTTATTGCATTATAGGAATACTTTTTATAAAATTATTTAAAATTTAATTAATCAGATTTAAAAATTACAAATTTTTTTAATGAGATGAACCATTTTAATTTAAAAACAAAATTATAAGAGTATAATAAACATTTCAAAAGATTACTCTGTTAATAAATATAGTTTTCCACCATTTTGATCTGAAGTTTATTTCTTAATCTCTCCATGTCAACATTTTTCCACCATCCCTCTAGTGGCAAATAGAGTTTACAGTTCAACATTTTAATATTAAAACTTTTGTTCAATATTATCAATCAATAAATTAGTCTTGGCTTTTTAAAAATATGAATTTACAAACAAAAAATATTCTAGAAAGATCATATTTGAATTTTCCCAATATGAAATAATAATAATATAAAATAGATAATGAAAACCATTATTTTTTTATTACTGAATAACTATTGTAGTACTATTGAAAAAAATAAGTTAATGAAATCTGGGTCGAATTTCATTTTTTAAATGGGAATGAATTTATAAAATCGTGATAAAGCTATGAAATTCTGATCTCAAATTTAAAATTGCATTTATAAGTATTAACATATTATAAAAATTCAATACTATCGTGTAATGATTGTAATAATTGTAGTTTTCTTTTTATCACATGATCACATTTCCTATACTAGCACATTAATTGTTGATAAACAGAGCAAATACTATATGGAGAGTTTTGCTCTGTTTAGTTTTCTTTTTATTATTACTCCAACTGTTTTACTTGAATTTTTGAAAATGAAACATATTTAAAAATTTTTTAAAGCAAACATGAATATATTTCCTTTTAATTATTACTATATAAATATTTTGTAAAAATAATCATAAATATTTTTAAAATGATGAAACAATAATTTTTTTTCATCATTGCTAACAACAATTTGTTATACACGCAAGTTCAAAGAATCTACCAATCAGAGACCATTTAAACTTTTGACACTTTGTTTATAGTTTTTCTGTGTGAACTACTGACATCTTCAGGAATTTTTTAAACTAATAAATCAATGTTTACTTTATTTCTAAGTTTTACCATCAAATGAATATAAAATAGGCAAAATAATGCTAAAGATAACCACAAAAGAATGATTTAAAGTCAAAGCACAGTAGCACTGTCACAATACTCCATAATATTAACCAGCTGATTAGTTAGTTAAATCCTTTAATAAATTTATGTTTTTAAATACAATATTTAAAGACTAAACTATTTTAAATTTTGAATTAAAATTGTCAGCTTCTAATAGTTTTAAAAATGTTTCTCTGGTGTGTTTGTCATCGCAAAACTGATTTTAAATAAAAGACAAGAAAATATTGTAGCTATTGAAGTTCTTGTAATTTATATTTATAAATTTCTTCCTAATGTATGTGGAATTTCTTAAATATGTATAATATATTTACAATGTGTATATAAATAACAACATAAATGTACTTTTAAATTATTATGCATATTTTTCCTCTCAAGCTAACAAATATTCCTATCAGAATTAATGTAGTTAAAGTAATTTGTAAAATGAAAGTGACTTAACTCTGCTGGTGTGGATTTTTTTTAAAATTTTATCAAATAAAAAAAGATAATTTTTTAAATAAAGTAATCTGTTTGTGTATGTTTATGAAAAAATTAAACCTTTAAAGCTTTATATTATGATGGTTATGAGTCAGGTCACAACACTATTACAAATTTAAAACTAAAATAGTATAAGAGTATGTAAGCATTTATGTTAGGAAAATAAGCATAATGTGATGTGATGTGATGCATTGTGACTTCTCCTTAAACAGTCAAGAATCTCTCAGCAGCTATGCCCAGAGAAATATGTTAACCACTTTATCTTCCTTTCCCCATGTGATGTGATGTGATGTATTGTGGCTTCTCCTTAAACGAAGTCAAGAATATCTCAGCAATTATGCCCAGATAAATCTGTTAGCCACTTTATTTTCCTTTCCCCACTCTAAATTTTCTCATATTCTGCTCCATCCCATTTCCACAACATAATCATTGTCAACTCTATAACCTTTATATCTAAATTATCTTTTCCAAAACCCAGCATAAAAACCAATAATTCACTTTCTGTATAATCACTTTTTTCATATTTATTCTTTCATAACTTTATTATATGTACCCTTTCTGTTTTCAAGCATTTACATTCAATTAACAAATGCCTAATATTTTCTATTTCTTCCTTACATAATTTACAAAATAAATCACCCATATTTTTCCATTTACATGTATATTCTTTTGTAGTTAAAGATCCCATTCGAGCCTTAAACAATGAACTACTTTCCTTATTATTATCATATATTAACGCACGCCTAATATTCTGTTTATTTCTATATATATTTAAACTCTTTTTACTTTCCATACTATTTCTCCATCTCTCTAACTCCCTAATCTTTATTAATAAATTTATTCTTTTATCCCATTCCTTATTACTATAACACTCAATAATCCTCTTAACACAATCACCTCATCTTTTGTACCTTCCATACAGTAGTGCCACCAAGTGCAAGCCTTTGTAATCAATGAATGCAGGAAGGTTTATGCTTAAAGTCTCTTCTACTGCCTATTCATCCAACATTCCCAGACTGTTTTCTAGCTTGTGGCTTTTATCAGTGAGAAGTCTTGGATTGAGAGCACTGTGAGTTTGTACTTGGTGGCATTGCTGTATGGAGAGTTTAGTGCTTTTATTAATAACATGTGTAATCATATGAAAAGGTGATCATGTGATATTTAGGAAAAAACTTAAAAAATAAAGTATTCATATGGCATCAGTGCCTAATAGTTGAAAATAAATCATTTTTATTACATCTAAAGATTTTCGATATGTGTGTGTGTGCGTGTATTGGAGATAAATGTGCAGTAATAAATCATTTTCAGTGTTCATTGTTTTAATTGTTTGGAGCATTTTGTTGCTATAAGAAAATTAGTTTTTAAGTGACATTCAATGCTGGTAGTTGATTTAATTTTCTTATTTAATGTTCGTATAAATATTACAAGCAATAAAAATTATATAACTTGTTGCAAAGGCAGTACAGTTAAAATTCCATTTTTATTAAAACTGTTAGGGGAGGGTCCATCGTTGTGAATATATTTAAGAAGTTGGGTCATTAAAAAATATAATTTCCAAAGATATATACTTTAAGCAATTTTTTTTCTCTTAATTTTAAGATTTTGGAAGAAGGTACTCCTACTGTATTTTTATATTGGACTATTTTAATCATCTAATATGAGTATTAGGAAAAAGTGGAGAAATCAGGAGGAACCTCATAGATAAGTATATGAAATTTCTACTGACTGTTGCCTTTGGCAGGATGGCTCAGTTTGTTAGAGTGTTACTTTAAAATTCAACTCTCACGAATCTAAGGGTCCAGGTTTGAATTCCATGCTAGTACTGTCACTGGTCAAGCCAGCAACACTTGAAGAAGAGGGGAGAATAATACCTCTCAAAATGTTGTGCATTACTAATATGTTTGATATGCTATTACTAAGAGTTGAATGTATTTGGAATATTTAAATAAAAGTTATTTTTTTCTAAAGACATTCAATACATATATTAATTAGATGATGGAAATAGTCCAATATAAAAATACAACTAGAACACTATCATCACAAACCTTTAGGAAAACACCAGGTACTCTTACCTCTTGAGAGGATAGATTGAGTTTGTATACGATGATTAGAATTCAACGATTTTTTTTTCCTTTAGCTCTAATAATTTTTTTTATATGCTAATATTTAAATTGTAATGGGGGGGGGGGGAGGGTGAATCCAAACCATTTGTCATTTGTTGCCAAATCTGTAATTCAATAAATAATTACATGGATATTGTTGGATAATAATAAAATTAAATAAGATTAATATTAGTGTTTGAATAAACCCATATATATATCACAAAATGTTGACATTCAAACCATACGATGTGCACCTATATAATCATGACATAGTTATATCAATTTTTAAAATTTTATTTGCATTAATTAATAAATTGTTAAAACAGGCAAAACTCTCCATACAGCAGTGCCACTCAGTGCAAGCCAGAGTAATCAATGGATGCCAGAAGGCTTGTGCATAAAATATCTATCTAGTACCTACTCATCCAATGTCCCCAGACTAGTTTCTAGCTTGTGGATTTCATCAGTGAGGAGCCTTGGATCTGATCATGTGATATTTAGTGATTTAAATTAATAAATTGCTAATTTGTTAATATAGAATATTCTCATTTTATTCTCATTCTCATATATGCCCATGTTTTACCCCCATGACTAATTAATTAAAAGAAGTTCATGTACACAACCATCATTTTTATTGTCCGTACTTTACACTAAGTAGAATCCAGAAGCTATAAAAAAGAAAAATTAATAAAAATGTGAAAAGAGTAAATACTGAAGTTAGTGCCCAGTAATATTATTCTTTCAAATGTGAATAAAGTTATGTTTTTTGATTATATCTTATGGCAATCATTTAGGTTTAGATGCTGCATCTAGAAATGAACGAGATATTCTGAGAAAATACTGTGATGAAATATTATAGTTTGATTATTACCAGTAATTTGAAAGTTAGATATTTGATGTACATTTTATTATGATCAAATATTTTAAATATTAGTAACTATTTACATGAAATATATCTATTTACTATGCAAGATTAATCTTCTAAGATGAAAAAAATTAAAACAAACCATACACAAACTCAAAATATATTTAATAAAGTATCTTAATAAAATGTTATAGATTATTAAGGCCCCTTGTTTAAATGTATATATAGAAAAAAATCGTATTGCAGCTTCTTTAAAATCTCAGTAAGCTTACTATTGTAAGTATATCTTTATTTGGTACTTGTGTATAATTCAACCGATGACGTTTTTGACTTACTGATTTCCCTTCCGGTAGACATTGACATTTTTTGCATGACAACGTTGTCATGGTAACCAAGTGACTGGTGTGATTAATTCATCAGAGAGTCAATTTTTTTTTTTTCACCCGCGAGATTTAAAATTCGTAGAGAGGTTTGGGAAATTTTTTGATTTTTCTGTCTATTGCGATTTTGCTATCCACAGCATCACAGTTACTTTTTTGAGCTGTTAATTCAGGTAAAGTGTTTTATTTATCTGTTTATTTTAAATTTACAAAAAATTTTTGTTAATATTTCTACAATTTTCAAACTTACATTGAATTACATTTAATGTGTAAATAATTTATTCTCCGGTAAAGTGTTTTTTATTTATCTGTTTATTTTAAATTTACAAAAAGTTTTTGTTAATATTTCTACAATTCTGAAACTTACATTGAATTACGTTTAATGTGTAAATAATTTATTCTCCGGTAAAGTGTTTTTTATTTATCTGTTTATTTTAAATTTACAAAAAATTTTAGTTAATATTTCTACAATTCTGAAAATTTACATTGAATTACGTTTAATGTGTAAATAATTTTCAATAATTTTTTAAAACAAATTTGGAATATATATTACCAAATGCATGTGATAACAAGGACGCCATTAATGCCAAATTCGCATTAATTCGGGTAAAGTGTTTTATTTATTTTAAATTTACAAAAACTTTTTGTTAATATTTCTACATTACATTTTTAATGTGTAAATAATTTGAAATAATTTTTTAAATCAATTTTGCAATATGCAGTACGTTTTTAAAATTACCAAATGCATGTAAAAGTGCGGCGCCATTAATACCAGATTTGCATTAGATCGCGTCTTTTTTATTTAGGTGTTTATTTAAAATTTACAAAAAGTTTTTATTAATATTTCTACAATTCTCAAACTTATTTACAAAAAATATTTGTTAATATTTCTACAATTCTCAAACTTACATTGAATTACGTTTTAATTTTATTTTTAATTTCTGAATTATATCATACAGCCTCAAACTTATTTACAAAAAATATTTGTTAATATTTCTACAATTCTCAAACTTACATTGAATTACGTTTTAATTTTATTTTTAATTTCTGAATTATATCATACAGCCTCAAACTTATTTACAAAAAATATTTGTTAATATTTCTACAATTCTCAAACTTACATTGAATTACATTTTAATTTTATTTTTAATTTCTGAATTATATCATACAGCCATGAGAGTAATACAATGTCTGATATATGTGTACACCGGGCCTGTGGCCTGACAAAAACATCCGGAGGCCCCCCAGCGCTACACGCTGCTGTATTTTAAAATTGAGAATAATATTTTGACGCATGCATGTACATTTTTTTTTTTAGTATTTGCCTGACCTGCGTCAGATATTTTTCATTTTTGAATATTTTTTAGCATGTGACCTGGATAATTCAACCGATGACGTATTGCCCTGAAGGCATATGTCTAATCTTGCGATTTTTAACGTATCGTGTTCACGTGATCTGCGGACACATTTTAGCGATTACATGTGTCCGCAGATCCCTTGGAGATGTTATCTTAAAAATCGCAAGATTAGACTGATATGCCTTCAGGGTAATATGTCATCGGTTAAATTATACACAAGTACCCTTTATTTTATTACCAGTAACTTAAAATTGTGACCAGTTTATGTCTCCGATATGGTTAGTTAACATAGCTTGACTATTTTTTTAGTGCCAGTAATATTATCTTTTGATAGGAAAATTGTGTGACTGCTTGCAATAAAAAAAGCGTTCTCCCATGAATCATCACTACTTGTGGATTCTGGGTATTTTTCCCATTGAAAGAGCTATATCATTCAGGCTTCAGTTGATTCACATTGGATGCCTTAGAACATACTGTCTTCATCATTTCCATTATATAAAAATTTATTATTCTAGCTGTAAGTGAATTTGTACAGGAAAGTACTTTTACAGCCTTATTCTTTAAGACAAACAATGATCATGGATAAGTGACAAGTACTATATTTGGTATCTTTCCACACTTTGATTGATTTCATTTTATCCGCAGTGCTACTTTGGCTCCACCTAGTATTAAAAATAATGTAAACAGCATCCAATTTTTTTCTCACATTTTTATAGCTGAATAAATAATCTTTTTTAACTTAATTCTATAAACTATAAACAGTTAGACCAGAAGGAAAAGCAACTGGTTTGAGACCTTCAGTTAAAAAAGAGGAAAAAGTTTCCAGCGTCAGTCTGTTTCTTACTGCAGTTCCTGGATCATATCCAAATTAGAAAAGCAAAAAAGCCTCAGACTGATCAGTTGAATAATATCCCTTTGTTGCACAGTTATCACATGACTTTTTACAAATTAACCATATAACTGAAACACAGGCTTATTATATACCTGTGTCTATATATGTAATATAGGGTATATGAGCACAGACTTTCAGATGACCCATCACTCTCCACTCTATCTAATAACACTGATACACTCAAGCACATATATGCTGAAAAGATAAATAATCACCAATATATGTATTTCATGCTAAACCAGCAATCATCAGTTGGTCCAGATTATCATCTCCCACACATATATACTATAAGTGCTCAGATATATATTAAGATAGACAATCTTCATACTTTAATGGTTTAGCATGAAATATGTATATTGGTGATTATTTATCTTTTCAGCATATATGTGCTTGAGTGTATCAGTGTTATTAGATAGAGTGGAGAGTGATGGGTTATCTAAAAGTCTGTGCTCATATACCCTATATTACATATATAGACACAGGTATATAATAAGCCTGTGTTTCAGTTATTACATTGTAGAGATGTCTGCCCATCCTTGCATATGTATTAAATGGATTATGTCCTGTACATGTGGCATTCAGATTGATTTTAGGTCAACATGGATGTGACAAGAATCTTGGCCTCAGGGTGGTCTTCGAGCATTCCATCATCAGATTTTCAATTGGATGGACAGTTGAAGAGTTGGAGGGTGTAGTAGATTGTAGCCTGTCCATTAAAGTATGAAGATTGTCTATCTTAATATATATCTGAGCACTTATAGTATATATGTGTGGGAGATGATAATCTGGACCAACTGATGATTGCTGATTTAGCATGAAATACGAATATTGGTGATTATTTATCTTTTCAGCATATATGTGCTTGAGTGTATCAGTGTTATTAGATAGGGTGGAGAGTGATGGGTCATCTGAAAGTCTGTGCTCATATACCCTAAATTAACCATATAATAAATAAGTAATAGAACTTATATTTTATCAGTTTTTTTGATGACTGAAGTCATCTTACTCTTAAAGGTAATCTAAATAAATATCTTTATGGTTTTTATAATATTATAATAAACCGAATTTATATATATATATATATACAATTAAATGAAGAAAGCTAAAAAATTACCATGGGATATGAAATAAACATATACAACTGCATTCCATAACTAGAAAAATCAAGAATAAAATTGCACATCACTTTACTACAAATCTGGGATTTAAATAAAGTTTTGTTTCCTGACAATTTGAACTTGTATTTGAATATCAAAGTGAATTCAGACCATTACTTCTATTATTACAGCTGGCTTGAATTTGAATTTATTATTATTCTTACCCTTGTCAGGCAAATATTGCCTTATTTAAATATGAGGCTTAGAGTAAAATCACAGTTTTAGTGTTTTCCTGAAGGTTTGTGGTGATGGTATTTTAATTGTATTTATATATCGGACTATTTCCATTTTATTTCTGAATTTTTTATTAACAAAATGTGGATGTTCAAATTTACTTTCAGAATACATGAATTTCTATTTTTTTTTTCATTTTCATATATTTTGGTGCTGTATTTATTATACTGTTTATGATATATATATAATTGTATTTTTCATTTATTTTGGACGATGTGGCAGAGTTATAGTGTATCCACTTGCCAAGCTCATAGCTTCGGGTTTGAATTCAGATAGAATAAGTTTGGATTTTTATAGGACTCCAAAAATACTTAGAATTTGTTTTCTAAGTAGCTGACCCAAAGAAAACTAGCTAACTATCCAAAATTGATTAGTAAATATATATTTACTCATTCTTAACTGGGGGCAGGAGGGGGGACGACAAAGCACCGTTCAAGTTTTTGTGAGTAATGACTTCTACCTTACTGCTCTCTTTTGTAGGACCGCTGGGAATATCTTTTTTCTGCATTGAGTTATTTAGATGCTGTTTATTTTTTTCGTCATTATTATTTTTGTTAGAGTAAAAAAAAATAAAGGTTTGAAACACCCAATTAACAAGAGATTGCCAAAGATCTAGAAAGCGGCCTTATGTGAGATGGATGAAATAAGGAAGTGTGCTGGGATGATATGGAGAAGAGAGGCTAGAGATAGGAGATGGATTGAATTTGGAGAGACCTTCATTTTGCAGTGGATTGATAATGATTGAAAATAATGATGATGGTGATGATCCAATTACTTTTTAATTTTTCATTTTGTTTTTTATAGTTGTGTGACTTTATATTTATAAACGAGTTAAAGATTATAACACTAGTAATTTACGACTACAAAATATGACAATTGGTTAAAAATAAAGTATATATTTCTTTAATGTTTAAAAGATCTTAGAAGGTTGTGGGAAACTTTTTGACTAGCTTTGTTAACTTTAGTTTCATTATGAAATTGTTGAACAACCATACCGTCTCTTCTGAAGTCATGAGGTCACTCCCCTGGGGCCAGCGCTACAATATTAAACTATTGCATTTTTTTGTTCATTTTTACTACTATTATTTCCTTTATTTTTACTAGAACACAGTTTTCATTTTGTTAGGATTTGTCATGGCTATTTGTAAACTATTTCAAAAATTTGCGATGGTTTCAATAGGATTCAATATCTTTATGTAATGAACTGCAGCGATTCTTGTTATTCGGGTTTTAACAGCGACTCCAGTAGCCATCTGGGAGAAACATAAATCTTTTTTTTTTTGAACATTTTATCCCCCTCCCCCCGCCTTTCGCTTCTAAACTATATTCCACGCGCGTATGTTGCAGGCTCACATACAGCAATATTCATTTTTTGATCGTTAGAAAATATATTACGTATTACAGAAAATAAGTGAGTAAATAATCGAATTGTTTTAATGCCAGAACCAGAATCAATCCGAGAACTTTACGGTCGAGTCTGAACATTTTACCACTGCTACCCTACATTTAAAGAAGTATGGAGAGATGCATGTTAGGAGTAACAAGAAGAGATCGACAACGCAATATACGGATAAAAGAAAAAAAACAGGTGTTACTGACATCGTTGAAAGAATTAAAAGACTAAAGTGGAGTTGGTCTGGACATATTGCTAGAAGAGATGATAATAGATGTACAACTGAAATCTTAAATTGGATTCTAAGAGATTGCAAAAAACCCAGAAAGAGATCACGCATGAGATAGATGAAATAAAAGAGTGCGCAAGGAAAATGTGGAGAAGAGAGGCTAGAGATAGGAGATGGGTTGAACTTGGAGAGACCTTCATCGTATAGTAGATTGATAATGGTTGACAATGATGATGATAATGATACTAGGCAGAATACATATTACAAAGTATTAGTTCCATCATTATCGATTCATTACAGGGCGTGAGTTCTCCTTAATAATGATTCTGACCGATGTTTTTATCGTTTATATTCTCCCATCTTTAGATTGGTGATTGAAACATTAAACAGTTAACTGCAGCAGCAGCTGACTCTTAAATTCGGCTTAACATTTATTTTCAGGTAGAAATTACGTATATGTGTTCAAGTGTATCAGTGTTATGAGATAGAGTGGAGAGTGGTGGGTCATGTGAAAGTCTGTGCTCATATACCCTATATATTAAGTTTCTGTGTATATAAAAAAATTATATTATTACATAATTTAATTGTTGTGCTATATGATATCAAAAATATAGAGTTTTAGCGCATCTCTAATTGTTGGATATACGAATACGCAAGTAATGTGTAGTATGTTTTCTCAATTTATATATATATATGAAGTGCCTTATGACGTAAAGTAACACATCCACTTACCCTGCCATAGGCCTGGGTTTGAATTCTGCATAAGTAAAACTTTATACTTTGTTCAAGAGGCTTGGGCTTTTAAAAGGCTCATAGCTAACTCTTCTAGTAATCCAATATTAGTCAGTAAATGGATATCTATCTATTTTTAACTAATGAGTAAAACAAGAATGGGAACCATTCGAGTTCTTACTACTTTACAATTAGCAAATTAATGAGTAATGTGTTTTAATTTACTATTCCTCTATGAAGGACTGTGCAAAATACTTTGTCCTGTTAAATAGCTGGCTGTATGTGTAGCGTACACAGTTTAGGGCAGTGATAGAATAGCGCATATTAGAGCTTAAGGTTCACGGATTATGGCACAATTCTGTCTTTTTCTAGTGCTTCAACTTCTTATGAATTTCCGAGCAATAAAACTATTCGATTCTTTGCTTTATATATATTTAAAAAACTGGATTTTACCCATTACTAAATATTCACACAAATTTAACTATAATTAAGAAATGTAGATTTTGTTTTTCTATTCAGTAATTTTTCTGTTTATATATATATAATATTTCATTCACTCAGTTGCTTGGGAGGTCAGCTTTTGCTTGAGCATCAAAATAAAAAAACTGAACTCAGTACTTCCATTAAATAATCAAATGATGTATTATTGCATAAGGATTTATAAGTTTGAACACCGGAAGTGATAAGCCTGGACTATGTGATTTATGGACTTTGCCTACAGAATACAGATTTTCTTTATCACTTCAACTCTCTATATATTTATACAGAAATAAAAGCTAGTTATTTAGTTAGTTGCTTGGGAGGTCACCTGATATATAAGTATTTGAGTATAATACTTCTGTTAAATAATCAAATGGTTTACTGCTCAGAGTTCATAAGTTTGAGCACAGGAAAGGTCAGAACTGGTCTGTGGAACTATGAACATTAATTGAACTTCAGTCAACCACCCTATCACTGCATTAAATCACCCAGGGAAATAGTTAAAACATGTCTTTACATAAGTGATAAGTTTAATGCAGTGGTAGAGTGCTATATTCTGAACTAAAGGTATTGGGTTCAATTCTTGAATAAATAACGTAAATAAACATAAAAAAATACCATGACAAATTTATTGGAATGATTATGAAAAGTGCATAGTAGTAGTATATAAAAAAAATTATTTTCTGTTTAATTTGTTTTAATAGAATATTGTGTATGTCATTACTCTGAAGAAAACTTGTTAGATCATCGAAATTGTCAGTTATTTTGAAAGTGTGATATAATAAAATATTGTTTTTCATTATGAAACGTACATAGTAATGATAATAGTATTTATTTATATTAGTTATAATTTTCTTTGTACTTCAATCATTAATTAGAATAATTCACCAAACATTTAGAGATGTTAATGTGTTTCAGTACTTTCTTTACAAGATTCCTTTTAATTTTTTATTCTCTTAATTATTTTCAACATTACTGTTATGTAATTATTTATATTTTTTAAGTCAAAGCACAAATTCTGTATTTTAAGTTTGTCTTCTATAGTCTATAATTATTTATTCTTTTATCAACAAATACACAGTTTTACCTTCTACCTTCATTACCTACAGCTTCATTCCCATTTAAACTACATCAATTTAGTAACTTTTTTCCATGTACTTTCTGTTCTGTGAGAATATCACTAGATAATAACACATCACTCGATTCTTTCAGCATATTACAGTGTTTATCAACATGAGCAATTACACTTTCTCTACGCTAGTGCCATCTATTGTAAGCTTAAGTTAGTATTTTCCAGATGATATTGCAATTTAATTTACACCCCTGACCAGTTTCTAGGTTTTTCTTGATATTAAAAAGAGTTGCTTCCAGGTGCATAGCTATAATAGTTCAGATTTCAATTGCAAATTCTCATTGCCAAACACAAAAGCCATAGATTAATCTGGCTATAGGGATTAAATACCACTATCATCTGTTAAATATTGATGACTCAAGTATACAATAAATGATATTAGAATAAATAAAGAAATAATTTTATTTATAATAATATAGCAAGCTGAAATCCATAGTCAAGGGGGAAAGGCATCTACAGAATAGAACTTACTAAAATATATAGTTATTCATCTGCTAGCAGAACTATGCAAACTATATAAGAAGATTGGTTTGTGCTTGAAAACCTTCAGCTTTTTTTAATTTCAAGCAATTAGCTTTTAGTTAGAATACAACTGAGATTATTAAAAAATATAATTATTCACCTGGTGTTAGATCTGTGTAACTCCTGTACAAGAGGATTACAATGTCATCAAAAATCTTAAGAGTTTTTAGAAATTCAAGCAATTTTTCTATGGTTAGAGTAGAATTGAGATTACTAAAATATATAATTGTTCATCTAGTGTCATATATATGTAACTGTACAGAAAGGTTTATTTGTGTTCAACGCAGCCGCCTTGCAAGCAAGCAGTTGGTTGCAGACGGTTGTTGTGGGTTCGCCTCCCGGCAGATGCTATGATATATGGGAAAAAAAATCTTAGCGTTTTTTGAATTTCAAACATTTTGTTTGGTAATTAAAAAATAATTAATTGTGGTTGCTATATTTATAACTTGCATTTGTCTGGGTTTTAAGCCCAAATTGTTATCGATAAAGGCTTTAAATCATAAATTATTTAGTCAATAAATACAAACTTTTATTACGAATTTTTAAATTATTTATTATACTTAGTCAAAATAAGAGTCATAGATCACATGACCCTATTCTCTTAAGCTTGTAAGTTATAAACAATGAGGATTGCCAATTCCTCAACAAGGTTTGTGTTAAATGCTTAGCCAGAGAAAGCATTTAAAATATCTCTGTCAGGAACCCCTCCCCAAACCCCTGACCATGGTTTCGTGCTTTGGCACTCCTCAGAGAGGTGTCAGGATAGGTTCAGACACTAGATCTAAAAATACCAACCCAAATCCAGCATTTAACTAAATGTCATATATTGAGTGGAAAATCTGAAATTTTCAGACACCTACATGTCTTCAAACCCAGCTATCCGACTCAAATAGCTATATAGGCTGATAGATCTTCAGCAATACCATATATTAGTAGTCTTAGCAATATAGCATTGCATAAGACTTAAGGCAGAGACTATAATAGGCAAAATAAGAATCATAGATCACATGACCCTATTCTCTTAAGCTTGTAAGTTATAAACAACGAGGATTGCCAATTCCTCAACAAGCTTTGTGTTAAATGCTTAGCCAGAGAAAGCATTTAAAATATCTCTGTCAGGAACTCCTCCCCAAACCCCTGACCATGGTTTTGTGCTTTGGCACTCCTCAGAGAGGTGTCAGGATAGGTTCAGACACTAGATCTAAAAATACCAACCCAAAGCCAGCATTTAACTAAAAGTTATCTATTGAGTTATTATACTGTTTATTATTGTTTTTTAAAAAATAAAAATAAAAATTATTTTAACTAATATAAGTTTGTATTTTTATGCATATTTGTGGAATTCTAAAAATCAGTTACTATATGGAGCCTATAGACGTTCAAAATAATTATTTAGATTAAAAAATAAAGTTTTAAGGACAATTGCTTCCATTAACACAGCTTTTATCCTGGTGTAGTTCATGCATGAGCATGCATAAAAGTATAAATTTATGTTATTTAAAATGTTTACTTTTATTAACATAACAAGAAGAATAAAGCAAATGTATTAAGACATCTGGAAAACATATTTCTTGGTTAAATAAATTATTTTCACAGTCCATACATTTTATTTCTCTCCAGGTAATTTTTCGGTTAGCGATGTGATGTGATGTACTGTAGCTTCTTCTTAAACGAAGTCAAGAATCTCTCAGCAATTATGCCCAGATAAACCTGTTAGCCACTTTATTTTCCATTCCCCACTATCTAAGTCTTTCCATATTCTGCCACATCCCATTTCCACAACATAATCTTTGTCAACACTATGCCCTTTATATCTAAATCCCCCTTATCTTTTTGCAAACCCAGCATAAAAACCAATAACTCACTTTCTGTATAGTCACTTTGTTCATACCTATTCTCCAATAACTTCATTATCTGTACCCTTTCTGCTTTCAAGCATTTACATTCAATCAAAAGATGCCTAATATTTTCTATATTTTCCTTACACATTTTGCATACTAAATCACCCATAGTTTTCCATTTACATGTATATTCTCTTGTTGCTAGAGATCCTGTTCGAGCCTTAAACAATAAACTACTTTCCTTACTATTATCATAAATTAACTCGCATCCAATATTATGTTTACTTCTATATATATTTAAACTCTTCTTACTCTCCATACTAGTTCTCCATCTCTCCAACTCCCTATTTTTTATTAATGCCTCTATTTTTTTATCCCATTCCTTGCCACTATAACACTCAACAATCTTCCTAACACAATCATCCCACCTTTTATACAAGTATACTGATATAAATTCTTTATCCAAATCTTTTGCATATCGCATTACCTTTCTCACCCATCTTGTTACCTGCCCTTTACTCATAACCCAATTAAACACTATTTTGGCTATTCTTTTACTATCCATAAACTGCAACCTACCAAACATTTTCATTTTACTTTTTGCATCTCTCATATAAAAACTTGACCATCCCATTTCTCCTTGAATTGCCTCCTTTGCTGTCCACATCTCTGCATCTAATGCATGTCTTTCTACTTCCCTTTGCACTTTCTCTAAATAATCTAAAACCCTTTCACTAACACATAATGCATCATTGCCATATATTAACCCTGCTACTGCAACTCCCTTCCATACAATTCTAGCTACATCATATTTATTATATGAAAATACTGTTAGTTTCTTACCAAACCCTTTCTTTTCTTTGCTTCATTTACCAATTTTTTCTCCCATTCATCCAAGCAATTTCCCTGATTACATAAAATGATTCCCAAATACCTATATCTATCCACCACACTTAACTTTATATCCCCAAATAAAAATTCTACATCTCTTTTCCCAGTATTAACCATCATTATATTTGATTTTTCTTCATTAAATTTAATCCCCATCTCTTTACCCACCCTTTCACATGTCTTCAACATAATTTCCATATCTTCTCTTCTTTCTGCACACAAAAAGATATTATCCGCAAAAAAAAAACACCCGACAAAGTATATACTCCCTTGCCACCTATTAACGGTATCTCTACCCCTCTTCCTAGTCTTTCTATTGCTTTCTCCATTTCACTCAAAAACAACAAAAACAAAATAGGTGACATAGGGCATCCTTGCCTTAATCCCACCCCATTTTTAACTTTAACTGATTCTATATCCTACAATTGGTAAGTATAATAATTCATATAATTTCTTAATGATATTTACTAAAGCTTCATCCATTCCCAAATTGGCTAACCTTACCCATAATCTATTTCTATTTACTCTATCATATGCTTTCTCTATATCTATAAAACTCATATATAACAATCTACCTGAATTCCTACTCATCTCCATAAGTTGTGTAACTACAAACAAACTATCCCCTATATGCCTATCTGACCTAAAACATCATTGCATTTTCCCCACTACATTATTCTCTTCCATCCATTTTACAATTCTTCCAGCTACCATATATGAGAAAACTTTATATAAAACTGATGTTACCACTATTGGTCTATAATTATTTAACTTTCTATGATCCTTACCCTTTCCTTTAAATAATAATCTTATTCTTGTATTACTCCAACTACCTGGAAAAACTCTCTTCTGTGTCATCTTATTATAACATGATAATAACTTTGCTTTTGCTCTATGTCCTAAATTCATTACCATCTCTGCTGCCCATCCATTTAAACCTCTCACCTTTCCACTTTTCAATCTCTTCCCTGCCTCATTCAGTTCATTTTTTGTGAACCTAATATTCCCATTACTCTCTGCTTTCATGTTTTCTATCACTAATTCCTTCACATCTAATGTCTTTTCTATATCCATTACATATCTATTTAAGATTCTCTCTACCTCTTCTCTAGAGCTAGACTCTATTCCCTCATCATCTATTAATACTGTCTCTCTTTCCACTACTTTTCTCCTTTTAATGTAATTCCAAAATTTTTTACTCCCATCTCTTCCACTTTTATTAATATCCTCCAACAATTTACTATTTAACTTCATCCTCTCTCTATAATTATCCATTTTAGCCAACTTCTTCTTTTCTAAGTACTTTCCCCATTTAGCATTAATATCGTTTTCACTTTCTTTATTCTTAATAGCACACTTATATTCACTGCATGCTTCTTTCCTCTCCTTTACACTTTTACTAACTCATTTTTTTATTACTTTTATTCCTCTACATATTCTCAACTAAAACCCTATTTGCCACTTTTTCTATTTTACCACACCCGTCCTTATATTCATCCCCAACCAACTACTCCATGGTTTCTTCAACTTTTATTTTATACTCTTCCAACTTATTCTTATCATTCACTCTCTATCCACATCTTTCACTATTGTTTCTACCTTTATTTCTATCCTCCATCACATTACTAACCATTTCTATTACAATAAAGTTATGATCACTATTACATATTCTCTCTTTATTATCAAACACCTAATTTTCCGTATTTTATTCATTCCCCCTTTCTCTACCAATACATTATTCCTAGACCATTGTATTGTCCCTCATACATATTTGATAATTTCCCAATGCTCAAATTTACTCTTTGACAAAATTCCTTCAAAAACTGACCATTCTTATTATCTACATCATCAATTTCTTTAATATGTCCATTCATATCCCCTATAACCATTATTCTCTTCCCCTTTTCTTTAAACCTCTGTATATCCTTAACTATGCATTCATATATACTACTGTTCCACTCCATTACAGTTTGACTATCTCCAGTGGCTATATACACTACAGCCACCATCCATTCTTGTCTACCCAACATTATTTCAAACCACAAATGCTCTTGACATTTAACAATATTTAAAGATTTTTTTTGATATAACACCTATACCACCACACCTTTTTTCTTTTTTTCGTCTGTTTATACCCTGCCATACCACCTCTTCCAAAATAGGTTCTTCTTCTCTTAGATGAGTTTCCACTACTGCTAATACCTCAAGCTCTTCATTTTCAATTGCTTTATTTAATTCCAGCCACTTTTCTGGTCTCCTACCACCTTGCATATTCAAAAACCCAATTTTAACAATTTCTTCTTTCCTAACTACTCTTTTAAATTCTTTTAATTCTTTCTTCTCCATTACGTTTATAACAAGCTTTCTTACCATTAATCTTACAGAACCATTCCCTCTCCACATCTACACTTATATCTAAATCAACCATCTTTTGCTTATTTCTTATATCCCATCCATTCTTCTTCTTTTTGATAATATTACAATTTAAAAGTCCACCCCCCTTTAAAAGTTTCCCGAATTATATTCTTTAAATATCAGACTCCCTAAAACTTCACTTCTTTATTTTCCTAAGTGCAATCCATCTTTACTATATAACTCCCTCCTTCCAATAAACCAATCCCCATTTATATGTATTAAGTGGCTCCATCTAGTGGCTAGTGTGTACTAAAACTACTATTAGCTTACTATTTATTTTTTATTTAATATATATATATTTTAATTTGACAATAGGCCCTTTTTTTTAGACAATTGTCATAAAAATTAATCCTAAATTTCAGTCTCAATCTATATCAGCTTTAGGGTATTCATGAGTTTTTCAACAGTTTTGAAATCTACTTTGAGTCAATATATAATCCGTATGCATTGTCTTTTTACCATTAAATCATTTTTTGTTTTTAACTTCTCAGTGTGTGGTTTTGAAGAGCCTTATCTAGGTAATTTGTAATCATTTTTTTTGTTCTTTTTAACAAATAAATATTTAATCTTCAAACAGGCAAAACTCTCCATACATTGTCACTACACTCACAAATTTTAATCAGGATTATTAAGGAAGATATGATTTTTTAAAAATTTTATGTTAGAAATATTTTTTTTTGTTTGTTTTTTAAATATGCGTTTGTAAAACTTCATTCTATTTTTCTTTTTACACTTGAAAATCTTTATTGTGTCAGAATTAGGAATAGCCCAATATGTTTAAAGTAGCATTGTATAAAAAGGGAGAGTGTTGCTAAGTTAGCTAAAGTTATTATTTTTTTATTACGTAAATGAAACCTAGGTTAGCTTCCCTCATAGTGACTTTGACATCAGACCATTACCATCATGTTATATGGAAGGTAATAGTTGATGTATATATATATTTTCCCCGTATTAATTTGCAGATATTTTTTAAAGGACAGAATTATTTATTTATTTACTGTTGATTAACAATTGTTGTACTTGTTATTATTCTGTATGAATGACTAATCTTCTTATAAATGATTCTTTACTAACAATTACTTAAGTAGGGAGGCTCAAGAAGATGGAATATAGATTAAATGGTGATAATAATTTACAAACTAGAACAGCTCTTCCTGTTGATAGTATAATGGAACTATTAACATTCTGCATAAAAACAACCCACTTTCAATATAACACAGAATTCTTCCAACAAAATCAAAGAATGGATATGGGCTCACTATTGTATCCCCTGATTAGCAATATTTACATGGAAGAATTTGAAACATCAGCCATAAAAACTACTCTGTATCCACCTAAAGTTTAGCTTCACTATGTGGATGATACATTTGTTGTATGGCCACATGGTGAAGCACTGCTACAAAATTTCTGGAAACACATCAACAGTATATCCCCTTCAGATAAATTCACAATAGAATCAGAACAAGAACAAAAATTGGCATTCTCAGATGTTCTTGTGAAAAGACTTCCTCATGGTAAAATCAAAACTACAGTTTATCAAAAACCTACACATACAGGAAAATACCTAGCCTATACATCCAATCACATCAAAAACACAAAACATGGAGTTATACTATCTTTATGACAGAACAAAAAAAGTTTGTCCAGAAATCAGCAAATTGGAAAAAAAGATCTATATAGAACAAACTCTTATGAAAAATAGTTATCCATCAGCTGTTATTAAAAAAACATTAAATAGAAAACAAAAAGAACCATCAAGAGAAAAGACCATGATTGGTACTGTACTGTATTCATGCATTCCCAAAATAGCAGACCAATTAAGGAAAATCTGCAATCAGTATATAACATCAGAATAGCTTTCCAGAGCCATACCACCCTATGGAGGAATTCTAATATCTACAAAGCTTAAACTTGAAATGATAAAAAGAAAACATTGTTTCTATGAAATAACATGTGAATGTGGGAAAACATATGTTGGTGAGACCAGTCATTCAATTGAAAAGTGCTTGCAAGAACAGTGATAATTAGAAGAGAGAAAACAGATGTGTCTAAGATAGCAGAATATGTATGTGCCAAAGAACATATGTTGGGAAAATACAAGAATATTGGATAGAGAAGAAAAGGTACAAAGAAAAAAAATAAAGAAGCTGCTCACATGACAATGGCAAAAAATCCCATAAGCCAACCTAGTGTGACTATACATAATATATATGGAAACCACTAATCAACTTTGCTCTTAGGAAAAAGTGGAAAAATCAGGAGGAACCTAATAGATAAGTATATGAAATTACTACAGACTGTTGCCTTTTGCAGGATGGCTCAGTTGGTTAGAGCATTTCTTTAAAATTTCAAAACTCAAGAATCTGAGGATACAGGTTCGAATCCCATGCTAATACTGTCACTGGTCAGGCCAACAACACCTGAAGAAGAGGGGAGGCTAGTACCCTTTGAAATGTGCATATACTAACCTGTTTGATGTGCTATTACTAACAGTGAATGTATTTTGAATATTTAAATAAAGTTAAATTTTTCTAAAGACATTCAATACACATATTAGATGATGGAAATAGTCCAATATAAAAATACAATTATTCATATATGTTTGAAGTTGGAGAACAAAGCTATTATATATATATATATATATATATATATATATATATATATATATATATATATATATATATTCTAACCTCCACTATGTGTAGCTCCACTACACATCATGCCAACCACGTTGGGGGCCATAATCTAACCTGTAATTATGCATCTTCACTTCCAGATAATATATGATATGAAATAAAAATGGGTTCTATCTCAGTTAATAATTAATAACTAAAATATTCAGCATTAAAATTAAAATATTCCACTAGCTCAAATTTAAAATTCGAATAAGGTTCAATTTATAAAAATATATTAAATAAATATTTAATATTTTCATGAGACTTGAAGTGAAAATACAGGTGACAAGATAGATTACATTGAGCCAATATCCCACAGGATACTACCTCAATGGCATAAGAACACTATCCCCCCTTATTACTATTTCAAATAACAAACTCATAGTATTCTTACAACTTTAATAACTTCTACTCACTAAGATTAAACTAATAATTAAGTCTTAATCTTCTATTTGTAATAATCTAGCTCAATAAAATAATCTCAGGTTCATAAAGTTTATTCTAAGTTAATTTAAAAATACGGTAGTAAAATATGAGAAGGGATTTTATGTCATAATCTACTACACTGAAACTAATAATAATAAATAAAAGTAATAATATTCTTCATTGTTTAACTAATTCTGTATATCTTTTCTTTTTACTATAATTTTATTACCATAATAAAATAATAAAATAATTTTATATAATCTTTACCTTCATGTAATGATATAATAAATATGTGGTAGCATTTTAATAATCTGACAAACAAAATATGTGTGGCAACTGATAGCATATAATTTAATATAATATTGTGATAACTGATTTATGACCAATAAAATAATGTAAGATTATGATTATTTAATTATAATGAATACCAATAAAATATTTAAAATTCTTAAAATAATTCTCTATTTATCTTTTGTGCAAAATTATATATTTGTTTCGATTATTATGCATATATCATGATTTCATGCAGCGATGTGGAGAAATAAATAACTCGGACACAAAATTTTTGAAATAACAAAATTTAACAAAGTTTATTACTAACAACAAATAAATAAACAATTTATTTACACTATTTACAGTGGATATCCTTAACTTTTTTACTTTACAGTTTGATCTACTGGGTTATAAAAAAAATAATTTATATTTCAATTATATCTTTATTTAGATTTAGGACAAAATTAAAAAAAAATGTTACTATTGGGTTTCTCATTATGGTTAACTTATTACAAATATATTTATCTACTTTATTAGCAACAGCATTTTATCCTTAATATTATTAAACTATCTTATTTTAAAAATTCATACTTAGAAAACATTCTATAGAAAACACAATTTTATAATGAGTATGGATTTCTCAAAATATTAAAAAATTTCATCTTGCAAAGTCAAAGATGTTACACAAAATATTATCCAAAATTCAGTACTAGATTTTAGTATTTATCACACAATGTTTACTAATCATAATATATTCTTCTTTAAGCCTTACTTTAGTATGATATAAGTGTAATCATCAATACATGTCTGTTAATCAATAAACAAAAAATATACTATGCATATTGTTTACATAATTTACTTTGTACTATTGTATTTTAAAAAACATGCAATACTTATTTTCTCTTAAAAAAAATAATACTAAAGCATTTAAAATTATTATCACTTTAAAGAAAATATCTTTGTTTAGATACTTTATTTTAAAAAAGTTTATATTTCATTTCCGAAATAAAATTCAAAATATATTCTATGATTCTTTTCTTTCCTTAGGATACTTTAGATCTTCAATTTTAAGTTATAACGTCCTATTCCTTCTAAGCAAATAAACCAATCTTATACAAAACGATAGCATAACCTAAGTTCTAAATTATTTATCATTTCTCTTAAACATATCTTACTGAACGATGCAGTTACATGAAATAAAGATAGCGAAAACAGATGCATAGGATTAAGGAAGAAAGCTAGAGTATTACTCTTAACATATCTCAAAATCATGGTACAGTGCGAAGAGGTATGACATTTACCTGCCTAATATCCTCTAGTACAGGGATGATGTTAAAGCTATTTCTTCAGATTTATTAGAACATCAAATATTTAAAGAAATATAAACACTGTCCAAATAAAATGTGTATCAGTCATAGGGCTTTGTTAACTATGCTGATATTCACATAAAGACTAAATATTATTTCTATTCCTTATAACATCCTATTTCTTAAAACATCATCTTGGTTTCCTGTTCACTAAGTACTTCCAAGCCACTATCTCAACATTATTTCTCAAGATTTTCCACATCTTACATCGATAAATAACTATCTGCATTTACAAAACAATAAATAAAATTCATTAATAGTTAAACAATCTAGCTGTTCCACAAGAAAAGTCTACTTACTTCATTATTCTATATGTCTAATTATATACAATCTACTTAGACAATATTTGAATATCCTAACCTGAAAATTTTAAAAGAATCACATAACTATTTGTTATATGTTGGATTATATCACTAATATAAAAAAAAAAAATTGTCGTATGCATATTTTCAAATCAATCCTATCTCATAATGTTTTTTTAAAATGTTGTATAAAAATGTGTTTACATATAAGTAAAAAAAAACTTTTACACTTCATTCTTCCAATTTATGGATGATCTAAAGAAAACAAAAAAATATACATTATAAATTATCAATAGTTATTATTATTACTAATAACCTTTATCTAGTCATCATGTTCAGTAGGCTTCCTTTATCCACTTGAGCATTGCAGATATAAAAAAAATTCACACCCATACACTTTATATTAAAATATTTTTAGCTAAATTATTAGATTGTTATATTATAAAATTTTAATATTAATAAATTAATGTTTTTATGTTTTTTCTAATCTTATATAAAAATTTAGCTTTAAACTAAGTTAACAAAATAAAAGAAATCAAAACTATAATTAGATATTTTCTTGACGATAGTTCCTGATAAGTCCAAAATGTTTATTATTTTCTCTAGAGTTTTTAAAAATGTTCTCCTCCAAGCGCGTTAAAGTTTAAAACAAAATAATTATTAATCCATTTAATAAAATTTATAGAAAATAATCCTTGGTTTTAATATTTAGGATGATAATTATTAAATCATAATATTAATTAATCCCGTGAAGCTTCTTAATCTTCTCTACCAATATTCTCTGTGTATCCGATGCATCAATCCATCTAATTTAACTTTAAAAATATTCGATAAACTTTTAAGTACTATTTGTATTTCCATGGATCCATCTTTTATTCAACTATGTGTTCACTTTTTTATATATGTTTCTTTCTTGATACATTTAAACTTTCGTTTGGTATTTTTATAAATCTCTTTTAAAAATAAAAAAAAATGTAACCTTCAGAAAGGATATAACATTTTACTCCTTTGAATATCATATTATATAAAATAATTCATGCAATATATAATTATCTTATTACCATTTAAAAAACAAATCTTGGATAAGCTTATAAATAATACATTTCAATACATTTTTTTAGTCTCCATATAATGTCCGAGCTGTGGTTTTTTTATGTACCAAAATAGTTCTTCGGTGAAATATTAATAAAGCTGTATCAATAAATATTCCAAATATTTTTTCAGCATTACAACTTATATCCATTTTATTTCGTAGTATATCCATCCTTTATTGCGAAGCTTAGGTTAAATTTTTAGATAAAATACAACTGGTAAGTACTTTAAAAATTAGAAAATCATTTCCATGAAGTTTCTAAATTATTATATTTTAAAACTCTCTTTTGCAAAAAATACTTTTAAAATTATCAATTAATTTTTTGCAGCTAAAGTTATAAGAAAGTACTAAAAAAAATTGACTAAATTGAAAAATTTAAAAATAAATACTATCTCTTTGATAGTTATAATTTACCTTTCTCTAGTTTCAATACATTATTAATCTCCCTTTATACCCCCGTGCAATTCATATTTATAGTCTGTAAGAATACCTATTCCTATTGGTTAATTCTTACTTTAGCTTGAGAACAAATTTACATATTTTTAGTTTATAGTAGAATTGAATTTCAAAATTAGAAATTATGACGTAATGAACTTAAAATATTATTTAAAATACCACTTTTAATTCAATTATTATTTTATTTAAATTATTTAATCTTTTAAAATAACTATTAAAATAACATTTAATAACTTATTCTATTTCTTAATATTCAATTTATCTATTTTTATTTAAATAAAACATTTAATTTTCATATTATGAATGTATTCGTCTTTATTACATTATTTAAACATTTGGAAATAACTACGTAATATTTTAATATTCACTTCTATGATAAATAATCATTATATCCAACTCTATAATACACAAACTTTGTTATTAAATTCTAACAAGCGTGTGTGTGAACGTATGTAATATACAAGTCACATGATCAATAACTTTGACAGACGATTTTCAATCTATTTCTCTGCCCAGATTAATAAAATTGATACACTTATTATATTATATAAAATAATTATAAAAATTTGGAAGAACAATTTAGAAAATATAGAATTAGATATAATTTTCACCATCATAAAGTTTATTTTTAAAATATACTATATTAATTTTGACTATTTAAATATGATTACAAATTTAAACATAGCATTTATTAAATTATATGTTTTAAACTATTAAAATCGAATTTTTAAATATACTTTTAATTATTTATAGCTGTGTTATTTAATATGGCCAGCTTTTACAACCATATGAAACAATATTTTAAGCTTTACATAACCATTTTTTAAATAATTCGCTATAATTTTATATACTACGTATTTGCTTTAGCCTCAAATTGTACTTTAAAGATATAATTGAATTAATACAATTACCATATTAAAAGAACATATTCTAAATTTAAAATTTTTTAGTAATTGACTGTTATGTACTATTACCGACCTATAAAAAAGGGCACAATATATATATATTCGCATAAACCTATGTATATATGAATTTGTATAAAACTATAAATTATTTAGCCAGCTTCATCATTAATTTAAAAAGGATTTTTGTCTTATCTTACATAACTTATTGTATAAATAGTAAATGTTAAATTATGTAACTCTACCATGGGAAGGAATGGTATAGTAGATACATTTGAATAAGATATGGCAGATTTGCATGCTCAACACACAGAATTACATTTTTTTTATTACTATTGTTAAGAAATTTTAAATTTCACTTGTTATCAATAAAAGTTGTTTTGATTTAAATATTCATTGGTCTCTAGTTTACCAAAAATCAATCATACACCCATCCATCAAAAACACCCATCCATCAATTTATTTCATTGCATAGGCATATATTCACACACATTTTCTTCATATAAATATATAATGATTCAATAGTAGGATTAATTAATACAAGACAATAGGAAGCTATATAGAGGTTATATAATTGTCATCCTGAGTGAAATTCATCCCCGAAGAGAGTTAAAAGAAAATATACCCCCCTGGGTTTGAATTCTGATGCGTAATCAGATCTGAAAGAGGGGTGAGATAAGGATGAACCAGCCTAAATTGTGTCTTAATAGATAAATTTGAGCTAGCCCTTTGAATCAGATACAATCTTTGGTTAGATACTTCATGTCATTTCCTGCTTTCTACCAAAGACCCTAGGTCTGACTGTAGTGAGATGTGCCCCTTGTGGTGTGGAGTCTGGTCCATCACAATTCTGTGACTTGACAACACACATGTATAGATGGCCTATTACAGTATATATATATATATATATATCATCATTATCAACCATTATCAATCCACTGCAGGATGAAGGTCTCTCCAAGTTTAATCCATCTTCTCCGATCTTTAGCTTCTCTTCTCCACATCACCCCTACACATTTTCTTATTTCATCCATCCATCTTACATGTGGTCTCCTTCTGGGTCTTTTACAATCTCTTGGAATCCAGTTTAAAATTTCAATTGTCCATCTATTATCATCTCTTCTAGCAATATGTCCAGCCCAACTCCACTTCAATCTTTTAATTTTTTCAATGAGGTCAGTAACACCTGTTTGTTCTCTTACCCATACATTGCATTTTCGATCTCTTCTTGTTACTCCCAACATACATCTCTCCATACTTCTTTGAGTGGTCTGAAGTCTCTGTATTGATCTTCTATTAAGTGTCCAAGTCTCAGATCCATAAGTAAGAACTGGCAAAACACATTTATTAAAAACCTTCCTTTTCAAACACATAGACATATTTCCTTTTAATATCAAGTTATTTCTACCAAAAGCACTCCAACCAAGTTTAATTCTATGATTAATTTCCTCTATTATGTTTCCATCTGTATTAATAATCTGACCAAGGTATTTGTAACTCTTAACTTCTTCTAATTCATCATAATCAATCTTTATTTTCATATTTTGAGCAAATCGATTAAACATTACTTTAGTCTTTTTAACATTTATCTTTAGTCCTACTTTCCTACTTTCATCTGATAACTCCTGCAACATTTCCTGCAGCTCGGAAGCATTATTTGCAAAAACAACTACATCATCTGCGAAATCTAAATGACTTAAATAATCTCCATTTACTTTCACTTCCTTTAGTTTCCCATTTTAATCCACAAAATACTTCTTGCAGCACTGCTGTAAAAAGTTTTGGAGATATGGAGTCACCTTGTCTTACACCTTTCTCAATGTTGACTTTCCCAGTATCATTATGTAATCTAATTGTTGCTGTTGCATTTTTATAAATATTCTTTAAAATATGACAATATCCTGGATCTATACCTTGATGATCCAATGCTTTAATCACTGAAGAAATGTTTATAGAATCAAATGCCTTTTCATAATCTACAAATCCAAAGCATAATGGCAACTCATATTCATTTGTCCTTTCTATAACTTCTCTCAATACCTGAATATGATCTACTGTACTAAAACCACTTTTAAATCCAGCTTGTTCTCTTGGTTGGTGAAAATCCAAGGTTCTCTGTAGACGAGTTGTAATTATCTTGGTAAAAATTTTATATAAAACTGATAAAAGGCTGATAGGTCTGTAATTTCTAATATCTTCTTTATCACCTTTTTTAAATATTAATATTATTACTGCATTCTTCCAATCATCCGGTACATCTTTATCATTTAGACATTTGGTATATAACTTTGCTAATATTTTTTCTGTTTCTTCACCTGCTTCTTTTAATATATCAATTATAATTCCATCATTACCTGGAGCCTTTCCTTTTTTCATACATTTAATTGCATTTCTCACTTCTTCATTTAAAATTCTGGGCAATTCGGAAGATGTAATAGATATAGGAGGTACTTGTTCTTTATTACTATATAATTCTTGATAAAAATCTTCTACCAATTTCATAATGTCATCCCTCTTTTTAGTAATAATTCCATCTTTTTTCCTTATTGCAGATATAAATTTCCTACCAATACCAAAATGTTGTTTTACATTCTTAAGACTTTTATTTTCTTCTACAGCTTTTCTTGCTAGTTCACAGTTATACTTTCTTATATCATTTTCAACTCTTTTCCGCACCATTTTACAAAATTCGAGATATTCAATTCTTTTTAATGCATCATTCTTGCATATCTTCATATTCCTTCTTTTCTTCATAAGTTCTCTAGTCTCAGTAGAAATTTTATTGGTCAATTGCTGCTTCTTTCTACCAGCTATCTTTGTTGCAGTTTTTAAAAAGTGTATCAGTTATTTTCATATTAATTTCATTCAAATCTGAATCATGTTCAAAATCTACTAATACTTGAAACCGATTTGTAAGTTCTAATTTAAATTCATTAGAATGTTTCTGAAGATTAGGAATATCAACTGTAAATATAGTTTTTCTTAATAATTTTTGTCTCTCTAGTTTTACATTAACATGTATCTTACCCCTTACTAATCGATGATCACTTCCTGTGTTAAATTTATTAAGAACATTACAATCTTGAAATATGTATTTCCTGTTAGTCAAAATATAATCCAATTCTGCTGCTGTACCTTCATTTGGATGCTTCCATGTCCATTTCCTTCTAACATTTTTCTCAAAAAAAAAAAGAATTCATAATATAAAGTTTTTCCTTCTCTGCAAACTCCACAAGTCTATGTCCTCTCTCATTTCTATTACCATAACCAAAATTACCTACAACACTTTCATCTTTCATTTGTTTACCAATTCTAGCATTAAAATCTCCCATAACAATTTTAAAATGTTGTTTACTCTGATCAAAAGCCTTTTGTACACCCATATAAAAATCTTCTACTACTTCATCACTGTGAGAACTTGTTGGGGCATAAACCTGAATTATCTGCATTTGATATCTGCTATTAAGTTGTATAATTAATCTTGCTACTCTATCTGATACACCATCAATCTCCACAATATTGTTCTTCCACTTTTTATTTATAATGAATCCTACTCCACTTGTATTTCCAATATTTGTGCCTTTATAATAGAGCATATGTCCACTTTTTAAATCAATTGTCTCTTCACCTTTTCTTCTAACTTCACAAAGTCCAATAATATCCCATTTAATATAAGAGAGTTCTTCTTCTAATTCTTGCAATCTTCCTTCACTTGAAAGTGATCTGCAGTTGTAAGTATCTAAATAAAAAGTCGTCATCAAATGGCAGCCTGGGTCCGCCTTTAGGATATTCTTAGCACCCTCCGCCTTCGGCCACCAACTGCTGCCTTGGTTGGTGACTTTACAGCCTCCTGGGATTAAGGGCCATGCTTTATTTTTGTCTGTCATAATTGTATAATTGGGAAAAATCTTTATCATTTACACAAACATTCATTCTGCCTTATCAGGCACTGAGAAGAAAGACCATGGTGTTTCTTTATCTTAAACTCAGAGGTAAAAAGCCAATAAACTCACCCCACTGGCTAATGCGTGTTGGTGAGCAGCCCATCCATGTTCGTATACTATATGAATAAACATATAGTAATAACAGCTGCAACGACAAGAACGTATGGAGTGGACATTAGGAATTTGCCCTGCTCGGTTCCTTTAAGGCCTCCAAGAGGAATCAAAGGGTCTCCTTTCAGTTAATATATATATATATATATATATATAAGTAGAGAAATTTGAACTCAGGATTTAATATTTAAAACCCTTATTAAATTTAATATTGTAGTCCATGTAAAAATTAAGTTAATGTAACCCCTCATACATCTTAGTATAAGTTCATCCCTCTCTTATTAATATATAAATACTTAATTGTCTATTAATTTCATTCAAATCTGAATCATGTTCAAAATCTACTAATACTTGAAACCGATTTGTAAGTTCTAATTTAAATTCATTAGAATGTTTCTGAAGATTAGGAATATCAACTGTAAATATTGTTTTTCTTAATAATTTTTGTCTCTCTAGTTTTCCATTAACATGCATCTTACATCTTACTAATCGATGATCACTTCCTGTGTTAAATTTATTAAGAACATTACAATCTTGAAATATGTATTTTCTGTTAGTCAAAATATAATCCAATTCTGCTGTACCTTCATTTGGATGTTTCCATGTCCATTTCCTTTTAACATTTTTTTCAAAAAAAGAATTCATAATATAAAGTTTTTCTTTTTCTGCAAACTCCACAAGTCTATGTCCTCTCTCATTTCAATTACCATAACCAAAATTACCTACAGCATTTTCGTCTTGCATTTGTTTACCAATTCTAGCATTAAAGTCTCCCATAACAATTTTAAAATGTTGTTTACTCTGATCAAAAGCCTTTTGCACATCCATATAAAAATCTTCTACTACTTCATCACTATGAGAACTTGTTGGGCATAAACCTGAATTATCTGCATTTGGTATCTGCTATTAAATTGTAAAACTAATTTTGCCACTCTGTCCGATACCCCATCAATCTTCACAATGTTATTCTTTTATTTTTTATTTATAATGAATCCTACTCCATTTGTATTTCCAATATTTGTGCTATTATAGTAGAGTACATGTCCACTTTTTAAATCAATTGGTTCTTCCCCTTTTCTTCTAACTTCACAAAGTCCGATTTGAATGAAATTAATAATGATACATTTTTAAAAACTGCAATAAAGATAGCTGGTAGAAAAAAGCAGCAACTGACTAATAAAATTTCTACCGAGACTAGAGAATTTATGAAGAAAAGAAGGAATAGGAGGATATACAATAATGATGCATTAAAAAAGATTGAATATCTCGAATTTTGTAAAATGGTGCGAAAAAGAGTTGAAAATGATATAAGAAAGTATAATTGTGAACTAGCAAGGAAAGCTGTAGAAGAGAATAAAAGTCTAAAGTGTGTAAAATAACATTTTGGTATTGGTAGGAAATTTATATCTGTAATAAGAAAAAAAGATGGCATTATTACTAAAAAGAGAGATGACATCATGAAATGTGTAGAAGACTTCTATCAAGAATTATATAGTAATAAAGAACAAGTACCTCCTATATCCATTATATCTTCTGAATTGCCCAGAATTTTGAATGAGGAAGTGAGACATGCAATTAAATTTATGAAGAAAGGGAAGGCTCCAGGTAATGATGGAATTATAATTGATATATTAAAAGAAGCAGGTGAAAAAATAGAATTTTTTTTAGCAAAGTTATATTCCAAATGTCTAAATGATAAAGATGTACCAGATGATTGGAAGAATGCAGTATTAATATTAATATTTAAAAAAGGTGATAAAGAAGATATTAGAAATTACAGACCTATCAGTCTTTTATCAGTTTTATACAAAATTTTTACTAAGATAATTACAACCAGTCTACAGAGAACACTGGACTTCCACCAACCAAGAGGACAAGCTGGATTTAAAAGTGGTTTTAGTACAGTAGATCATATCCAGGTACTGAGAGAAGTTATAGAAAGGACAAATAAATATGATTGCCATTATGCTTAGAATTTGTAGATTATGAAAAGGCATTTGATTCTATAAACATTTCTTCAGTGATTAAAGCATTGGATCATCAAGGTATAGATCCAGGATATTGTCATATTTTAAAGAATATTTATAAAAATGCAACAGCAACAATTAGATTACATAATGATAGTAGGAAAGTCAGCATTGAGAAGGGTGTAAGACAGGGTGACTCCATATCTCCAAAACTTTTTACAGCAGTGCTGCAAGAAGTATTTTGTGGATTAAAATGGGAAGCTAAAAGAGTGAAAGTAAATGGAGATTATTTAAGTCATTTAGATTTTGCAGATGATGTAGTTGTTTTTACAAATAATGCTTTAGAGTTACAGGAAATGTTGCAGGAGTTATCAGATGAAAGTAGGACTAAAGATAAATGTTAAAAAGACTAAAGTAATGTTTAATAGATTTTCTCAAAATATGAAAATAAAGATTGATTATGATGAATTAGAAGATGTTAACAATTACAAATATCTTGGTCAGATTATTAATACAGATGGAGACATAATGGATGAATTTAATCATAGAATTAAACTTGTTTGGAGTGCTTTTGATAGAAATAAGTTGATACTGAAAGGAAATATGTCTATGTGTTTGAAAAGGAAGGTTTTTAATAAATGTGTTTTGCCAATTCTTACTTATGGATCTGAGACTTGGACACTTAATAGAAGAGCAATACAGAGACTTCAAACCACTCAAAGAAGTATGGAGAGATGCATGTTGGAAGTAATAAGAAGAGATTGAAAAAGCAATGTATGGGTAAGAGAACAAACGGGGGTTACTGACATTGAAAAAATTAAAAGACTGAAGTGGAGTTGGGCTGGACATATTGCTAGAAGAGATGATAATAGATAGACAATTGAAATTTTAAACTGGATTCCAAGAGATTGTAAAAGACACAGAAAGAGACCACATGTGAGATGGATGGATGAAATAAAAAAGTGTGCAGGGGTGATATAAAGAAGAGAAGCTAAGCATCACAAAAGATGGATTGAACTTGGAGAGACCTTCATCCTGCAGTGGATTAATAATGGTTGATAATGATGATGATGACTTAATGGTCTGATGATATGAGGTGTTAGACTGACATAACGTTTACATGGATATGACTATAATGTTAAATCCAATAAAGGCTTTGAGTATTAAATCATGAGTTCAAAGCTCTCTACTTAAATTTAAACATTAAAAATAAAAGCTATTTGGACAAAGTAATAAATGGCAATATTAAAGATTACTTTGTTAAAATTTTTTTATAAAACTTTCTACCAGCAACTGGTTTCTCATCTTTAAAAACTCATGTGCAAATATTTATTTTGAAATAAGAAAACAAAGACTATTTTTAGAATGTACTTATAAATTAAAACAGCACTAAAGTGACTCCAAGTAAGGCAAAGATATCTTCAGCATTTTTTAAAGAATAAGCATGAAGACAGTAATGCTTCTTAGACAAGTCAAAATGCTGTAAGTAAGGTTGTTTGCTAGATATCCTTTTACCAACCAATAATTAAAAGGCTAACTTTGATTGGCAAACTACCTAGAAAAATTTTCATGTTTCAAATCTGTATTTAAAAATAACTGAATGGATTATTATTTGGTAGTTCTTAAAAAGGTTGAAACACCAAAAGTGCTAAAACTCAACCACAAAAAGTTCCAAACTAACCAAAGCATTCCTGTATTATTAACTTATGCATTGATTTTACATGCATTCAGACTTTTAAATGTATGTACATGCATGTATTTTTGATTTATATATTGTTCATATATGCATTTGTATGCTGTGTAACACAAAATTATAAAATTTGCATATATATTCATATTTTAAAAGCTTTTATATTAATTTGTCTGTCTGTGTATGTTTCTGTCTGTATGAACATTTTTGAATTTCTAGCAATAAAAAAAAATCCATTTCCATTTAGATCTTGAACCCACATCCTTATACTTCCCAAGAAAACTCCTTGGCAACTGAGCCAACAGAAATATTACATTTGTGGAATAAAATTTTGTTAATATTGATTTAACTAATAATTAATTAAATTAATTAAAATGCCAATTTATAATATTGTTATATAGTAGATGATCACATGATATTTAAATTTAGAATTTATTTGTTAGAGGGCGTATTTTTTATTTTTATGTCTTATTATTAAATGATAATTTTGTCAGATTTTTTTATAGTTTTAACCATTTTTAAAAAAAATAATATGTAAATATAACTAAAAAGTAAAAAAAATAAAATAATATTATTTTTTTTTAAAAATAATGTCTTTATATAAATAACCAACTAAAAAGTAGAAAAATAAAATAATTTGCCTTTTGGTTAATTTGCCATTCTTGTAAAATAGCAGAGATCTTAAGAATTGTGACTTATTATAAACCAACTGTAAATTTCAGAAATATTGTCCTTTCATAAAAGCATTTGAGGTCCAAATAAATCATAAAAATAATAAAGACCTCAAATGCTTTTATGAAATATCAATGTTCTTGCAATTTCCAATTGTTTTATAACAATTTTAGATTCTTAAGATCTCTGATGTTTTCCAAAAATAGTAAATTAACTGAGAGGTGAATTACTTCTTTATTTTTCTGCTTTTTAGTTGGATATTTACATAAAAGTATTATTTTAAAACAAAAAATACATATTATTTATCTATAATTTTCTAAATGCATATTTATAGGTGCAAATATAATTTTGTTTTTATTTAAATGTTAGTTATGTAAGAAGGTAAATTTTCCAGTTATCTATCTATCTATCTGTCTATCTATCTATCTATCTATCTATCTATCTATCTATCTATCTATCTATCTATCTATCTATCTATCTATCTATCTATCTATCTATCTATCTATCTATCTATCTATCTATCTATCTATCTATCTATCTATCTATCTATCTATCTATCTGTCTGTTAGTCAGTCAGTCAATATGCCTGTCTATCTATCTATCTATCTATCTATCTATCTATCTATCTATCTATCTATCTATCTGTCTGTCTGTCTGTCTGTCTGTCTGTCTGTCTGCCTGCCTGCCTGCCTGTCTGCCTGCCTGCCTGTCTGTCTGTCTGTCTGTCTATCTATCTATCTATCTATCTATCTATCTATCTATCTATCTATCTATCTATCTATCTATCTATCTATCTATCTATCTATCTATCTATCTATCTATCTATCTATCTATCTATCTATCTATCTATCTATCTATCTGTCTGTCTGTCTGTCTGACTGTCTGTCTGTCAGTCTGTCTGTCTCTTGTGAAGTCAACTACTTTTCACATATCTGCTATAAAACTGACACAATTTTCCTATATAGAAATGACACTGTCCAGGTCCACCCATGTATAATTTATTGTGCTAATATATATATTGACATTTTTGCTGGGTCAGACTGGCCACTAATTAGGTAATATATATTATAAAAATGATTGTAGAGGTGCTGTAAACATTGACATACAATAAGATTGAAAGTCTGCCAATATAAATCTGGTACAAATAATAAAAACCAGAAACTGTTTAGATTAATGGGTTTTTTTAAAAAAATTATTCCAAATAGAAGATTTTTTTATGTTTATCATCATGTTTCTTGCTGGATGTATCACCAAATGTATACCAAGTTCAAAATAATTTTTGTTTATCTTTTTCTATTTACAACACAGACAGATACCTATAATTTTTCATCCCATCATCATCTTTTCTGTAGCCAAAACTTTTCACTAGAGCAATTAAATTTTTAGATATATCATATCTGGAAGAGGAACTAAATCATATAAGTAATATCTTATTAGCTAATGGTTATAATAATAAAACTATATGCAAAACTTTAATTAAAGCCCTGGGCAATCAGAATAAGAAACAGAAAGAAGAAATAACTATTAGAGTTTATATTTCTCATACAAAAGAAACTACAGGTAATAATAGTCATATTCTAAAATGTTACAATTAAAAGCAGCATATACCAATTACCAAAAAATAGTAGCATTCTATCCAACCCTAAAGACTTCATCTCTTTTGAAATCCATGAAATTTATGAAATTTTCATGTAACAAATTTAGAGCTTCTTGCATAGGTATGAACGATCATTACATTTGTGCTAGAAGAAGTGAATATGTTAATGCAGCTAAGCAACCCTCATCAGCAGCAGCACTCTTATCCCATGTATGGATATGGTTGTATTACTGATTTTTCTAACAACAGAATCCTATCCAGATGTAGCACTCACAACAACTTAAGATTGGAAAAGCTATTGATATTCCTAAATGATCAGATTATATCAACAAATGTGATACATGTAAAATACCATCTATATGAAAGAATTTTTTATGATTTTTATTATTTATTTTGTATTGGTAAAACCTTCAATCTTGTACATCAATGTTTACAGTGCTTCTACAATGTTTATATTATATTTATTAATCAGGTGATGGCTAGTCTTGATCCAGTTGAAACATTGGTATATATATTTTTAGTACAACAACGTAGATGAACACAGAAACTAATCTGTCCATATAGTAGTGCAATTCAATGCAAGACAGAGAAATCAATGGATATAAGAAAGTTTGTGCATAAAATCCCTATCTAATGCCTATTCATCCAATATCCCCAGACTAGTTTCTAGCTTGTGGCTTCCATCAGTGAGAAGTCTTGGATCTGAGAGCACTGCACCTAGATCTTAGGATCTTTGCATAAAATCTATATCTAGTGCTTATTCATCCAAAGCTTGTTGCATCCATTGATTACTCTGGTTTGCGCTGAGTGGCACTATTGTATGAACAGTTTAGCCTCTGTGTAAATCAGCTTGTGTAAGCATAAAGAATGGTGAGCATGTGATCTTTAATAGTTTAACATAGATGAACCCAGATATGCCATTTATATCTGTAGCCCGTGAAGAATCTTCATTTCAGCCTATATATATATAATTAAATAATGTAAATTCCTTTTTTTTAATCTTGAAGTTGTATGTTTTATTATAATTATTTATAAAAAATATATATATTAATCATCGTAATAATTTATTATTTTTATTACAATAATTATTGTATAAAGGAAATTTCATTTTATTTCATATATATTATTGAACAATAATTAGATAATTTTCCTAGATGGAATTGTCTGTTATCAATTATTCTAATGTCCCCAGGAAACAAAAGAGCACTTTGTTGTGCCAGAGAGTTATTTTCACTCCTATGAAAGTCAGATATAACTGTTGCGTTACACTTCTCTATATCTTACCTGGTGAAGAAGTGTCCAAATTTCTGCTTTCAGTTGTGTCAGATTTCATTGCTTAAGGAGATGTCGGTTTATCTGTCAATGTATAACAGACATACGGATGACACAAGTAATATTTTAACCTTTTTTTGACAAAAGAATGTTTCTATAGGATGATAATCTGTAGACTTTTCTAAATTAATGACTTGAAGATTCAATCTAAAGTAATATTAATTTTTAGAGAAATAGGATAAAAGAATAAGTTTATTAAAAAGTTCATTACATCTTGAGGCGTTTAATAACATCAATGGATTTATTTATTAGTTCATGAGTTTGTTTATAATCAGTATAGAAAGTATACTAGCTTGCACGTACATTTTATTATCTATATATATTATAAATGCAAATATTTATAATCAAATACAACATACATATATGTTAATATTAATTAATCAAATACCATATAAATACATAAATTATTAATATTATTTATTTATATACAAATTTACCGACTTATATACAGCGATGTTTAATAAAATTCAACTAAACTTTTTGTAGAATATGTGATTCTGGATATCAGAGCTGACTTCTCCGACTGCTTGTGAGACTAGTTGCGATCATATCCAAATATAGTGACTCAGTTTCCAGTCAAAGTTGTTATGTTTGATGTAATGACAATTCAGTCTTCGTATATTTCATTTTCAATCTCTTTCTCTTATTCCTAACATATATCTTTCCATACTTCCTGATTTGTTTGAAATTTTTGTATTACTCTTCTGTTAAAAGTCCAAGTCTCAGATCCATAAGCAAGAATTGATAAATCACATTCATTAAAAAGCTTTCTTTTCAAACACCCAGATATATTTTCATTTAATCATCATCAACCATTATCAATCCACTGCAGGATGAAGGTCTCTCCAAGTTTAATCCATCTTCTCCGATCTTTAGCTTCTCTTCTCCACAACACCCCTGCACATTTTCTTATTTCATCCATCCATCTCACATGTGGTCTCTTTCTGGATCTTTTACAATCTCTTGGAATCCAGTTTAAAATTTCAATTGTCCATCTATTATCATCTCTTCTAGCAATATGTCCAGCCCAACTCCATTTCAATCTTTTAATTTTTTCAATAAGGTCAGTAACACCTGTTTGTTGTCTTACCCATACATTGCATTTTCGATCTCTTCTTGTTACTCCCAACATACATCTCTCCATACTCCTTTGAGTGGTCTGAAGTCTCTGTATTTCTCTTCTATTAAGTGTCCAAGTCTCAGATCCATAAGTAAGAACTGGTAAAACACATTTGTTAAAAACCTTTCTTTTCAAACACATAGGCATATTTCCTTTTAGTATCAAGTTATTTCTACCAAAAGCACTCTAACCAAGTTTAATTCTATGATTAATTTCCTCCATTATGTTTCCATCTGTATTAATAATCTGACCAAGGTATTTGTAACTGTTAACTTCTTCTAATTCTTCATAATCAATCTTTATTTTCATATTTTGAGCAAATCGATTAAACATTACTTTAGTCTTTTTAACATTTATCTTTAGTCCTACTTTTCTACTTTCATCTGCTAACTCCTGCAACATTTCCTGCAGCTCTGAAGCATTATTTGCAAAAACAACTACATCATCTGCAAAATCTAAATGACTTAAATACTCTCCATTTACTTTCACTCCTTTAGTTTCCCATTTTAATCCACAAAATACTTCTTGCAGCACTGCTGTAAAGAGTTTTGGAGATATGGAGTCACCTTGTCTTACACCTTTCTCAATGTTGATTTTTCCAGTATCATTATGTAATCTAATTGTTGCTGTTGCATTTTTATAAATATTCTTTAAAATATGACAATATCCTGGATCTATACCTTGATGATCCAATGCTTTAATCACTGAAGAAATGTGTATAGAATCGAATGCCTTTTCATAATCTACAAATCCAAAACATAATGACAACTCATATTTGTTTGTCCTTTCTATGACTTCTCTCAATACCTGGATATGATCTATTGTACTAAAACCACTTTTAAATCCAGTTTGTTCTCTTGGTTGGTGGAAATCCAAAGTTCGCTGTAGACGAGTTGTAATTATCTTGGTAAAATTTTATATAAAACTGATAAAAGGCTGATAGGTCTGTAATTTCTAATATCTTCTTTATCACCTTTTTTAAATATTAATATTATTACTGCATTCTTCCAATCTTCCGGTACATCTTTATCATTTAGACATTTGGTATATAACTTTGCTAAAATTGTTTCTATTTCTTCACCTGCTTCTTTTAATATATCAATTATAATTCCATCATTTCCTGGAGCCTTTCCTTTCTTCATACACTTAATTGCATGTCTCACTTCTTCATTTAAAATTCTGGGCAATTCGGAAGATGTAATAGATATAGGAGGTACTTGTTCTTTATTACTATATAATTCTTGATAAAAATCTTCTACCAATTTCATGATGTCATCTCTCTTTTTAGTAATAATTCCATCTTTTTTTCTTATTGCAGATATAAATTTCCTACCAATACCAAAATGTTGTTTAACATTTTTGAGACTTTTATTTTCTTCTAGAGCTTTCCTTGCTATTTCACAGTTATACTTTCTTATATCATTTTCAACTCTCTTCCGTACAATTTTACAAAATTCGAGATATTCAATTCTTTTTAATACATCATTTTTGTATATCTTCATATTCCTTCTTTTCTTCATAAATTCTCTAGTCTCAGTAGAAATTTTATTAGTCAATTGCTGCTTTTTTCTACCAGCTATGTTTGTTGCAGTTTTTAAAAGTGTATCAGTTATTTTCATATTAATTTCATTCAAATCTGAATCATGTTCAAAATCTCCTAACACTTGAAACCTATTTGTAAGTTCTAATTTAAATTCATTAGAATGTTTCTGAAGATTAGGAATATCAACTGTAAATATTGTTTTTCTTAATAATTTTTGTCTCTCTAGTTTTACATTAACATGTAACTTACACCTTACTAATCGATGATCACTTCCTGTGTTAAATTTATTAAGAACATTACAATCTTGAAATATGTATTTTCTGTTAGTCAAAATATAATCCAATTCTGATGTACCTTCATTTGGATGCTTTCATGTCCATTTCCTTTTAACATTTTTCTCAAAAAATGAATTCATAATATAAAGTTTTTCTTTTTCTGCAAACTCCACAAGTCTATGTCCTCTCTCATTTCTATTACCATAACCAAAATTACCTACAGCAATTTCAACTTTCATTTGTCTACCAATTCTAGCATTAAAGTCTCCCATAACAATTTTAAAATGTTGTTTACTCTGATCAAAAGCCTTTTGTACATCCATATAAAAATCTTCTACTACTTCATCACTATGAGAACTTGTTGGGGCATAAACCTGAATTATCTGCATTTGGTATCTGCTATTAAGTTGTATAACTAATCTTGCCACTCTGTCCGATACACATCAATCTCCACAATATTGTTCTTCCACTTTTTATTTATAATGAATCCTACTCCACTTGTATTTCCAATATGTGTGCCTTTATAATAGAGTATATGTCCTTTTTTTAAATCAATTGTCTCTTCACCTTTTCTTCTAACTTCACAAAGTCCAATAATGTCCCATTTAATATAAGACAATTCTTCTTCTAATTCTTGCAATCTTCCTTCACTTGAAAGTGATCTGCAGTTGTAAGTACCTAAATAAAAAGTCATCATCAAATGGCAGCCTGGGTCCGCAATCAGGGAATTCTTAGCACCCTCTGCCTTCGGCCACCAACCGCTGCCTTGGTTGGTGACTTTATAGCCTCCTGGGAATAAGGGCCATGCTTTATTTTTGTCTGCCATAATTGTATATATGTATTGGAAAAATCTTTATCATTTACACAAACATTCATTCTGCCTTATCAGGCACTGAGAAGAAAGACCATGGTGTTTCTTGATCTTAAACTCAGAGGTAAAAAGCCAATAAACTCACCACGCTGGATAATGCGTGTTGGTGAGCAGCCCATCCATGTTCGTATACTATATGAATAATCACATAGTAATAACAGCTGCAACGACAAGAACGTATGGAGTGGACATTAGGAATATGCCCTGCTAGGTTCCTTTAAGTTCTCCAAGAGGAATCAAAGGGTCTCCTTTCAGTTAATAGCAAACTCCTTTATTTCTACCAAAAGCACTCAAACCAAGTTCAATTCTGTGATTAATTTTAGATATTATGTTTTTAATTGTATTAAACACCAGTTTTTATTTTCTTCTCCTGAGTAAATCCATTGAACATTACTTTAGTCTTTTTAGTATCTATTTTTAGTACCTTCTTAGTTCTATCTGATAAATCTTGCAGTAATTCTTGAGGTTCTGAAATGTTATTTGCAAAACAACTACATCATCTGCTAAATCTAGATAACTTAAAACAAATATAATTTACAGCCAACCCAACTAAGCATATAATATTGATCAATAAATGGGTATCTAGATATTGTCAGCAAGTAAAACAAATGTGGAAAACTGCTCAAACTTTAATTGACCAGCGTTTGGCAAACGTAGTTAGTGTATATTGCTTTATCTTTCACTGTTCTTCTATGAGGAACCTTTTAAGAAACTAATGCCCTGCAGTGGATTATCTAGAAGATGTTTATCTATCTTTATATATAATTAAATAAATTCTGAAATTTTTGAAATCAGTTTAAAGTTTTCTCTATTAATTTTTATGCTATCAGTGGGATTTTGTATTAATATAAATTTAATCTAAAGTTGGAATTTTAAAAATACTTCATCGTTTTGATTTACATATTTTAACATTATATTTAATTACATATTTCAATTGATGCATATAATTTTATTTAAAAGGGGGGGGGGGCGACAGAAAAAACTTTGTATTTTGAGTGATTCGTTGCACCTGTTATTTGTATTGCATCTATTCCTTTATTTGTAGCAGCTGTAAGTCTTTATTGTAATTATCTGTGATTTTATTTGTTTAGATTCTCTAATAAATAAAATGTTGCAAAAAATTAGGGACGTTTGTACTGACAGCTGAAAATATTAAACATCTGGAAATTTTATCAGGTTTTATTACTATTTACGTTTAAAAAATACATGTTGTTTTTGATGTTATATATTAATTACTATTATTTTTAGCACTTTAATGAATTTATGTATGCTGAACCCACAATATGGATTCAAATTCAGTTTCTAGGCAAGTATAAAGCTTTTTTTTTTAGATAGTCGACTATAGCCACTTTAAGTAACCATCTGATTATTGGTCTGCAAATGAGTGTTATTTAATTAGTTTTTTGTGTGATTTAATTTAGTGGTTGCATGGCTAAATCTAGAGCTCAAGACCCATTGTTTGTGGCTGCACTCTGTCTTTAGATGCTTGAACTTCTTATGAACTCCTGACCAAAAACCATTTAATTATTTCATTTCATTAGCCTAATATATATTGTCATTTTTTTTCACTTTTGTATATCCCTTATCAAACATTTCTGTATTGTATATTGTATACTGTCCTATTTGGTTTAGTGCAGTGGTATAATATCAGACTCTGAAGTTCAAGATTCTGGGATAGATCCCAGATTTGGTACTTTCAATGCTCAAACTTCTTATGAATTCTTGAGCAACAATGCCATTCAGTATTTTTCAACCATTTGGAATCCTAACTCTAAACAAGGCATGCAGTTTACTACAAACAGGGTTTAATAAATTCTCCAAATAGATTTATTTGGAAAATAAAGTTGTTCTTTGTATTTCTCCTAGAAGAAAATATAGAGATCTTAAATATCATTACAAGATTGTAAATAAACAAGTTATTCTATCCGATGTAATTTCAACTATTATAATTAGCTCTTATGAACATGATATTTGATTTGCTTTGGTCTGTTATATTCAAACTTGTTATTCCAATGTTCTTAAATGTTCTCCTTTATTCAGTACCTTCTTTATACAATCAGATTTTTAGTAATAAGCATTTTAATTTAGATTATAAGCAATTTTGTAATATTCTTAAATTTAAAAGTCATTGTTGATTAATTTAAATTTATTATTTCTATATTTACTACTTTGTTTGTTACTTCCTTTTATTATTATTATGTTATACACATTGTGTTTATTCCCTTTATCATTTCAATATGCAAACTATAATTGACTATATGCTGTTGTTTAGCACTTAAATAAATGAATTATTATTAGCAGTCACAGCAGCAGCAGTAGTAGCAGCAATAATAGTAGTGGCAGCAGCAAGCAATAGCAGCAGTAGAAGTAGAAGTAGCAGAAGCATATAGTAGTAGCACTAGTAGAAGCAATAGTAGTAGCAGTAGTAGAAGCAGCAATAGCAGCAGCTATAGAAGGAATAGAAGCAACAGCAGCAGTAGCAATAGCAGTAGTATCTGTAACTCATCATTATGGCAATCATAAAAATTAACGACTCCTATTATTTATCCAAATTAAAATCTTTTAAGTTTTAAATTAAACAATTAATATGATTGTGTTTATATATAAATATGTATATGGATAAAATTAAAAGTTAAAAATAAATTAAACTTAATATTTAAAGTTTTGCTCTCAAATGTTTAAACCACATGATGTGAATTAATAATAGTGGCTTTGCTTATAATAATTCTTCTCATATGCACTTTAATACAAAAAAATTTTTTAATAAAATTATATTTTCCTGACAGTTTCAGCTTTCCAGTAGTCTTCATCAGAGAGAAAGCTCTGATGAAGACTGCTGGTCAGTTGAAACTGTCAAGAAAATAAAAAAGTTTATTAAAAATTTTTTTTACATTAAAGTATATATGAGAATAGTTATTATAAGCAATATATATATATGAATATATAAAGAAATGCAAAGAAAGTACAGGAGAAGAATAAGAATAATGGCTTTAATAACATAAGTTCTATCTAATAACAAATAATAAATTCCTCTCCTCTTGAGTAAATGATTGGTTATTATAATGAATAAATAATATATATATATAATTTTTCTAAAAAAACACTTTTACTTACTTTGATGAGTAATGGCTGAAAACAAATATATATATATATATATAATCACAATGTTGATTGTTATATGAAATTTGAAATATAAGGAGGCAAAATCCATAAATTAATTAATTCTATCATTTTTTTATTATCTAATAATGAGTAATTTAATTAATGTATGACTAGCCTATACTTTTATTTCAAGTTTCATATAACAACCAAAATTGTGATTCAAGAATTTTTTGTTGTTGTTTTTAGCACATTATTTGTTAAATTAAATAATTTTTTTTTTTTTAGAAAATAGTTTTTTTCACCAAAACGTGCCCCCAAACACTTTTTATATGCAATTATTATTAATCCTATAAATATACAATTTTTATATAATATACAATTTTTATATATGTTATTTTTTAGTACTTGAATGTATCCCCATATCATTTCTATTTTTCAAAATCATTTATTATGAATAGGAAATCTATTCATATTCAAATTCAAAACTGAGAATATAAACAATGCTGCCTTATTTCCGGGATATGAAATTAAATTCACACATTGTGTTTATGAAGGCTTCAGGTTAAAATAGAATTTTTAGGTAAATAATTAAGATATAGGTCAAGCATTGGTGGCCTAGCAGTTAGCATAGCTGCCTTCCAAGCAGCTGACTTGGGTTTGCTTCCCGGTCAATGCATTTGACATATGAAAAAGAAAATAATCAAGATATAGTAAGATTTGATCTGTTATGTATTTTTCTTTCTATTTTAATCAACTATAAATGCTTTTTAGCACAATACTCATCAGATTAAATAAAAGAATATCTTTTAAATTATAGTGCCATTTATTGTGCATCACTCAAAACTTACCAAACCAATTTCAGGGTGGTTTGAAATGTATCTCATCAATACTCTTCAGTGGAAAACCCTAAATATTGCATTGTTATAAAGCATCACTTTGATTTTTCAAAATCCTTTTTTCAGTATTCTTTTTTTACATAAACAGGAGAGCTATTCCTATTTAGGAATAAAAGAAATATAAACATACTGACCATTCAGAAGAAATTAATTTTAAAATCAATTAAAATTTTTGTTTTTATTAAGGCTACAGTTTAAAAAATCAATTTTTACATCAAAAATCCAAAAGGAAACTAAGATTTTAATTTCTGTTTTTTTTTTCTATTTTAATCAGCTATAAATACCTCTAAAATTTCTTCCTCAAATTAGACTAAAGGGTTCACTTAAAAAAATATCATGCTGTCTGTTGTACATGACTCAAAACTTACCAAACCAATTTGAAGGCAGTTTGAAATGCAGTTTTCAACACTGTTAGATTGGACAACTCTAAAATATTGCATTACCATTAAAACTAAACATGTGTATAAAATTTGAAGAAAATCTGTAGATTAAAAAATCAATTGCAAGACGTGATCAGCTTTAAGTTAAATAAAAGCAATTAAAAATTCTATTTATAAATTAACTGGAACTTTTCTTTTGACAGAGAATTTGAAATATAATAAATAATAAAAATTATATACAACAGCTATATATATAATTACACATGAAAAGCCTTTTTCAGCAGATGGTTTCAGGTCCTTTAAAATGCTAAGCATTTATTTTAATGTTATGTGATGTGATGCATTATGGCTTCTCCTTAAACGAAGTCAAGAATATCTCAGCAATTATGCCCAGATAAACCTGTTAGCCACTTTATTTTACATTCCCCACTCTAAATTTACCTATAATCTGCTCTATCCCATTTCCACAACATAATCTTTGTCAACTCTATAACCTTTATATCTAAATCCCCCTTATCTTTTCCCAAACCCAACATAAAAACCAATAATTCACTTTCTGTATAATAACTCTTTTCATATTTATTTTTCCACAACTTCATTATATGTACTCTTTCTGTTTTCAAACATTTACATTCAATTAATTCCTTCCTTACATAATTTACAAAATAAATCACCCATATTTTTCCATTTACATGTATATTCTTTTGTAGCTAAAGATCCCGTTCGAGCCTTAAACAATAAACTACTTTCCTTACTATTATCATATATTAGCTCACCCCTAATATTCTGTTTATTTCTGTTTATTTTATTTGTTAACCAATTATTGCAGATACAGAACCATCTAGTGTTCTATAAAGGAAGTAAAATAACAAGAATAATAAAATAAACATCAGTAAATAGAATAAAACATTTCTATAGAGATTATTATTAATTAACCATATTAATTTTTATTAACATATATATTTTTATAGCTGTTATATATGATTTTAGTTATTTATTACAATTTATATGAAAGAACAGTATAATGGATTTCATTAATTTCCATTTTTGACTATATTAGAACATAAAATGGTTTGCTGCAATCCATTTTATATGTGTTTAAGTAACTATAATAACTCCCTCACTAAATTGTAATAAATTGAAGTCAATAATAGTATATATTCAGAGAAAATATTGAAAACATTAAATACAAACTTAATGTATTTATAGTATCAAAGACAACCATTATAATGAAGGATTTTAAAAAGTCCAAAAAGCTGTTCCCTCAAAATGTGCTCGAATCAACACTGTTTAATATTCTGATTATCACTGAGTTTAACATTATTAATAAACCATGCCTCAATAATTTTATGTTTCCTACCAAAACATCACATGGCCTTACTTTATACGTTGTTAATTCATTAGCAGATTCTTCTATTCTCACTACTAGCATAAGCTTTAGTAATCAATAGATATCAGATAATAGTGCTTAATAAATTATTATCTAATGCTGTCATATTCAAATATCTCCAGTCTAGTTTCTAGTTTATGGCTTTCACCAGTGAGGATATTTCTGGATGTTTTTTTAACCATAAACATGAATTTTTTTAATTTAATGCATCTTTTTACTAGCAGCCATTTTTTACTTTTGTTATATTGTCAAGCTACCAACTCAAATTAAAAAACTTCAATCCAGGTATATTTACCTTCATAGTTATATAGATTCTGAAGCCAGTTCAGTTTCTGTATGTTATAATAACTTTAGTTTTTTTTATAATCTTACTATTCTTTGGCCAGAATTTGTACAAAACCTATGAGATATCACATGGGCAACAAGACATCACATGACCTTAGTTTACAAATTTTTGCAATTAATAAGTTTATACACAAATAGTTTGTAGTATGATAAAAATGTAATTAATTTGGTTTTACATAAATGTGACCAATTTAACTAAATGTGCATATAACAATTAATTGCATATGATAATTACATATGTTATACATATATTGCATATAAGCACACATGTATAAATGTTGAAAGGACAGTTATACCTTTATGAATATATTTGTTTTATATAATAAATAAATATATCATGGTATAATTTATTTTTGATATTGTATGTAATTGATAAGGATTATATTAAACAATTAAAGATAATACTGAGTGTTAATAGCTCTTAACAAGCTTTTTTGGATATCCCTATCCTTGTTCTCAAACCAGTTTCTAGCTGTGGCTGTCATCAGTGAAGTGTTAAGATATTCAGACATTCATCAGTGAGACACTAGGATATTCAAACATTAGATCTAATATCTGAATATCCTAGCACCTCACTGACAATAGCCACAGCTAGAAACTGGTTTGGGGATAGGGATATTTGGAAAAGCTGGTTAAGAGCTATTAACACTCATTATATAGCATTTCTAATACAAGCTTATTAAATTAAGTCACATGATGTACAACTTGATTTTCTTGCTATTGTTATTTAATGTTTTTAACATAACCTTTTCTACTGTTACACCTGGTGGAAGTTTTTAAAAATGCTCAATCTTTCTTTTCTATATAAAATCTTTATTTTATACTAAAACTCAAATAAATTGAACTTGATTTTTTTTTAAAATTTAATTTTACAAATTAAATATATTCTAAAAACTCATATTTGAATTTTGCAAATATTGAAAAAATGATCTATAAATAGAAACAAAGAGCATAATTCTGATACAATACTGTGATCTTCAAAAAATAAGCAAATATTTTTTTTACTTTAATTTTTTTAAATGTAAACAAACAAATGTGGATTTATGATGAATATATCAAATTCTGTTTTAAAATGTGATATTTGCATTATAATTATTACAATATTTGAGAAGTCTTTACTACCTTGTCACTTCCAATAGATAATGATATTATAATGTCATGATTTTCTTTATTATTATTATTATTATTATTATTATTATTATTATTATTATTATTATTATTATTATTATTATTATTATTATTATTATTATTATTATTATTATTATTATTATTATTATTATTATTATTATTATTATTATTATTATTATTATTATTATTATTATTATTATTATTATTATTATTATTATTATTATTATTATTATTATTATTATTATTATTATTATTATTATTATTATTATTATTATTATTATTATTATTATTATTATTATTATGGTCAAATTTATTAACTTCTATAGATAAAATAAAAGTGTATATGTGTATTCTTTTTATTTTAAATAATTATCAACCAATTAGTGTGTAAAAATAATCAGAAACAATTAATAAACAAGCAAAAAATCATATTCTTTTTATTACAAAAATTTTGTGTGAAAACTAGACTATCAAAAAAGAACACCTTTGGAGGTTTGAATAATGAAGTAAAGAAAATTTATCTTTGCCATCAGTTTGTGACATCTGACCTCTTCAGGTTTTGTTTTGAATTAATAAATCAATAACAGCATGGCTGCAGAAACTATGTTATTAAAAAGCCTACATTAATATCAGTTAAAATGATGAGAAAACAGCAATCTAAAGTGGTAGAATTACCAAGTTATTTCTGAAGTAAACAAATTGTGAGTTTTAATGGAAATGAGTGCTGACTAGTTAAAAATTAAATTATACAATGGGTTATTTATTTATTGCATGTTCTTCCTGTATAGAACACAATCCAGTTTATATCTAGAAATTTTAATTGGTGTTTGCCTACTAACATCATTATTGGATATCTTTTTCTAATTAATAGACAAATTTTTACATTTATTTCTATTGTTTATATTGCAGGGATATTTAGTTCACATGCTGAAAAAATGATATAGCAACTAGATGTTACAGCTATGAGACTTGGTTCATTATTTAAATACAGGATTTGGAGATGCTTTCATTCCAAATATGTTCCCATATATACACACAGACATTAAAAGCAATAGTTAAAAGTAAATGAAATATATAATAAAAAATCATCCAAGAAATTTTATTTCATTATTAAGCTTATTCTTAATGAAGATATGTTTTCAAAAATAGACAGAATCATCATATTTTAGCTATGTTAATGAAAGTTACAACAGCATGGAACCATCCATATTGTAAAATAAAACAGCTTGTGTGAGAAAATCAGGATTATAGAAATTAAACAATAACTAAACTGAAAGATAAATTGTAAAAAAAAATGGACACATTGATAAATGGAAAAAATACACAATTGATGCACATGATAGAAATAATTAATATTTTATAATTTGATTGCAAAATGAGATCCATCAGAACCATAGTTCTCATAGATTGGTTCAGTCTGCTGTTCTATTTAAACAGTAGAATATGTCGGTGCTTTATTCAAATTAGAAAATTTACATATTCCATTTGTTCAATAACTGAACACTTTTCTTGTTAATTACATTCTTATTGTTGACTATGAACCACACCCCTTTAACTTTTCTTTGCCTGTCATCCTGCTTTATGCCCACAAGATTAAACTTGATATTCACAAGCAATTGTAAGGACATAATTAACAAGGTGTCCAGTTATCAAGCGAATGGAATATGTAATTTTTAAATTTGAATAAAGTGCCTAAATAATCATCTCACTGTTTAAATGGAATTTCAGATTTAATCAATTAATGAGACCTATGATTCTGGTGGACGCCACTGACAGTGCACTCAGCCATGACTAAGTTGCAAAAGAAATAAAAACATTTTGTGTCATGGACATGCAAGATGTTTCACAATCAAATTACAAATACTAATGAAGTAAACATTTAATATTACAATTAATATTTTATCTATATTATAAAGTCTGGTATAATGAACTAATTGATTTTAAAAGGTCATTCATTAAGAAGGTCACTCATTGTGTTATCCTTCCATTACAGATTACTCTGAAATACATGTGTTTAGCAATATGTTTAAGATCTATACCTATAGAGAAGAAGCAAGTTATCATTCAAAAAACCATTTAAGCAAAACAAATATATGCAAAAATCAAAATGTACATAAATTAATACACTGTACAGGCTTACGCCTGTGCATACAGATATATATGTAATATATAAGAGATTCAAACTCAGACTTTCACACAACCCTCAACTCTCCAAGCCATCTCATATTGCTAACCTACCTGATCACACACATGTTGAAAAGATAAATAATCACCAATATATATGTATTTCATAATAAACCAGCACTCGTCAGTTGGTCCAGATTACCCTCTCCACACATATATACAATCAGTGCCCAGCTTTACATTAATATAGCAAATCTTCATACTTTAATGGATAGGCTTCAAACTACTCCAACTCTCAACTCTTCAGTCTTCCATTTCATTGAAAATCTGATGATGGAATGTCTTAGCACTAATGAGGGCTTTGAACATTCCATCATCAGATTTTCATTGGAATGGAAGGCTGAAGAGTTGTGAGTTGGAGCAGGTTGAAGCCTGTCCATTAAAGTATAAAGAATTGCTATCTTAATATAAAGCTGAGCACTGATTGTATATATGTGTGGAGACTGGACCAACTGATGATTGCTGGTTTAGCATGAAATACATATATTGGTGATTATTTATCTTTTCAACATGTGTGTGATTAGGTGGGTCAGCAATATGAGATGACTTGGAAAGTTGAGGGTTGTGTAAAAGTCTGAGTTCAAATCCCTTATTTACAAAATGTACATGTAAAAATACATATAAGAAAGTAAATGCTATTTAAACTTTATACCATTTGATTTTAACAAAAACTAAAAATATAAACATTCTAAATCATGGTTCCAGCTCATATTGTCAATTAAAGTCTACCTTTTAAAAAATTTACTTATACTAATAAAAATCTCTTTATTTTTACTTTTTTGTTTAAAAGTTATTCATTTTTTTGATTATGTTAATCAACTTTTTATTATTGTTTTTTTTTTCCAGAATCTGTAAAATATTTGCAAACCATGTCATATGCCAGCCAATAGTATTTGTTATAACATTTGCATTCATTGGTAGTTTTATAACTTATTTGTTTAGATTTTTTTTTCATAGCAACATTTATCAGCTTTTTAATTCTGATTTTAAAATAACTACATGACTCTATCACATAATTCCAACTTATGCATTGCTGCTTGAGCAGCATGCTCTATTGGTCACTGCAGCTATTCTTTGTAAAGTTTTAATAACTAATCAATGCCAGTTAATACTTCTTAATAAGTCCCTATCTGATTGCTGTCTGATCCAATATCTAAATCTTTTTGTTGATGAAAGCTATAAATCCAAAACTGATCTGGTGATATTGGATGGGACAACATTTGATAAGAATTTATTAAACATTATCTCTTGGCATCTATGAGTTTCTAAAGCTTACTTTAGGTATCATAGATATGGTGAAAAAAAGAATATGATGTTGATTCCACAATATATAAGCTGAAACCATGTGATATTTTATTACTCTCATACTAATCATGGGCTTAAGATAAAAGTTCATGTAGTTATCAAAAAACTAGAGACATTATAATATATAGATATTGAACTGGTTTTAGATCTATATAACTATACAGTCAATTTGGCTTGAATTGAAAACATTTGTTGTTCAGTTTGATGGATAGTTTGATATTAAATCAGAGAAATAAATGATAGCTACTAGAAAGAATGTGCATTAGATTCCAAAAGTTTATATGCACTAACATAAGATCCAAAACTTTTTACAGATGAAAGCAATAAACTAGAAATTAATCTAGGTGTACTGGATAAGATAGCACTGGGTAATGATTTATTATTACTATTATCTGGTATGTATTAATTATTAAAGTGTCCACCAGATGGCACAGCTGTAATGAAAGAAGAATGTGCTTCTAGTAATTCTGATTTTCAAGATTCTGGTTAAAATTATTATATGTAAGCAGAAGAATAATTAAAAAAATAGCATATTATATTTCCACTGTTAAAATTTTGAATATATATTTATCTTCATTATGAAGGCCTTAATTTAGTGGAAAAAACTGTTTGATGTATAATTTGTTCAGAGTAGAAGCTTCATCATTGCAGATCTATCTGTAATAGAAAAATAAACCCAGGTGAATTTGAAAAAAATAGGTTGCATAATAATAACAAAAGAAGTTACACAAGTCTTAATTGAAATAAAAAATGCAAAAAAGTAATAAGATTCCAATTGAGTTATTAAAAGCTTTGATGGAAAAGAATTTGTAAAAATTAATTAATGCTTGTAATGAAATCTATGATTTTCAAAAGTGACATTAGATTTTCTTTCATGTATATATCTCCATAGAAACCAAAGTATTACCACAACAAGATTAATCTATGATTTTATTGAGACTCTTGAACATTTGACTTTTAATATCCCTGTGTAGTTTGATGCAGTTTTAGAGTGATGGATTTGAGAAGTGAAAGTACATAGATCATAGCTCAATTCATGAGTAACAAATCATGTTTTATATTTTCAAAACATTTTGTGTATTCTTATTGGAAGAACAGTTTGAATTTTTTAAATGAGCAAAGACTAAAAATGCAATCGAAATAATATGAGCTGTTAGAAGAAGAGAGGTTAATATGTGTTTGTTTGATTTGTTATTAAAAAGTAGGATGATAGATTTAAGAAGTGAAGGTACATAGATAATAGCTCAATTCATGAGTAACAAATCATTTCATTATGTAAAAAATAGAGTCATAGATCACATGACCCCATTCTCTTAAGCTTGTAAGATATAAACAATAAGCATTGCCCATTACTCAACAAGCTTTGTGATAAATGCTTAGCCAGAGAAAGCATTTAAAATATCTCTGTCAGGAAAACCCCCCCCCCCAACCTCTGACTATGGTTTTGTGCTTTGGCACTCATCAGAGCAGCACTAGGGTAGCTACAGACACTAGATATTTTAAATGATTTCTCTGGCTAAGCATTTATCACAAAGCTTGTTGAGAAATTGGCAATGCTCATTGTTTATTTGATTATATGTTTTATATTTTCCAAAACATTGTGTATTCCTGTTGGAAAAACAGTTTGATTTGATTTAAAAAAAGCATATAAAGTACATTTTTAGGATGTGTTGAACTATTCACTCATTTTATATACTCATACAATGGTGTGATTTTACAATTGTGGTCCATATAATATTGCATCCAGCAAGCTGAAAAATGTATTGATCGGTTTTATGATCTTGCTATTGTATTTTTAAAATTTTATAAAGCATCCTTAAATGAAAATTTTTATTGTTTTTATATTGATCAGTGTCCAAGTTTTACTTCCATACAATAAATTATATAAAACAACAGCTCTGTATACAACTAACTTAGTTGCTGTACTTATTTTGCTGTGATGAAATGCTCTATCTTTTAACTTAAACAGCAGCACAGCATAGTCTGTGTTAAGATAACCATATATAAACTATAAAGTATTGCTTATATCAACAAAATATTTTTATAGATCAGCAATTAAAACAATAAATTAAAGCTGTACTTAAATACTGGTTTATTTCCACCATCTAATGTTAAATATTAAAAGTCTTTAGAAAAGCTTCATTTTATTTAAATTTTCAAATTACATTCAATTGTTAATAATAGCACACAAGTTAGTATATGCACAAAGTTTTGGGAGGTATTCTTTTCCTCTCTTCTTCAGTTGTTGCTGGCCTGACCAGTGACATTACTAGCATAGGATTTGAACTTACATTCTTGAATATGGTTAGTATATGCACAAAGTTTCAGGAGATATTCTTCTCCTCTCTTCTTCAGTTCTTGCTGGCCTGACAATAACATTACTAACATACGATTTGAACTTGGACCCTTAGATTCTTGAATATTGAATTTTAAGATAACCCTCTAATCAAATGAGCCAATACCTCTTGAAATGTTACTAATACTAACAGTTGAAAGTAATTTGAAAATTTAAATAAAATTTAAGTTTTTCTAAAGACATTCAATACTCAATATTAGATGATGAGATAGTCCAATGTATAAATACAGCTAAAATACCATCATCACAAATCTTTAGGAAAGCAACAAATTAAAACAATACTTTGTAATTTTGTCTTGATCATAAAAGTTTTCGAATAGAACAGTAGTCTATTTGGATTTAAAAATTATCGAGTACTCTTCACTAAACAATCTTAGATAAATAATTGGGTGGGTGACTGTTTTAATCCTGGTTGAGACATTTTCAACTATTTGAAAAAGCTTTAAGCTTCAATTCAACTTGAACCCAAAGTCAACCTTATGGCAGGTATATACGCTAAGCGCTACAGTATAAAGATGTTTAATTTGTATATACGTTATAAGATTATTTTAAAAATTGCATTATAGTTAATATTTCCATAATGTTGGTGGAGTGTGGTTTTTTTAAGAATGTGTGTTTGCTTTGATTAGTCATCTCATACAATTGTAGGTGTTTTTTAAAAATACTTTTCAAGAATTTTTATTGAATCGAGATTGAATTTTTTATAGTTAAGAGGGGGGGGGGATGTTGTAAAGCATAGTGTTAATATAAAATCTGTCAGTTGTTAAACCTGAACATCTGTGTGACATTTTAGTTTTAATTAAGGTTTTTCAAAACAGTGTTGGGGTGTCGGCGTTACACAGATCTGGTAGGAGTAGCTTTGATTAGAAGCACATCAAACGTTTTCTAGGAAAAAAATTACCTGGGAGATTGTAATGTAAATATGTTTGTCATTTCCTGTCAAATATGTTTTTAATTTGTTTTTATTACATTGTTAATAATTCGGCTGACTTATTAAATAAATTTTTTTTATTTTCGGTCAATAATAGATTAAAGGTCGCTTCAGGATTAATCCTGCGTGGTCTTTTGCAATGATAGAATTTCAGACTCTGGAGCAAAATGGTCCATAAATCGATTCTAGTTTTGGACTTACCGCTACTCGCACTTCTTTTGAATTCTCAAACAATAAAGTTATTTGTATATATATACTCAAGGCTTAATGTGTTGTTTGCATCTACAACATAGTAAGTCGATATAGTGATTAGTAAAATAATTTTCTAAGTTTGAACTCAGATCACCAGTGAAGCAAAACATTGATATATTAAAAAAAAATTCAGATAGTCAGCCAAAAGCTAGAATTAGTAGTCATATAATCATTATAGTTTTTAAATTTTATCCATCTACTGCAGGATGATCTCTCCAACTTTAATCCAGTGTCTCTAATCTATAGCTACTCTTCTCCACATCATTCTAGCTAATTTCCTTATTTTATCCATATATTTTTTATATGGTTTCTTTCTAGATATTTTATAATAATAATCTTAGATTCCGGTTTAAAGTTTCACGGTGTATTGATTTTTCTTCTAGCAAGATGCCAAGCTCGTTTCGGAATCTGCTCTTCCAATAATGTCAATGGTATATGTTTATTCTCTCACCCATATATTTGCCTTCGAATCCTTCCTTATTATTCCCAACTTACATTTCTCATACTTTAGAATATAGTCTAAAGACTTTTGTTAGATGTTCTTTAAGTTTCACTTGTAAGAACCATAAAACATGTCTTAGAAGACTTACTTTCAGATATCATTAAGCATCACATGATCACCATCTCTTATACTAGCACATAATTGTTTATAAACAAGGCAAAACTCTCCATACAGTAATGCCACCCTGTGGCATCCATTGATTACTCTGGTTGGCACAGGGTGGCACTACTATATGGAGAGTTTTGCCTTGTTTACTTTTAGATATGTGGTCATCACCATTTTTTAAATATTGTCCAATTTCTAAGTTTAGTTTCTGTTTCTGATTCATAGTTCACATCTTTCCAACAAACTTTTTCATCTGATGCCTTCATCACATATTGTTGGTTGTTTTCTAGGCCATTAACTTAAAGTTATTTAAGCAATATGGTTATCTTTTTTCACTTAATAATTTTTATGGAGTATTCTGAAATTTTAAAATGTGTCAGAGGAAGAGCTAAAGGCTCCTAAACTGGCCAAAGGCAATTTAATTGACTATATGTTACTGGACAAAAATTTTAGAAAACACGGCTTGGAGGAAAAAGTAAAAGAAAATACATTTTATATATCAGGAAGTAAAAAATCGGAAACAAATAAAAGTCTTATTTTATGTACACGCATACACACAATGTTTTTTAATATCAATCATTTGTTTTTTATTTACTTTAATTAATTTTTTTAACAATCATTTTCTTTTGATCTTGTCATCTGATGCATGTGTTTAGCCACGAGGTATATAGAAGTACCAGGGCAATCAAGATTAATGTCATGTTGCAATATACATGACATATTATTTGTAGCAGCGACAGACAGATAAATTTTGACAATCGGTTTTCGCTCTGGCATGTAATTAAATTTAAATTATAAATATTTTTTTTAGAAAATAAGTTATCAAAAATTGAAACGTTTAAATTATTCTTAAATACTGGTTATAAAGCTTCAAATTTGCATCAATGTGTGAGGTTTATATATTTGTTTAATATATATATTTAAATTTTTTTTCTTGAAGGTAAGTGAAGATAATACTACGAGAGATAATATTTTATCATCATTGGTTACTGTTTGCCATTATTTTTTAATATTGTTTGAAAATATTAGTTGAGCAATAATTTTATACTTTAAAAAAAAAATACAAATTAAGTTAAAGGTGAGAGAAAAAAAATTAAAAGAAGGAAAATTCAACGTTATCTATTCTCAATTAGATTACGTAAACAATAATGATAAACTCTTTAATTAAATGAAACTATTAACTGCTCAATCTGCCACTAGAGCATTTGAATATCAGGTGACCTCTTGAACGGTTAACTCTTAATATTACTACTTTTACAATCAATATATTTTAAATAGAATTAACACAACAATGTCAGCACATATATAATATCAACAATGTTTATTATGAATTTTTTAAAAAAGATTGTATTTTAACCACAAAATTTTATGTGCACTCATAAAAAATAAAATTTGCTATTAGCTAGTGATGTGTAATGAACACAAAATATTTAAATTAACAAACGTAATGGTCTTTTAAAAATTCTAAATATTGCAATGTATTCTACCTACGATAGGTTCATGGCATAGTAATTCAAGTTAATAGCTTTCAAAAAAAAAAAAATAATAACCATGACAATATTCAAAGAAACTTCGATCCAGTTTTCATCCATGACTCCAAGTTCACTTTACCTTATCTTAAATTGAATTCCAAGAGATTATAAAAGAATTTAAAAGATACCACATATGAGATGAATGTATTAGATGAAAAAATTATTGGAATGTGAAGAACTATGAATTAGGAATACAAAAATTCAACCTACAAGACCCATAATTTGGAATTTAAATCAAATGTTGAAAATTTTTAAAAGTTCCAAATAGGTTTAGAGTTTTGTTTCAGATATCTACTCTATAATTAAATTAATTGTCCACCTGAAATTGGTTAGAAAATGGATATGTAGCCATTCAAAAGTGACTGGCAAATGGTTATTTAACCATTCTTTAAATAGAGAATTGAGCAAAGATAAAAAAAAAAATTGAAAATCTCACATTGGACATTTGGAAAGTCTAGCCATTTTTTTTCCCACTGTCTTTGTTCTACTGTGGGCTATTTAGAAGTGTATTGTGTTCCATTTTATGTAGAAAAAGATATTCAGTGCTATATCTTTGTATTCAGAATTTCAATTGTATTCTCATGAATTTGTGGAGAATCGTACACAGAATATAAATTATCCAAATGAAATTTACGGATTCATTAAATAATAAAAATTTTCAGGATTTTTTTTTTCATAAAATTGAGTATTTTTTTCAGTTAAATGCATTTATAACTTTCAAATTAAAGTCTTTTTTAAAGAGAAATGATTAATTGCATAATCCATTAGTTGACTTTTCTTGAGCAACTGTAATTGTCAGTTAAGCGCATGGAGATGGTGAATAAGAAAAGCATAACAGTGAAACAATCTTAATGTAGTATGCTTAGCATGCTTTCAATATCTTTCTTATATCATAATTATAGCAATAGATGAGTAAATTGTTCACAGATGGTGTAATATAAGTATCATGTAAGTTGTACACAAATAAGCTTAAATAGATATATTGAAATATATAAATTTGTCAGGTGCTGTGCTCAGGCCACTGACATACTTCACAGGTGGCATATAGTGGACTAAAGCCAATTATAAAAAACAAAAAACAATAAACAGTGCTCCACTAAAAGCTCCTGCTGCATTGTAGGATTTGATGTTGATCATCAAAGACCTGGTACTAATTCCAATACAGTTTTTTCTGTCACCTTTTCTTCTTCAGTCAATTAAGTTATTGTGAGATCTAGTCATCATGAATCTCTTATACAATCAAGTTTCTTTTTTATAATAACTGTGACCATGGGATTGTATATTTGTGCAACAGTATTTCCATTCTTTAACTATATGCATAACATTTGTGACTTTAATATCCCTCCCTCTTTTAAAACTCAAAGCAATGACTAGGACAGACTTAATAAGCTGGCTTTTCTTAATAGCAATCTTTGTTTGAGACAATACAATAACTTATGAGTTGGTTTGGAATTGGATTTAAGCGAGAGCAATTTTAGCTGGGCCAAAGGTCTATATTAAAGCAAATCTCCGAATGCATGCCAACTCCATTTAGGAATTCCCCTGTGTACCATGGAAGTGAAAGGGCTTTAAAAATGTGATCTAAAATAGTCTGTCTTACACAATCTGGCTATGTTGTCATGCTCCATGGATTGCACATTTAGAAGCAATAGAAATAACAATTGTAATACTAATATCAGTAGTAGCAGGAAAGCAAACAGCAATGGCAGTACTAAAGATATAAATATCATAAATCTATTTTCTTTTAAATATAGGTACATGGAATTTGAAAACCTTACTTGATATAAACTTTTGAAGACCCGAAGGGAGAACTACATTTGTGGCTATGGAACTATCAAGATTTAAGTTTGATATAGGTTGTCTTAGCAAAACTCATCTCTCAGAGGAATGTTTAGAACAACAGATGGATGGAGTACAGGTTTTTTTGGAAAGGCGGGACTCTCAACGAAACAGAATGTATGGTGTTGTATTTGTTGTAAAATCTAATTTAGGTATTTTCTATTATTGGAATTGCTCATTGTATCAATGAAGCTGATGATCTTAAAACTGGCCTCACATAATGGTACTAGAGCTCATATTATCAGTGCCTATGCTCCAACCTTAGATTCAAAGAAAGGAAGCTTTTATTCTTTGTTGGACAGCATTATTACAATACAATTAAAAGATCAAATTCTTCTTCTTGGTAACTTTAATGCTCATGTTGGTCCAAATGGTAGATTTTGACCAAAGTCATGAAAATAATGGTATTAGGGCTGTAAATTTAAATGGTTTATTTGGTTTATGCACAACACATGGATTGACTATCACAAACACTTTGTTCAGGCAGACAAACCAATACAAATAAATATAGATGCATCCATGTTCAAAACAATGGCATTTAATAAATCACATTTTTGATAGGAGTTTGAATACAAAAGAAATTCACATTACAAGAGCAGTTCTAGCCTAGATTGTTAGACAGATCATAGATTAGCACATTTCAATTAATATCCATTCTTTAGAATTTACTATTCATACTGTAACAGTAAGAATTTCTACTGTATGGGTTTATATTTATATTAGACAGGTTTGAATTCACCATCTGGATATATAAGATATACACTAAGATACAATAATCTATTCAATATATGTCATATTCTAAATTTGGTTCAAATATATAATAAGTTCAATGGTTAATAAAATTCATATATGTAATAATATTAATCAATGTAATGATGATGATTTATAATTTAAAAATACAAGTACTCCCAAAAATATTTGTCAGTTTCAATAAAAAGAAACTCAAAGACACCAAACCTCCTAAAAGGAAAGTTTACTTTTGGAAAGATTTTTTAATAGAAATAATCATCATCCATTATTAACACAATCCCAGCATGTCCCCCGGTATATTTCATGATTTCTCAGGTTGTGGATATTAACTAGTATATGTGTTTGAAAAGGAAGGTTTTTAATAAATGTGTTTTGTCAGTTCTTACTTATGTATCTGAGACTTGGACACTTAATAGAAGAGCAATATAGAGACTTCAGACCACTCAAAGAAGTATGGAAAGATGCATGTTAGGAGTAACAAGAAGAGATCAAAAATGCAATACATGGGTAAGAGAACAAACAGGTATTACTGACCTCATTGAAAAAATTAAAAAACTGAAGTGGAGTTGGGATGGACATATTGCTAGAAGAGATGATAATAGATGGACATTTGAAATCTTAGATTGAATTCCGAGAGATTAATGGATGAAATAAGAAAGTGTGCAGGTGTGATGTGAAGAAGAGAAGCTAAAGATTGGAGAAGTGGATTGATAATGATTGTTGTTGATGATGATGATGTGTGTAAAAAGGATATATATTTGGATTGAGTTACAAACCCGAACTAAATGGATTAATAATAATCATCATCATCATCATCCAATAATGAATAATATTTCTGAAGTAATTTAATTTTCACTACACCAATTTCATGCAAGGTAGGGATTGTTTCCATCTGCTTTTAACACCTTTAAACCACTAAACACCACATGATCACCATCTCCTACTAGCACATAATTGTTGTAAACAAAAGCAAAACTCTCCATACAGTAGTGCCACCCTGTACTAACCAGAGTAATCAATAGATGCCAGAAGGCTTGTGCATAAAATCCCTATCTAGTTCCTACTCATCCAATATCCCTTGTGGAAGTTCCATATGAAATGTGCATCTTGGAGATCATAGATCTTTTTCACTTATGCTTGGTCATATGTTTATGATTACATTCCTCCACAAGGTGTTAAAAGTGGATAGAAACCAGTCTCTATCTTGTGTGAGCGACATAATAAAAATTACACTATAGAAACATTATTCATATGATTGGTTTGCTTATTGATACTTTAAAAATCGTGTTTTGTGTACTGTTTTTAAGTTCTGGGTTACAAACAGAGGCAATACTGGGTATCAATGTAGAGTTTGTGAGATTTTAGGATATCTACTAATCCAGACAATCATGCAAATAATAAACTATAAATTAGGATATTGAAAAGGACATCACCTCATACTCAGTATTTAATTTTTAAAACAGGCAAAATTCTTCATACAGTAGTGCCACTCAGTGCAAACCAGAGTAATTAATCGATGCTAGAAGGCTTGTGCATAATATTCCTATCTAGTGCCTACTCATCCAATATCCCCAGACTTGTTTCTGGCTTGTGGCCTTCATCAGTGAGGAGCCTTGGATCTGAGAGAGATTACTCTGGCTTACACTGAGTGGCACTACTGTATGGAGAGTTTTGCCTGTTTTGCAATAGTTATGAGCAAGCATAAGAAATGGTGATTATGTGATGTTTAGTAGTTTATTACTTAATTTTTATAAAGATAATAATTAAATACAATTTTTGTAAAAAAAATCTAGCTGAAGTTTATTATATTATTAATTATTAAATTATAATGTAGTTGTGATAAAATATTGCATACCAATATGTGACTATACATGATCAATGCTAATTATATGACTACTTCAAAACTTTATCTGACCATCATCATTTTATTTTTAAATCCAATGCATCTCATATTATATTTTAATATACTATGTGGCCATATATAAAGATATAAAAAGATAGATAATATTTTATTTCCTCTCACTGAACAACTCAAATCATATAACCACTGCTTGTTGAAAGTATAACATGAGTATAACTATCATTTTAAATACCATCATCTTATTATTGGCATTAATTTCCATTGATTATGTATTAGTATGCACTTCATCATATTTTTTGTTTATATAACCACATAACTCATTCATTACAGATTTCCCAAAATATCACATGATAATTATGATAAGATCCACGATCATCTATTTGCTATAATATACATACATTAAATTTCAGAAGATAGAGGGTTAATAAGAGAGAATATGGGGTTACAAGGTTCCATTACAGGGTAGCTATATGTAAAAGTACACATTAAGGCTAAATTATGAGATGAGAAACCATCATCATCCACAAATAAACAAAATATAAAATTGAATATGAAAGGGACAAGCATGAGAGATGGACTAACTGGAAGTTCACCAGCAATATATAAAAGTAATAATCATTCATCATCATCATGATCAACAATAAAAAATAAATCAACAATCAATCATGTAACTAAACTTGAAAGTGGTCCACTATGGACCAAGCTAATTATTTAGCCACTATCAAACCTAGGGCAGAAATACAAACAATGATTATCTGGTTGCACAGACTCATGCCAATCCAAAAGAATACAAAAATTAAAAATATGCTGATCATCAATGTCCTCTGACCATTTACTACCCTTAATATATTGGCCAACTATAAACTTAATTTCTAAAGAAATAAAATGAACTATAGTACATGGACTTTAAAGGATGTCTCTTTCCACCAACCAGGATTAGAGAAGTAATGAAATCATCATCAACTGGATGTCCATAACTTTAAACATAAATTCCTACTCCGTATAACTAACTTGTGCATAAATGTTGTGAGCAACAGATAAATAAATAAAGTAGGTTATTATAAATGACTTGAAATAATTCCTAGGCTTACCCAACTATAAGTAAATAGTTTTATTGGGATCATTTAATAAAAATCCTAGAACACGAAGCTGTCATGAAATAAAGTCACACACACTGCAATTTATGAAATAACAATTGGATAGAATAAAGAAATTAGGACTAAAATATTTTTAAAACAATTATTCAATAACTAATTGATTAACAATAAAGAAAAAATGACATGATAATATGGAATTTTATACAGTCATTTCATCAATGTTGATGTCTATTCATAAATAAACTTTTAATTCATTAAGTTAGTTGGAAAAAATAACTTTTTCAAAATCAAAAATAACAATCTTTGATTTAATTTAATTAACCTTTTATTAAGTTTTTAAAAGGGAACATAAAAAAAAAACATTTAGAAAAAAAAAATTAAATTTACAAAAAATTAAATTTTCTAAAAACTATTTCATAATTTTAAAGAAAAAATTGAATGGATTTAAAAAAACAAATGTTTTACAATTTAAAAATATTAATAAAAATATTTAAAATGATCAATTCTTACAATAACAAAAAATATATATCTTTTTTTTGCTATAAATGAAAATTTAGTGTACATACAGAAAAAATATCTTTAACCATGGTTTTATTTTTCTGTGGAGCCTTTCTTTCCAATTATAATTTCTAATTGAATTTTCTTCTTGAATACTTCTACACATGAACATGGTTAATTTGTCTTTTTCTTGGATTGTAGTAACAAAATAGAAAATTCCATCCATTTCTTTCCATTAAAATTTCCAAGTGAGACTAACACAGATAGAGATTCATGCTCTTGGTTAAAGACAAGGTTGCAGATTACTTTAAGGGGTAACGTTTTTACATTTAGTTTTAATGAAGGCAGGTTATATGGATAAAGATGATGTCTAGCTTTTAACTAAATTTAGCACATGATTTTCATTGTAGAAACCATTTTTATGACTAAACTCATAGAATGCTAAGAGCTTGATTAAAACTTCTATTCTATGCAATGCTTGGTAAAGACTTCTGCTTTCTTCTTTATCAGCTGGATTAAGACTTGACTGTTCCCTCTTCAGCAGCTATGTTAGGAATCAACTTCTTATCACACATTTGGGTCTTCTAACTATCACAATCTTGCCTACAAGCCAATCACAATTTCTCTCTAACATGATAGCTTTTATAACAACCAAGTCAAGAACTTAAATTAACATCATAAAGTTCTTGACATTACTTTCTAACTAAAATTTTTTTTGCAAAAGAAAAACAAGATAATCAATTAATTGCACTGATTTGACTTTTGTATTGAAAACAGATAAAAAGAAAAAAAAACAACTCTGACAAATTAAAATAAAATTTACCAAAAGTTTTAAAATCTTATTTTTCATCTTTCCTTTTTAAAAAAATACTATTAAACACCATACTTTACCTTTCTTTTAAGGTTAAAAATTAAGATCTTTTAAATAATTTACAAAAAAAAAATATTTTCTCTTAGTATATTTTATAGTTTAAATTAAAACTACTAATTAATTATAATTACTGAAAAGACAGAAAGAAAAAAACAACTTGTTTACATTATTTTAAAAATTTCTCTCCCTTCTACAATCATTTATAACTCAATGAAATATTTACATATTAAAATCATATTATTATTTAACTAATTTAATATTTGAGATTTATTTAACAAATTTAATGTTTGAGAATTCTCATACTATCATATTGGGACTTAAAATATTTAATTAATTGAAGACCCATTATTATTATAAAAAATATGCATGGGAAAATTAAATATTATTTTCCCACTTAATTAAATAAACCTAAACTAACCTGAGAAATGTTCTGCCAACTATCTAATTTTTAATGCAGCTATGTAGCAATTGGTTGTAAAACATATATTTATCTGTTTAATGAGATTTATTTAAACTTCTTTGAATTAATAATTTCATTCTTTGTAATTAGTTGAAAACTTTAATGTCTATAAACACATTAGTTCACATATAAAGGCAGATTTCCACCTTCATTGTTTAAAGGTTACCATGACAACGGATTGGTATTGTTGGTTATTGATATTGTTTAAGTGTTGACTGCTTTAATGTATTTATATATGTGTAAATTAATTTGTAAATGGGGTCACCATTATATATATATGAAGTTCAATCCATGGTCAAGGTTTATTGATATGCAGCAACCAATCATATCAGTTCTTTAGGCTGAATGAAAATAATAGAAAACTTGTCCTAATTAAAAGGAGGCCTTAGTAATAGCTTTCACAGGTTTGCTATTGTTTTCATTCAGCCTGCAAAACAGTCTGATTGGTTATTGGTTGCTGCATATCAATATACCTTGGCTGTGGATTTAACTTTGTATATATAACTAATCCCATTTAGTAATTAATTTACAACTATATTAACCATTAAGACTATTGAATTTAAAAATATATGTATATTAAGCCAAACCTTTCACAGAATAGTTAAGGTTGAAAAGATTACAATGATAATTTACAAGTCGGATTCTCAAAGAATCATTTAAATAAACTTATAAATAATGTCCCTTTTTGATATTAATGTCAATCTATTTACCAAATTGTTGTATCAATCAGAAAATGATGGTATTGAAATTATGAATGCACAAAGTTTGATATCTGTAAATCAAGTTGTAATGATTTGCTAACATGTTGAATTTCTTCAGGAAAAAAATGTTGTGAGGAGCTCTATTTTATATAAATATATTTAATCTAATGTTAAGATTCATCAATTTATTTCCATAAAAAATTACATTCATCAATTTATTTCCATAAAAAATTAGCATAAGACATTATTAAATACATCAATCAACTTCATGTCAGATGTTTTGACCAAACCGGATATTTTGATCATTCAATTTTTCAATGATAGTGTTTCATTTATAACTAGATAAATTGTCTGATGTTTGAGAATAATAAAGACAATCCACTGATATCTATAAATAAATGGGCTTTGAAAAGTAAACCTTAAGAATATTTATGTTTAGTAAAATGATTTCTTTCTAAAAGATCCTAAAGTTTATGCTTTTCAACAACAACAAAAAAATGCTAATAGCTTTATTGCTCAGGAATCCACATAAAGTTTGAGAGCCAGAAATATGAGCACCAGCATTATTCCTGGAATCTCACAAACCCAAATTGGACACTCTATCAACTGCCACAAACCACATAGAGCATGCATTTCAACAAACACACTCTAATGGATCTCAATAATTATATAGAAATACATGAATTTACAGACTTGTTTCTACCCGGATTTTACCTACTTTATTTAGATATTCATCAATGATCTTGCAGATATAGAAAGCAGGAAATTGTCCAACATTGATAATTCTGCTGTGCTCTCACATAGAGATATTTTATTGAAATAAAAAATACTTTTAATGAGATTAATGTAAATTTTCTCTCAGTTTACTATATTTTTGATTGTTTTATTTGAGCCTTTTTTTTTAAAAAAAGAATTTTAATCATATTTATATTAGATATACTATGTGTACCAGTGAAAAGGTGGCTGGTTCTCTCGCCAAACTGCCTGCAGTGCCATCTATGAAACAATTCATGTATTATATAGAAACATAGTTTATCTAATCTCTACAAAAGTTTTAAGATGATAGCTTATCTGAATCATGAGTTGTGAAGTGAATGTGACAATGGGCTTTGTATCTTAACCCTTAATGGAATAGTATGTTGACATTGAATTCTGTTTTAAATTGAATAAAATTACTAATGAAACATTTTAAATGATTTAAACTGTATATGATAGTGAAGCCATGAATTGAAAGAATATAGTTAAACTTAGATTTCTTGATGGCAGTAATAGCTTTGAAGATCGCACTTCATGTCCTAACTAATGATCCAAATATATTAGTGCTTTTAATAGCCTGAATTAGATAAAACAATGCAGAAGCATGAAAGCCCCCATTCGGGATATTAAAAAGTCATATTTACATCAACTGAATGTTAATTTAATATTAAGAAGTGGCAAAATATGAGACTCAGCCTTTCAGACTAATTAGTTTTGTGGTTTCAGAATAGGTTATAATTGTCTTGAAATTATGTTATTATAGATATATACATAATCTTATAATTAAATATTAGTAAATATAGTAATCAAAATTTTTGAAAAGGACAAAAAATATAATTGTCACTTAGGAGTTCTTTCGATTATCTTCAGTCTTTAACAACTAATACTTTGAAAGTTTAATCTTCCCATAATTCCGTGATCTTAACATTTGCTGCCTACCTATCGAATAACTCTATATCGATTTATAATATTATTATTATACATATATCATGCTCTGCATATAAGTACATCAATAAACAGTATATACGATCAAAATGTAGATAATGGGCTCATTCTACATTTTATGTTTACTGACAGTTAGTTTGCATACAGTTTGCAGGGGTTTTTCAGTACTTCCATATCATCTTACATGCTATATAATCCATGCATTAATTTAGAGACTGTGTTGTATGCTATTGGAAAGATAACCAATCATTACTTTACTGAAACACACATATATCTTCCCAAAATAAATAATAAAATGAGATAAATATTTTTAATGCAGTTTTAGACGCATTCTACCCTTAAATGAAAAATTTTCAAAAATTAGAAAGAAAGTCTAATATATAATAAATATATTATGTAATTGAAAAAATAATGAATATATATTGCATATTATTTTAAATACTATTTTAAAAATTAAAAAAAAAAAGTGTTCCCTTATGAATGCTTACTTTAATTAAAATGACTTCTTTGGAATTGCTCTCGTACTATCAAAAAAAAAAGTTTTTCCAATCATGCATGCCATTTTTTCTAATAGTATTAAATGTCCCATATATTGACTAAATGTATAACTATAGTTTACAAATAATAACCACAGAAAAACATGACAAAAGATAATATAAGTAGAGAATCGTGGGAAGAAGATTCCATATGGGGCAATATCAAAAATAATAAAATATATGATCTATGTAGGTACAGGCTAAAGGATTAATGACATATAAACTTCTCATGAATTAAACAAAAGATAAAAACTGAAAAAAGAAATCTTATTTCTGCTACTTAGGAGTAAAATTCAGTCTAAAATAATTTCTAGAAAAAAGTTTTATAAAAAACGGAATCTAAACATCACATGATCACCATTTCTTATGCTTGCTCAAGCTGTTAAAACAGGCAAAACTCTCCATATAGAAGTGCAACTCAGTGTAAGCCAGAGTAATCAATGGATGCAAGAAGGTTTGTGCATAAAATCCCTATCTAGTGCCTATTCACCCAACATGCCCAGACTAGTTTCTAGCTTGTGGCTTTCATCAGTGAGGAGCCTTGGATCTTAGAGCACTGCAACTAGATCTCATAGTTTTGTAGATAACTAAAGAGGTAAAAGGTGACTGCTGGAGGTTGCATTAGATCCTGAGATCTAGAAGCAGTGCTTTCAGATCCAAGGCTCTTCACTGATGAAAGTCACAAGCTAGAAACTAGTCTGGAGATATTGGATGAGTAGATACAACATAGGGATTTTATGCACAAACCTTCTTGCATCTATTGAATATTCTGACTTGCACTGAGTGGCACTACTGTATGGAGAGTTTTGCCTGTTTTAAAAATGGAATCTGTTGAGGTTATGATGCAAGTACTTTATAAATAGCTTTATTTTGCATTTGTTTACTATATTGCTGAATACCAAATTTTTGTTCGCAGTTAAACTTTTAGTTAAACAAAACATTATGATGAGAAATATACTGTCTCAAATTCCTCCTCAACATCTTGCACTGATGCAAACTAATTGATTAAACTTTCAATAAAGTACATATAACCAGATTGAGATTTTGTTATATGATATGGTAAAAGATAATCAACTTGTTTAGAATAGGATATAGCACTCAGAAAGATCGAAGTAAAAGAAGAAAACAGTAATTAAATTAATGACTTCTAAGTCATAATAGCATATGTGTCATTAAGGATTCTAAAAACAACTTGTTAAGTCTTTCTAGAGAAGTGGCATTCACATGATCATCCCAAACCAATGACAACACTTAATAAAACAGACTAATGATGCTAAAGATTTTACAATACTAAAGTGATTAGATTATTAAGTAGCCAATTAGAATTTTCAATTTATAAGTGTTTGAAAACTAATAATAAACTGAGTGTAGTTTTTTTTTTAACCAAAGCATTTTTAACAATAACTACTTTACCAATTGATTAGAATAAAAACACAGTATCAATTAAATATTACCATGAGTAATATTACTGGCATACTTACCATGTTGCCATAAGACCCCGGTCTTATATTAATTTTTGTTTGAAATGTTGTATTTTTTTTCATATGTCATAGCATCGGCCGGGACGCGAACCCACAACCATCAGCAACCAACTACTTGCTTGCAAGGCAGATGCAATGACCTCTTGGCTTATAAAAATGTACATTTATTCAAATACTTCTTCTCTTTATGGAAAGCTGTAAGATTCTCACCTTGGAAACTCCCACAATTCTTTTATTGTATTTGACACAATAACTCTTTCTTTTGCACTCATCTTATCTGGTGATCAGAATATTATTCCATTTAAATTTACTATTAAATCAAGTGTTAAGTGAAGACTTGTGACACAGGGGTAGTAACAAAAAATGATTACAGTTAGAATGGTTTGTCCACACAAAAGTAACAAAAAAAAAATGCAAGCATAAAAATTCTGAAAATGTTTCTTTTTTTCTCACATGTGCATTAAGTATGTCCATTACAACATAATGTGTATTGAATTATGACAATTTATATATTACACAACCATGTCCATTTGTTATCAAGTATGCAAATTGTAAACACTTTCCAAATTATTTATAATAACCCTGCTTGGATATTCTTTTTAAAAACTTTTCTTTAGGAGAAAAAGAATCTGATTTAACTTTAGTTAAACTTTGATTTTTAAAATCACTTCTGTTATTTTAATAAAGACATTCAAAAAAAATGTTTAAGAAATCAAATATAGGGGATTTGAACTCAGATTTTTAAGCAACCTTCAACTATTCAGATTATCTCATACTACTGATACACATGACAACACACATGTAAAAAAGATAAATAATCATCAATATACATATTTCCTGCTGAACCAGCACTCATCAGTTGGTCCAGATTATCAGCACAAAATATATATGTTGGTGATTATTTATCTTTTTTACATATGCGTGGTCATGTGTATCAGTATTATGAGATAGTGTGAATAGTTGAATGTTGCTTGAAAGTCTGAGTTCAAATCCCCTATATTTACAATTAAGTTCTAGGTATAAGAATGCCTGTATTTAAAAGCTACTGTGCTGAAACTCTAAAACTAAATCAAGCATTCTAAATCTAAGTTATTAAACATATAAATAAAATTAATATCTAAAATATATAAATGAAATTTATAAATTATCTGATATACTGATTTGTGTTAGATAAATAGCTTCTCTGTCTAGGTAGAATTACATTTGTCGAAAATAGTCAACAGGAAAATATAAAAGAACCATAGAATTTATATTACCGTTTATTTAAAGCATTAATGTTAATAATATTGTTTATTTATACATTTATTAATTTATAATTCAATATGCCCATTGTATGTTTCAATGGGTAAACAAATTGGGTTGCCAATCTTAATTAGGGCTTATGTTTGGAATAGGGCTTCTAAGTATCATCAAAAATCATGTTAAGGCTTATTTTTTGGTTAGGTCTTATTTTCGGGGTAACACGGTAAGTCTACTTCTTTGTAGAAACCACCTATTCTTTTTCACATCGCCCAGATTGCAGAAGATAACTACCAGAAAATGTACAAAAAGGTGTTGAGCAGATCAGATTTAAAAAATTCAAAATATAGTTTCACCACTTAAGATTCAAACCAAAATTCTCAAAAATGGAATTATTAGGAGATTCTTAACAAATTTCTTTTTTCCAGATCCAACAAAAAAATCCCTGAATTTGTTTGATTTTGCTAGACACAAATGAAGTTTCATCAACAGATTCATGAAAACCCATAATCATTTAGTTTATCTGATTCATAAGTTAAAATTGTCAGTCACTGACCTATGCAAGCAGATACAAATACAAATGAAAAAACACATAACTAATAACTGTTGAATGTCAGTTAGGATTGTAAAATTTATCTTGTAACTGAGATCTCTATTGGTTACTTTACATTCTAATAGTTAAGCTGCTTTAAAAATAATTTATATGTTAAATAAATAATTTGTTATTATAACCCATATTAAATCAATAGTATACTATACTTTATAATTTAATATAATTGCTGTATGATGGCTAATGGTAATAGAAAGGTGCAAAAAAATAGATAAATACTAATCATCAAAAAAGTCTTAAAAATGGGAGTAATTATGCTAAATATAGAAAATTTTCTAAGACACTTGTCCAATAAATTATCAAAATAATTTAAATCCTTTTCTTATCCTATTTGCATTGATTTATGTCAAGTTAAAAGTAATTATGTAAGTAAAACAAAGAATTCAATCTATACAAAATTAATCAACACAATTTTCATTCATTAGAGTATATGAGCACAGACTTTCAGATGACCCATCACTCTCCACTCTATCTAATAACACTGATACACTCAAGAACATATATTTTCAATTGGATGGACGGTTGAAGAGTTGGAGTGTGTAGTAGATTGGAGCCTGACCATTAAAGTATGAAGATTGTCTATCTTAATATATATCTGAGCACTTATAGTATATATGTGTGGGAGATGATAATCTGGACCAACTGATGATTGCTGGTTTAGCATGAAATACATTTATTAGTGATTATTTATCTTTTCAGACTATATATGCTTGAGTGTATCAGTGTTATTAGATAGAGTGGAGAGTGATGGGTCATCTGAAAGTCTGTGCTCATATACCCTATATTACATATACAGACACAGGTATATAATAAGCCTGTGTTTCAGTTATTCATTAGAGATAAAACGTAAATTTGAAAAATATAATATAAAAATGATTAATTATACTAACAATAGAAGGGATAGAGAGTATCTTAATTAAAAGTATGATGAGTACTGCTTCAGCACGAAATACGTATATTGGTGATTATTTATCTTTTCTACATGTGTGTGGTCATGTGTATCAGTAGTAAGAGATAGTGTGGATAGTTGAAGATTGCTTGAGAGTCTGAGTTCAAATCCCCCATATTTACAATTAAGTTCCGGGTATACGAATGCCTGTATTTCAAATCTTAAATGTCTTTAAATAAAAATTTGGGTTTGAAGACATTAATTTTATAAAATATTATTTTTTAATTAAATAACTATATATATTGACAATTAAAATAAGATGCAGTTTTAAAAGATATTCAAAGAGGGATTTAGTATAAAATATAAGACAATTTAAAAATTGTTTCAGTTAAAATTATTAAGAGTTTAAAAGAGGTAAAGTTAGTGAAAAAGAATTACAAATTTTGAAAAAAAAAATTATGTAATTATATTATGTTATTATTAATTAATGTATGTTTAAAACTATGGTCAAATAGTTAAAAAGATAGAAATAAATTATTAAAAAGTTTAATTCATAAAAATGTAGAAAAAATATATATTAAAAATATAAAACAGTTTAAACAAAAGAAAACAAAAAAATAAGAATAAGATAAAAGATTAATATTTATAAATTTATTAAAAATGTATAAGGACATATAGTTACTGGGATTATTAAAATATATATATATTTCATTTCAACAAATATTTTATTAACAATAAATAGTGGTTACATCCTGATTAAAGAAAAATAAATAAATAAATAAATTGTACAATAACGTGATTATATTAATGTTCAGTTTGCCATCTGGCTAGATTATGTTATGAGAACGCAATTGTTATACACTTATGTGGTTGAGTATAATGAAGAATTTTGTGTAGAATATGAGAAACTAAGAACTTGTTTAATGGTATTAGCATTTTTAATATAAACATGAATATTTTTTTTTAAAATTGCCTAATTTATAATGCTGGGTAGGTGGGAGTTGATAATCAGGAAAAAGATAGAGCAGTTAAAAACCAGGTATCATTAAAGATTTTACTGGAGGCAATGAGCTGATCATGTTTCTTGATTTTTTTGAGTGTTTGATAAAACAATGGTATGATTTGTGGCAGGAGTAATTCCATGAGAGATTTGCATCTCACTATCCATATGGCATAAAGGACAAAGGTAGAAAGCCTTATTATTGTAAAAGTTCCATTATGAATAGCGTTTTCAAGTGAGAAAATCATGTCAGATCTTATGGTGAAGTTGATGATAATTATATCTTTCAGTGTTTTAAGTCTTGGGCACCAGTGTATAATATGATCTATGGTTTCATCTTCATGAGAACACAGATCACAGATTGGGTCAATGCTAGAATAACCTCTTCGGTGATAAAGAAACCAATTTGCGGGAAGCGCATTAAGATTAATTTTAATGATGAAGTCAAGGAATTTGGGTTCCAGACTCCATCTTTTGAAGTGGGTAATGAGGCTTTGGTTTGTTACATTTAGGCTGGTTTTAATGGGTTGTTGATTATAGTTGATTAGATTGTATACTTCCCATAAGGTGATTTTTTGGTTAAGATTAGAGGGCATCATCGGGTTATAAAGTTGTAGGTGTTCTACTAGAAATGCTATTCATGACCTGGAAAAGAGCGGAGGACAATTAGTCGGTGTGTAATTTTTTTTATAATGTTGGAGTATCCATAGGAGAGGATAAGATTATGTAGAGTGTTGTGGGTTTTTTGTAAAATGATTGCCTGTATTGAGTAGAATGACAGTCCATTGAACCTGCACGGTTGTTAAATACTTCACAAGCTAATAGCAACTGTCCTTCCTCTCCAGAGAAGTTTGGTGCATAATCGGTTAATTTTATTTTGAAACTGTTTAGACATTTTTATGAATGGAAGATAATATGAGATTTTTGGCATTATGATCATGTTGAGGAATGCAACCTTTCCATATAATGAAAGGTATACTCTAGAGAGTGAAGTGGTGATGGCTTCAGTTGATTGGAGGATTGCATCTTGAATCTCTCTTGCCATTGCAGTTTGAAGATTGGGAAACCTAGATATCTTAGGGGTTTTGCAGAAAAGGGGAGTTAATTTGTTTGCCAGACATTATCTTCCAGATGGAAGATTTGAACAAAATTTATTTGTAGGCCAAGTTTCGTTGTATTTCTGTTTAAGATGTTCATGAGATGAGAAAGGTATTTAATGGCGGGAAGCATGACCATGATGTCAATTATATATGCAAATACATTGAAATTTTTATTGAGAGAGGGAAGGAATATTCCTGGGAGGTTTTTTTCTATATCAATCAGAAGAGGGTTGATGTATGCCAAGAAGAATAGGGCACTGATTGGAGATCCTTGAGGGATCGACTTGGATGGCTTGAAACCTGGTGTGATCTTGCCATCAAGAGAGAGAAAAATCTCTCTGTTGTTGAGCAGATTGCTGACCATCTGAACAATCGTGGATAGAATGTCACATTCCGCCAGAATATCCAGGAGAGTGTTTATCCGGACCGAATCAAATGCCGCTGCAACATCCAGTTGGACAGCAATAGGTTTGGATTTACAATGTACTCTGATATAACTGAACAGTGCAGTTATGTTGGTCATAGCATGCGAGGTTGATGATCCCTTTTTTCCATATTGGTTTGACGAGATATGGTTAAGAATTTGAGTTTCGATTTGAACTTCAATAACTGACTCAATTATCTTAATAAGCAATGGGGTCATGGAAATTGGCCGGATACTGTTAATGTGGTTTAGTGGTTTTGCTTTTTTAATAAAAAGCACGAGTGTCACTGGGTAAATATATATATTTTAAAATCCATAATATAGCATATTGCATATGTTTTTAATCATCATCATCGTCATCATCATTTTCAATCATTATCGATCCAATGCATAATGAAGGTCTCTCTAAGTTCAATTCATCTTTTCTTATTCCTAGTCTCTCTTTCCCACTTCATTTCTTATTTCATCAATCCATCTCACACGTGGTCTCTTTCTAGGTCTTTTGTAATCTCTTGAATGCTTTTTACATATAAATATGTGTGTATAGATAAACATTAATTATATGGTTAAATATATTTGAGTATTGTGGCTCTGCTGATGACTGTTAGATAGTTGAAACCATAGGCAATTTTATTTCATAGATTGCATTGTGAAATGTTCATTTAAGATGTATATGGTATTATATATATAAATTATCAAAATCAGGCATTGTTCGGTTACCCATTGTTCTGTCTAATCCTGGTTGACTGACTAGCATAGCATCTCTTCTGGTGTAGCACAATATGGACTTGAAACGTTAAACGTTCCCAGATTGAAACTCACTTTATCACTTCCGGTACTCGACATCTCATGGCCTCTAGAGCAAACTAATCTTTCTATTGTTTTTTTTTTACTAGCGAAATATATTTATGTTAATTTTTTTCGGTCACCTCCCTCTCCCGGCATATATTGTAAACATTATTATTTTAATATCTTTAAGATTTATTTAACACTGTTTCACCACACTTTTAAATTTAGTTTTTTTTTTTACATTTCAATTTTTTCTTACTTGAGAAACTACAAACATTTTAAGTTTTATTTGATGTTTCTGGCCAAAGTTCAAAGCAGACAAAGCCTAGGGTCAACTAATTTGAAATAAGTAATACTAATAGTTAAATCGAAATAATAGTAAAAAAAAGACGATTGTCATTCACTGGCAGATAAAAATTTCTGAAACATTTGTAATTTTAAATAGTATGTCATCCTCCCCACCCCCACCCGTCTATCTTCCCAACCAACATCACATCAGAATTGATTGAAATTATAGGGCTCACTAGGTGGACCCATGTAAATAATCAAAACAAGGTATTTGTTAAAAGGAGGGCGGTTAATATTATCTTTTGATCCTATCATGTGATGGTAGATTACTATACCGAAAGTGATTTAGTCAGGTGTGAAAAAAAAAGTAAAAAATTTGCGAAGAATGCTAATTTTACTAGTAGCAAATAAATTGAAAACTTCACAATTTAAAATGTGATAACTAATATTTTTTTAGAAACTGAAAAAATAAAAAATGTTTTATTTATAATTATTAATCTGCAATTTTTACACAAAGGATAAGCATTTATCTCATTGTCTTCTGAAATATTTACATATGATTACGCTTAAGTGAAGCTGGTTAGTAAATGGTGCAGAATCATGTTATTCAATCTTGACATAGTAATTTTAAAATAGCTTAAAAGCTTTTTTTCCCCCATATGTTATAGCATCGGGCGGGAAGCGAACTCACAACTGTCTGCAACCAACTACTTGCTTGCAAGGCGGTTGCGATGACTTCTTGGCTAATAACGCTTGACAGCTTAAAAGCTTTTTGTATTTAAAATTAGGGTATAATGCAAAAGCTGTGTGTGGATCGATGGAGTGGCAAACTCTGGAATTCAAGGTTCACGGATCTTAGCCCAGCTTTATCTCTTCTGGTGGCCGAACTTCAATTACCAGAAGTGACAGAATTGGAACATAATTCACGGAACTTTAGTATTCAAATTCACTATTCTCTATTACTGCACTAAAACACACAGATCTAAATAATCAATTGGTTTATCACTCGGAAGTTCACATGGTGTTTAAGTGATAGAGTTGAGTTATAATTCAAGAATCTTTGACTCTTAAGTCTGCCATTCTTCCACTGCACTAAACCATGTTCATAAATATATAAAGATTAATGATATAAAGGGACTTTGTTCTTGATGATTTTAAGCTCATAAAGCTTGCATCATAACTTAAAATAATATATGAAGAAAGTGTTGCAAAACGCGTCTTTTGGCAGGATACTTAATATAAAATCTAGTCTCAGTGCTAACTGTTCTGGATATTGAACTGCTTCTATGCTTGGTATTTTCAATAAATCTTTATATATACATATTGTAATGGGATTGACAGCACGAATACATTTAAGCATGCCATATCAGGGTTGCCAAAAGTATAGGATTTACTCTTTATTGACTCAATCAAACATGGGCGATAAGCATACTGTAGGACATTACCAGTTTATGTCTATTTCTTGTAATGTTAGTCCATCACAGTAATATTTTCTGCTCATCATATATATATATATCCCTTAATACATGCATATTATTGCAGTTTATATATCTATTGAGAATATGATCTATAAGAGCTAAACTCACTGGAACATTTATTTATTTAGGATTAGTACCACTATCCAAGTCCCTCATGACACATCAGTAACCCAGTTTGAACCCATACACAATTGGTGGGAATCCCATCAGCATTAATCCATAGCGTGAGCCAAACAAAACTCAACCATAATATTACACTATTGTTTAAATTTTTGGTAAAAATGGCGAAATGCATAATATAAAAGTTAAAATTCAACAGTAATTTTATTCATATAGGAACACAAACATCATGAATTGATATATTCCCTCAGGTAATGGGTTGTTACCAAAAATGGTGAGTACATCCATCAATAAAGACATTAAACATTGTATTTTCTGAGTAATGGACTGTTTACTCTCTATGTATTAATTTAAACTAACAATATTTCATTTAGTTGCTATATCCCGGATTGAATAATACAAATAAATACTAATTGAAATAAGAAAACAATTTCATAATCAGTTAAACTAGATAATACATCAAATAAATAAATAAAAATCATTACTCTGAAAAAATATCGAACATATAATATATTTCAGAGTAACTAGATTAGTATTAAATTCTAAAAAAGAATAATTAAATCAGTTAGTTTGTGTTATTAATAAAATCTCGATTGCATGTGACATATATATATATACAAAAATGATATTTTTATCCTGCTAATTAGTAAATGATTTTGTCTGTTTACTTTTAATATCAAGCCATTAAAAAAAAAGACCAAAAAATAAATAAATAATTTAATACTCCTGAGTTTTTTCTTATCTGGCTTTTAATGAAATACATCTTCAGTAATTCTTTCGTATTTGTCAAATGGAGTGGTTTTAAATTTAGTTCTTTAATTAATCTTGGATACACAGTTTTATAGACTAGCCTGTGGTACGCGTACCACTGGTGGTACGCGAGTTGCTGGTTGGTGGTACACGAAAAATAATCAATAATGGCGGACATAAAAAAAATAATTAAATCATAAAAATATAGAAACGTTTTTTCCTATAATTCATAAAAAATTATTTTAATTAATAATATTATACAGTAAAGTTGTTAATATTGAAACAGTAAGGTCTGCTTTGCAGATCTTCGTTTCACCTTTTCTCACCCACTTCCTACCCTCATACCTTAGTTTGAACCCCAATCTATCGTAGTGTGTCTGCAATACACTTATATACCGAAAATCCCGCCTAATTTTAAACCACGAGCACAATGCTCGTATTATATATATATAACTTATTCCCAAATAAAATAAAATATTATGAATTATGTATTTGTTCACATAATTTACATTTATTAAAAAGTAAGTTATATAAGTCGTAATTGCGCACACACTATGATATCCATTTTAAAACATATCAAAATTATAAATTGTTAAAGTTATTTTGTTTGAATCTATTTACAAATATATTACCGTCGTAATATATTTTGATTTAAAATAAAATTCATTTAGTAAATATTCGTTTAGTAAATAGATTCAAATATTGCAATTTAAAAAGTAAAATCATTTTCTTTAATTTAATAAAAGTTATTCCAAATATTTCTGTTAAAATAAATGAGGGACAATAGTTTAATTAGTAAATGTTGTATAAGTTTATCTAAAAACAGCAGATGTCCACTTAAGGTTTTCTTTAATTAATAAAAGTAATTTTTAACTAAATCTAGTTTGTAATTCGAATGTCGACAGGGAAATTAACAAAAGAAATTAATTAATGTTGAATTCCTTTAGACATTCCGATGATTTAATTACAGCTGATAAGTCCGATATTTTTGTAATGCTCCAGGGCAGTTCTATTGTTAAATTCTACTATAAAAAGGAGGTTTTTCTTTTGTTCTCCAGTTAGTTAGTTGTTTTTTATTCTAATGTGTCTAAGAGAAATCATTCTGTGTTCTATTCTAATAATTTGCTAACCTTGACATGTCCGAGTAGAGGCGTTAAGATGGCTATGTCCCCTCGGAATAGCCAGCCGCTGCTCCATACCATCGGAAGTTATCACACGGACCCCGGAACTGCTGCTGCCGCTGCCAAAAATATGAACATTCCAGATTTTGCTGCTGAATTATAAAACCTGCCGAACATCTACCTGCAAATGCGTCTCCAGAGGTAACCTAAATTAACCCAAGAGCTCTTGTGATTCCTAACTAACATGCTATAGCTATTTAAAATTGTTTTCCTTATATTTCACATAACTTCATTATGTATTTCTTTAATGTGTTTAAATATACTCAACATTTTGCTCTCTATCCTTGGGTTAATATTTTCTATTTATAAAGCTTTCTTTTATTTTATTATGATAATGTGTCAGAATCGTCTTTGACCGAGTGAACTATTCCCTTTATTGAAAGTAAGACGCCGCTATTAAGGCATATTTTAAATTTATAATTTTCCAATTTTATTATCTTGCAAATCACTCGTTCGAGGGCGATTCTTTTCTTTAATATAATATAATCACATAGTTTAAAATCTACATGTTATTGATTTTAATCTAATATAAGAGTATGTGCGAAGTCAATGATTAAATGTGTCCCTTAATGCATGATTGCATATATAAATCTATACTTACTTTTCAAACCCGCAAGCATGCATTTTCCTATTTTAATTACCGTGTTCTACTTTAATTATAAAGTTCATCATTGACGTCGAGAATGTGCGGACCCTTTTAAATGAATTTCGGGGAATTTGATTGGGCATTTCTCTTAATCCAAGTAAAACCCATTCAGTATGTTTTATATACACTAGTCTCGTATTGCTGGTACATGAATTGGTTGTTGAGACCGCTTTGTTTTATTTTTCCAAGGATTCTTTACACGGCTAAGGCCGTTCTCTCCACGCTTGCGGTTTCCAGGCAGAGGGTGTCCCAAATGACACCCCTGGGAATTAAACGCAATCGTCACACAGTCGCTAAGTTTCGGCTGTTCGTCAAAATACTTTCCTACGGGTTAGCGGCGAGATGCCCTCCGTAATTATTCCGGATCTTCAATATTGTTTTATTTTATATTTATTTTACAAAGCATCCGTGACTTAAACGTGTCACACCCTCCAACTTTAATAAATTCATTATCAGCAATACTGACCTCCCAATGCAACTCTATTATTATTATTCTCAAATAAATGCTTTGATCCCATTCCCACTTTGTTGCTTAGTAAGCTTTAGTCCGTGCTATTCTCGAAATCAATAAATATTTTAGAACACTTAATTTTCAAATATTTTCTTAAACTTGTATAATTACTCAAAGCACCTCGCACATGTTCCTATCTCGTCAAGCACATTATCGTAATGCTATTAGCCCGAGGAATAGAATATATCACTTTGTTTTAAAACCTTTTGTCATTTATTGAAATATAATGCCAACAATTATTTAATACGCGTCCCTGTCTCATATAAGCAGACAGTGGTGTTATATATATATTTATATAAATAAATTGTGTGAAATTATTTAAAACTAAATTTGATCTCTTATTTTATTTGATTCCTATCACTGTCTCGGTCTATATATATATATATTCTGCATTTCTTTTGTAAATCCATAGACGTTAATTAGCCACCCAAACTTCTTTTAGTATAGAGTCTTTTGTTTCTCCCTGACCACCAGGCACCGGTCAAAGGTTATACTAGTAGTGGCACCAGATGCGTTATCACGTAGATGGCGCTGTGAAATTTGGACTTTAGATTCGAACTTAGTATATCTAGAAGGCAACCCCTCCTAGAATGTTCAGTTTCGTGTCTAGGGTTTGAATTCTGCAGTGTGTTAGCGAGATAGATGATTCTGACTGTTACAATATGTACAGTCGATAACGATCTTTAATGTTAATGATAAAATTGAAAGTATGATTAAGAAATTAGATTTTTGGAAACAGTAATATATATAAGTATCGAAAACAATTGACTGGAAGTATTCAAAACTCTACATATTTTTTTGTTTGAAAATAAGGTTAGTCTGTCTCAAGATATGTGAGAAAATATAATAGCACATTTAACAGGATTAAAATTGTCTTTCATGGAATATTTTCCAAAACCCGAAAACACAAATGATAATTGGATTTCAAACCCCTTCTATGCAGAAAATTTAGAAAAAGTTACATCATTATCAATAAAGGATAAAGAAAATTTAATAGAATTATCATGTGACAGAACTTTACAAGTAGAATTCAAACTACACAATCTAATTAATTTTTGGTTAAACATTAAAGAATATAAACAACTTTTTGAGAAAGCTTTTAAATTATTATTACCGTTTACTAGTACGGAATTAGTAGGAAGAGCTTTTTCTTCATATATTTTTTAAAAAAATAAGTATCGAAACAGATTGAACGCAGCTGTAGACTTAACCAAATTTCAAAAAATTATGTTGTTCGAAACAAGCACAAAGATCTCATTAAATTTATTTTATAAAAATATTTGATTATGATAAGAAAATATACTAATTGGTTTTTTATAATTTTGTGTTTTTATTAAAACCATTTATTAGTAAACGAAATATGACAAAATAGTAGATAAATAATGAGTCGGATCAAGGCAAATCAATCTAAATTATTTAATTTGAAAGAATGTATCAGAAAAGGATCATACCCAGAAATTAGACTCTCATTAATTCTTGATCATCTATTGTGGATTATTAGATGTAAACTAGTATTTAATCATCAAAATTTTAATCCTATTAACTTCATGCTGAACAATATAAAGAAAACAAGAATGAGAGATAGCCTGATAACCCCTGAGGTTATTTTTACCATGACTTGGGGCATGCTGGATTTATCCTCTCCATGGCCCAACCAATAGCAAGATGCTCCGAAAAAGAGAAAACAGACTCAAATTCGGGAAAACCAAATGAAGGAATGAGAAAGCACTTTGAACAAAATATGTACCAAATAACCTTTAATGTAATAATGTAATCTTTAATAAATTACTTTGGAAAAAAATATGAAACTTTGAACAAACACATACATATAAATATGTTACAGTGAGTTTATAATTTCAGTGATTTTATAATCTGGCATGACGTTTAGGCATGTTTCAATGTAATTTGTCTAATTATGAGATGTGAATACATACATGGTCACCCTATAATATTTATAATGCAAATAAAATAACACACTCGCAATAACAAATCAGTACATTATTCCTCATTTTGGTCATTTCTTGGCTGGCATCAGTATATATATTTTCCTTTTTTCTCTTGTAAATTTGATAGAGACACATAGTCTTGAAGAAGGGCAGTAATGATGGTAGAGACACATAGTCTTGAAGAAGGGCAGTAATGATGGTAAGCAGTGGTCTTCAGAGTGCTATGAGCTTCATTTGTCTTTTACGCTACAGCTGGATCTTCAGTCTAGGCTGGATTTTATCCTTTATGGGGCAATATGTTAGGACAGAAATGGGCCCTGAAAATCTAGCCAATTATATTGATTAAGCTTAAACTACAAGCACATGTGATAGTTACATATTTTTTTCCAATAATTATTAGTAGTATTCTTCTATTTTCACAACTATTATTGTGAAACGGATTTCCTGGAGGAAGACTGTAATGAATGATGCTTTCCCTGGTTACCATAGTAGATGATTTTAATTCCAATGTCCCCACTAGCAAAATATGTACTATATTAAATGAACTATTACAGCCACTTTTATAGAAACTCATTCGTGTTTATCAAAAATTATTTATCAATAAATATATTACATATACCTGTGGTTGTCCACCTCCAAAACCTAACTTATCTATTTCATTCAACCCCTATAGTATGTTCATTGATAAACCACAATGATACATCAAGGAAATAAGATGGGAAAAAAAGAGTGAGAAAATATTTCTTTGAAAATCTGAATTTGTTTTGAAACAAAATGTGTTATATGTAATTTATTTGAGAGTATGTATCAATACATCTCATTAGTCATTATGGAAAGTCACTTAGCCCTTTTACTACCAAGCATATAAAATTTATATGTTACTTTCTGATTACTATACATTCTAGTGTTTTATGAACTTGTATCTAGCTATGCAGTGCTACAATATATATGTAATATTAAAAAGATCCTTTAAATTGTAAATGTTCTTGCAGTAAATGAGACACCCTCCACCAATTTAATGATAAGAGAGTGGCAGCCATTTTCAAATTTAGTTCTTTTTATGTATTAAAAAGATTATCTTGAACAATACTAGCAGGAAGGGTGAGAATAAATCAATCCAATTATTTAGTATTTAAATGTTTATTACTAAGTTTAAAAATAAGACATTTCTTTACTTTGTTAATTAATACACTGTACAGGCTTATACCTGCACATATATATATATATATATATATATATATGTAATATATAAGGGATTTGAACTCAGACTTTCACACAATCCCCAACTCTCCATGCCATCTCATATTTCTGACTCATCTGATCACATATGTAGAAAATATAAATAATCACCAATGTACATATTTCATGCTAAACCAGCACTCATCAGTTGGTCCAGATTATCTTCTCTACACATATATACAATCAGTGCTCAGCTTTATATTAAGATAGCCAATCTTTATACTTTAATAGACAGGCTTCAAACTACTTCAACCCACAACTTTTCAGCCTTCCATTTCATTGAAAATCTGATGATGAAACGTTCAAAGCGCTCTTTAGTGCCAAGGTTAAATAAAAATAAATCTGTTTAATAATTAATTACAATAAATAATAGGGTTGATTTATTCTCACACTTCCTGCTATAGTTGTTCAAGACAATCTTCTTAGAAAACTAAATGTAAAAGTGGCTGCCATTTTCTCATTATTGTAATGTCAAATGACTAGGAGGGAGTGCTTCTCATTTCCTATAACAGCATTTCCTATTTAAATGATCTATTTAACGTTATATATTTTTATTTTGTGATTGTTTTCATTATATATGTAAAATAATATTATCTGGGTTTATCCATGGATGATTCGTAATACTATTGTACTAATGTTTTGGCTGACTGAACTGATCATCAATCAGTTGATTTCTGGTGAGGCACAGCCAAAAAATCAATATGATAGTTCTATGAATCATAATGGAATCATCAGATGTCATTTACATCTGTAGCCCATGAAAATTTTCATTTTAATATATACATTCCTTTCTCATGTGATTTAATATAATTATACAATACTCTTCCTTTGGGGGGGGGGGATGCTTGCAAGAATAAAATGATCATTTATTCTTGCAATCCCAAATTGTGGTACCTTTATGACATGTGATGTAATTCAGGGTCAAATTTAATCACTCCAGATGTATACATGCCGATATATAATTGAATAAAACTTTGCTTATATCTGATATGAATTTAAATTTAATCCTGAATTATATCACATAAGAAAGCTAGTCTCAATAAAATATGATATTGCAAGAAAAAATGATTATATTATTTTTGCAAGCATTTTTATAAAGAAAAAAAGGATAGTACATTATTATTGATACACACTGACCAAAAAATAATTTCCATTGTTTTACATCTAATTTCAAAATGCTCTATTTATTAATATAAACATAAACATCGCTCAAGTGACCCCACTTTTCTCTCAGGTTATGAATAAATAATACTGTATCAAAAAAGAACGAGTAGAATGGGTCAGCCTATTTTTGAGGGTTTTGGTGTTTATAAGCATATTCTGTTCAATGTTGATAAAATATCAGAATAAACTCAATATATCAGCCAGATGAAAATATGGCATTAATAGTTATTAAACTAATAATCAATTACACAAGTATGGATACCAAATATCTCTTTCAACAACCTTATTTAAATAATCAAATAGAAGATAATATAAGCACTAAATTACCATAGCTCAGTATGTATGTACTTAATGGAATGAACCATCTTCACATCATGTTATGAATCAATAACATTATTGACAAAGAGTCAAGAATAGAATGGCTCATTTTATTTAAGTTTATGATGTTTATACACTTATTCTTGTCTGATGAGAAAATGGTTTATTTTCTTAATTACATATACACTTAGCTATGCTAATTTTACATTTACAATTATTAACTTTTGTTTGCTTACTAAAAATTAGATTATTTAAAGTGAGATTCAGTCTCCATCTGATTCCATTCTATTCGTCATTCCCTATCAACAGAATGTTATTTATTCATAGCTTGAAGAAAGTGGTTTACTACCACTAATTACACAAACATATATATATATATATATATATATATATATATATATTGCTCACTCACTGTTAACCATCACTTTATCCCTCTACTTTCATTATTTATTACTTTTTACAAAAATAAGCTCTTTTCATTGTTAATATGGTAATCACATGAACTAAACTTCTCTTGAATGATCTATTATCTAATTCATTTTTAAGGCTTTTCAATAGAAAATTTATTATTGTTATATTATGCAGTAATGATACCTTCATCTCTGGCCACCATTTTTTCTTTTTATCACTATGATCAATATATATGTTTGTAATTAATTATATTGTTGATAAATCATTTTTGCTTCAAATAAAAGTCTGGGTTTAATCTGATTAAATATACGATTTCTCATTTATAAATCCATAGTATTTTTAATGTTTTGTCAGCATCCTAATTCACTAGCATTAAGAAGTTTTCTTTTTCAGTGTCCAACATTCACATCCACAGAGAACTGCAGAAATTATCATAATTTGATATCAAAAACATATAAATTTTTGTTTTGATTACCAAAAGTAAATACAAAACGTATCATATACATTTCAAATATACTAGCAATTAAAAATAAAATAGAAATTCATTTAAGACTACAACACTAGCCAAAACAACAAAATTTTACTAAAATTCTTACACAATCATGGTTTTATATATTAATAAATAGACACATGGTGGCAAAACTCTCCGTACAGTAGCACCATTCAGTGCAAGCCAAAGTAATTACTAGATGCAGGAAGGTTTGTGCATAAAATTCTTATCTAGTGCCTACTCATCCAACACCCCAGACTAGTTTCTAGCTTGTGGTTTTCATCAGTGAGGAGCTTTGTATCTGAGAGCACTGCACCTAGATCTTAGGATCCAATGAATGGTGATCACGTGATGTTTGGTGGATTAATAAATAGACCTTCTCAAGTGATGTTTAGGTGAATTTCACTTGAGAAGATCTATTTGTTAATAGATGAAACCGTGATTGTGTAAGGATTTTAATAAAATTTTGTTATTTTGTAGAGTTATATAAATTTCTATTTTATTTCATATATATATTTCATATTAATAATATAAAAATTTAATACATTTTTGTTTGTGAAGAATAAAACAGAACCTCATATCCATTGCTTCAAAACTTATTTATATTAAAGATAAAAAATTAGAAATTATATATAAATAATTTTCTAATTTATACTCCAGATGGTGCTATTGTTCCCAGAAAGCATCATAAAAATGGCTACTGCTATATTTACACTTCATACAAGCATACTTATCAATTTTAAATTTCTTAAGAATTATATTTATTTATCATCAATTTTTATTACAAGAAAAAATGAATAAGAAAGATTGGTAAATTTTATTTTTGTCGATTTTTAAATCCTTTATATATCATTGAGCTGTTTCCTCTGGACAGGATTGATTTTCACAACTGTGTAAGAAACACTACTTGATTCAATAAAATTTAAAATTTGCATACATTTTTTGGCATTTTCACAGCTGAATATATATTTATTTTTAATTGTTTCTAGAGGTGAGATATAACCAGGGGAAATGAATTCTAATTTGGAAAAAATAGACTTCCATAATTGCACAATATATAGCAAATTTTGGCATTTATTTTACTGTGCATTGATGTTAGCAGAAAAGTATACTTAATAGAGCAAATCATGTTAAAATATGAAATGTTTATTTTTTAATAATTCTATAATGCTTACATTTAACTTTATTTAAGTATTTTTGTAATATATTAGTGCTGTTCAAAACTTATAGAATTTATGAAATATTTTATGATAATATTATACTGCTTTGTTGTTATTGTTTTTGTAAAAATGATTATTTTATTGTTTCTAATAATAATTCCATCATTTGCATATGGTTATGATAAAAATTTGTTAAAGAATAAACATTTGATCTTTTTGTTATTAAAGATGTTAATTTAAACTGAAGATTACTTTTATGAAAAAAAATTTTCATCAAGATATGTGAATTCCAAATGATTAATATAGATACATAATTTTTAATTTAATTGCATACTAGATATATACAAAGTGTTTAAAACACATTCATATTAATTTGATGATTGTGAAGCTTGATGTATTATGTCTGTTTGTTTTTGAGATGGTGCTGCTAGTTTTTTTGCTTTAAATCACTCTTCTATGGTATCTGAAATGATATTTCTATAGAGATTTTTTAATGGCAAAATCATGAACAACTAATATTTATTTATTAATTTTTTAAAAAAATCTGAAAATGTCAGTATTTTTTAATAGGCACCAATGTCAAAGAGTTTTAGTCTTGTCTCCATGTGTTTGATAAGTTTAATTTCTTGTAAACCAGTTTGGAGACCATTTACGAGATTAGTGTTAAAAAATATTTGGAATAACAAAAAACATATATGCTTTTTTACATTGTTTATTAAATATTTCTAATTATTTTTATACAATAATTATTTAAAACCAAAGCCATGATTACACTTCGATTTTATTCATGTATGTGTGTTTTTTAAATAAGTTGTTAAATTTGGATGTAATGCGAATAAAGAAAAATCTGGCCCAAACAAAGACCATGAATTGTGAAACTGGTTATAGACATCTTACTGACTATGACAGAATCTTTTGAGATATTCTAAAAATTATAAATACAATTTTATTACACCTGAACTAACCCCCCAAGCCATGTAAAAGATTGCTTGTCCCCAAGGAGGTTTCCAGGCAACAGACTATGGAAAAACCAAAGCAAACATTGCCATTAGGGTTTCACAGCACAGATACATATATAATAAAATGAGAACTAAGGCTAAAGGCACCTCAATATTTGTAGAGCATGAGAGAGTCACTGGTCACACCTTCCAGCTGATGTCAGCCAAGATAATTTGCACTGAGCGCAGTGATGTGAAGTGCAAAGTGAAGGAGGCATGTTTCATTGCAGAAGATCCGAAAGTAATCAATAGAAGAGTTACCTGCTTTACAATCTCTAAAAAATGGGATGTTTAAATATTATTACATAAATTTGCATATATTACTGTGATATCTACTAACTATTAGTGAAAAGAGCTATTAATATGATAATATAGAATTCCTGAAAGCACTCAGCTTATTTATTGTTATACAGCTTCATTAATTGTGTATAAAATGTAAGCTTAGAATATTTTATAACAGAATTTTATAAATTTATAAAATTTATTTGGTTCTGTTTTAAAAATAAATTTCAGTTACTAAAGATTTTGTTAATTTTTCTACAATTGTATGCTTGATTTTTTTCCCATCATGCAATGATAAAGCTCTTTATTCTCACTATGTACTCATTTTTTCAATATTTGCAAACTTCAAATATGTTTTTTTAGAATGTTTTTTATTTATAAATTTAAAATTCTAAAAAATGAAGTCCGATTTATTAGTTTTAATATAGAATAAAGATTTTGCATTAAAATCAAAGGTTGAACAGTGGCAAAAAGTGACATCAGAGATAACAATAGAAAATGTCAATTTTTTAGAAGATTAAGAAAGTATATGATATAGTATTCTACTTTTTTTATTATTTTTGTTGACATCCGAATATGTATAGAGTAATTTTAAAATTAAATTATATTATAGGTATGTAATACTGTATACACATGTTAAAATGTTTTGTATGTACATGTGCTCATTTAAAATATATATTATATAGAATTGTGAACTGCAATAGATTTTGAATATTCATATAGGGGAGAGAATAAAATTAAGTGGCATAAATTCTGGATTCTACTGTATTATGAAACTCTATATAAATTTTATCTGAAATGAAAATAATTGCTATTAAAATCATTATTCAATATATTAAATTTATTACAAACTTTTAATTATTATCAATTAGTAAAATAGTTAATATTGAATAATATTTCATTTAAATTTCAAATTGCATCAATGTATTTTAAGATATCTCACAATTTCGACCCAAAATATTTGATACATTTAATTATTTAAAAATTTTGCTGAATTATCATTTGATATCTTATGTGCTTGTAATTAAAAATTTTATAGCAATGAAATATCACGTGACTTTCTTATAATTCATCTATTGGCTACTGAAAACGCCATATTGATTTTTTGGGGGCATTTTTGAAGATGGAATTTTCACAATATTATATATATTGTACAGGCTTAAACATGCATTCATATATGCAATATGATCAGGGTTCGAACTCATGAACGTTCCATCATCAGAATTTCAATGAAATGGAAGGCTAAAGAGTTGTGAGTTGGAATAGTTTGAAGCCTGTCCATTAAAGTATAAATATTGGCTATCTTAATATAAAGCTGAGTACTGATTATATATATGTGTGAGGATAGTAATCTAGACCAACTGATGATTGCTGGTTTAGCATGAAATACGTATATTGGTGATTATTTATCTTTTCAACAGTGGGTGATCAGGTGGGTCAGCAATATGAGATGGCACTGAGTGGTGGGTCATGTGAAAGTCTGAGTTCGAACCCTGCACAATATTATATAGTAAATGTTTCATAAAGTTAATATACCATAACAAACAATAAAGTTAAGAAAACATAATTATCATAAAATAAAATAAAAAAAATAAAGAATTAAAATATTTTTAAAATTATTATTTTTAAATTCATTCATAAATTGTGTATATTAGTTTTAAAGTTAAAACATTTTTAATATTTTAAAATTGTTCTACAAAAAATTATTTAAAAAATCAGGTATAAACATATTTATCAATTATTATTAATAACGATTTTTATGAAGATTTTAATCCTTTAAATATGTAGAAGATTCATGACCCAGATGAATTACTTACATTTAGGGGAGGACAGGGGGCTTTCTTCCCTAACAAAATAAATATAATTATTTAATAATTTATTTTCAATTACTTATTTGATAACATTCATTAATACGGAAAAGTAAAATATTTTATTAATAGAATTTGGCAATTTATACACATATGCTTATTATAAAGAAATCAAGTTATATGTCACATGACCTAATTTAACAAGCTTGTATTACAAATGTTACATATAGAGCTCGCAAATAAGCTCTTAACAAGCTTTGCCAAATATCCCCAATTCCACACCAGTTTCTGCTACTAGTAGCACCTCACTGAGGAAGCCAGTAGCAGAAACTGGGCTGGGGTTGGGGATATTCTGCAAAGCTTGTTAAGAGCTTATTTGTGAGCTCTATATATAACATATGCTTATATATATATATATTAATAAAATAAAGATTATAATTAAATATCTAATCTTAAGTTTGTCAAACTTTCTAATTGCTAATTGCAAGCACAGGACTGTTCTATATAATAAACTGTATAATCATGGATAAACTTTTTGATTAGAGCTCTACATAGTAGGCCATGTAATTATTATTAAACTTCTAAAATAATTTATCACCTATTAATCACACACACTCACAGATATATAAAGAGAGAGAGAGAGAGAGGGAGAGAGAAAGTTGTCTTGACAACAGATTTTGGTTCTACAGTTTATTAAACTTTGGTTATCATGTGATTTATATACATAAGTATAATTATAATTTAATAAAATATAAATAAACATATTCTAATAATTTGACAATTTATAGTATACAGTTTATTGCACTTCTGGAGTATGTGTAGAATGGCAAACTCTGGAGTATAAGGCCCATAGAAAGCAGCCCAGCTTTGCTATTTCCAGTGCTGAAAATTCTTATGAACTCACGAGCAATAAAATCATTCAATTATTTAAACAGTTAATATCTTCCATGTAGGACTGTAATTAAACTACTATGCCCATGAACTGGGGTTTGAATCTATACTAAGTAAAATGTGGATTTTTTTCAGAATCTAATCAGGCTTAGTATATTTTTTTCCAATTATTGCACACAGCCAACCTTACTAATCATCTCATATTGATCAGTAAATAGGTACCTAGATATTATTAGTCAGCTGATAAAACAAGTATGGAAGGAAAATGCTCAAACCCTTACTATCTGCTAATGGACAAATTTAATAATGCTGTTTTCTTCATTGGGCCTAAAATCTATTTTACATATCTATATCCTATAGTCTCACTCGCAATATATATGCTCATCAATATTTTTTGTAAGTGATTGTAAACGTTGCATAAAAGTTTGACCAAATGCATATCTTTTTTGAGAACAATTTTGCTAAATAGACGACTTTTTTAAAAGAAATACCTATATATTTGTGTGTGTGTGTGTGTATGTATTATTATCAACATTATTAATCATTATCGATCCACTGCAGGATTTCTTTGATTCATATCTTCTCTTTTCCACATCACACTAACATTCTCATTTTATTTATCCATCTCACGTGATCTTTTACAATTCTTTGAGATCCTGTTTAAGACTTCAGTAGTGTCCATCTATTATTATATTTTATAATGATATATTTATCCCAGATCAATTTCAGTTTTTTAATTCATTCAATAATGTCAACGATATCTGTTTGTTCCCTCATTCAACTATTTTATTTTTGATTCCTTTCAACTATTCATAATTAATATCTCTCTATATTTCGTTGATAGGTTTGAAATTTCTGCAGTGCTCTTCTGTTAAGGTTCAAGCCTAAGAACCGGAAGTAAGGACAGGTAATACACATCTATTAAATATCTTTTCAAACACCTAGTCATATTAAAATATTAAGTTATTTCTATCAAAAATACTTATTCAAGTTCAATTCTATAATTAATTTCATTTACTGTTTCCATCTGTTTTAATAATTTAATCAAGGTATTTTATTTGCACAGATTAATTTCCTCTAATTCATGATTACCAATCTTTATTTTGCTCTACTGAGAAAATCCACTGAACCTTACTTGAACATATATATAAAGTTTATTATAAAATAAACTATTGCGTTTTGTATAAGTTTAATTGCAATTTTGTCAAATCAATTTCATTTGCAAGTCAGCTGATGACAGTGAATACGCAGAAGAAAGACATCGTGAGAAGAAAGGGGGAGTTGGGATGTAAGTCTCACACCTGCAACGGCCGAGATAACTTGGCTGAATAATAATTATTGATCAATTGGTTCCACTTGCAACTTACTCAAAAGGAAACGTTTGAAAGACTTGACCAAAATCTGATTTTCTTTACAACGGCTGGCTTCTCTCTATACATATGCAAATAGGAAACAAATTATTGGCCTGTTTCCACTGGCTTTCGAAGTTCATAAAGTCTTCAAACGGAGTAAGGATTTACTAAGAAAGGAACTGCTTGATATTTTTACCGCAAGTTAACTTTGTAAAGGTAAGTTTTTCACCATTTTTATATGAAAGTGTTGTATAATTGTGCATGCGCACATTCTTTGCTATATTGCATATTTTAACCAATGTGCATTTATATATAGCAGTATTATCTTATATTATAATGTGCATAGTAAACGCATTCATAAAGTCGATCTTTTTTTTAATTATATATATATTGTGTGCTTATCATCATCATCATCATTTGGTGGAAGATTAGCTATTTGCTGAACCACACAATTTTCTGAATCGTTTTTTATTTGCAGTAAAAAGAATTACATGTCTATCTATCTATCTATCTACTACCTGCCTGCTTGCTGTTTGTCTGTCTGTCTGTCTATCTATCTATCTATCTATCTATCTATCTATCTATCTATCTATCTATCTATCTATCTATCTATCTATCTATCTATCTATCTATCTATCTATCTATCTATCTATCTACCTACCTACCTACCTACCTACCTACTACCTACCTGCCTGCTGCCTACCTCTCACCTTACTTATCTATCTATTTATCTATCTATATACCTATCTACCTATCGGTCTATTTGTCTATCTGTGTGTCTGTCTGTATCTGGTATTTATCAGTCTATCTGACTAACTATCTATCTATTAATTTGTTTATCTATCTATCTATTTATGTACTTATCTGCCTTTTTATCTATCTATTATCTATTTATCTACCTGTGTTTATCTGTCTATCTATATACCTGTGTATCAGCATATCTATACATCTGTATATCTATCGATTTAACTATCTATCTGTCTGCCTATTTATCTACTTACCTATTAATTTATGTCTATATACATACCTAATTATCTTTCTATGTATCTATTTATTCATATATCCGTCTAACTATCTACTTATCTATTTATCTGACTATGTATTCATTTATCTACCTATCTATCCACCCACTATATATATCAGTCATTCTCCCATTTTTTTCTAATAAGCCAATAACAATTGTTTCACTATCTCTTAAAATGTTCATTTTGAAATAACATTTTATATTATCACTATTTTGGCTTAATTTATATTTTTCAACCTAACCTTTGTCTTTGCTGTAACCATATTATCTTGTTTTACATTGTTGTTCACATTTTTCCATTTTAGTTATCCACCTATCATAAAGTCTATACTTAAGTATTTCCATAATTTTTTTGCCTCTTCATATCTGTTTCTAAATATGTGCTACTGAAAAAAATCTATCAAATTTTATTAGTCTTTTAATTAATCCCTCTTGACTTGTTTAACTAAAAAAAATTATTCACATTTCTGTCTTCATTCATAAAACATTAATCCATCAAAACCATTATCTTATCATATACATTCTCCACCTCCATTCATGTATTAGCTTACACTGCTTATCTTATAATTTTTATTTTACCCCAAAGTACCATTTTACTATTACATATTATTTGGACAGTAAAATTTCATTTTATACAATGTATCATATTTTATATCTATTACAAACAAGCAAAATAATCTTTTATATATACATATATATTCTTAAGTGTTAATTTTTTTTCTAAGATTTTTTATATCTCAAATAATATTTTCTTTCATTAATAGAAACCTCTAAAAAGTATATCTTCAAAATTTTCAATGCCCATCATTCCATCATGCACAACTTATCAATGATATTTTTGATTTATTTTTTTAAACCCAACATCAATGCTGATAACACATATTCCCCAATTTTGCTCATTGGAGTGTTTATGCTGCACCCCTCTGACTTTTCTGTGTATTGACTTTTAATATATACTACAGATGAGATGTGTCATAACTTTTTACTACCTTTCTTTATGTTTATATTTGATATATATATATTTCATAATGTATAACAATAATACATTTTATGCCTTTATAGAAATGCTAATAAAATTGTATTCAAAAAATGTTAATTAGCAACAATCATAGAACATATTTTTATTTAATTAAATCTTTTTGAATTAATACTAATTTATTCAAAGTGTTTAACATACCATTAGAAGGAAGAAAAAATAGTCATTATTATTAACATTTTTTTGGATTAATAATTGTTTTAAACATTTATATAAACACCACAATAACAATAAAAAACTCTATTAAAGGTTTACAGTTTTTTGGATAAACAAAATTTTAAATGATTAAGAAAACTAAGAATTGAATAAGACAATATAAAAAGAAAGGGTATATAAGTATCATAATTAAACATAAGTTTAATAAATAATATGGAAGAGAGAGAAATTCGAGTACCCTATATTAAATTTTTTAAAAATGTATTATTTTAAATATTTATGCATTATACTATTGTCATTGGAAACAACAATTGATCATGATTGTTTGATGGTTAAAAATGAATTAAAAAGAGTAAATAATTTCAATCATTAGAATCCACTTAATAAATTAAACAGCTATTAGCGATATACATATAAATTAATATCTGTTGAAAAGAACATATATTCTGGTACTTGTAAATCTTAAATTTTTGTTGATATTGTAAAAACATAAAATAATATTATATTTGTTGTTGTTGTTGTTATTATTATTAATTATTATTATTATTATTATTATTATTATTATTATTATTATTATTATTATTATTATTATTATTATTATTATTATTATTATTATTATTATTATTATTATACCTTGTTTTTTTGGATAAAATTATTAAATATTTGTTTTTTAATAAATATTTGATGTTTAGATTTAGGTTTATTGAGATATATTTGTTTTTAAGCAGGTAATTAGTCAACTAAAAATCTGTTGATGCCAAATAAAAAAGCCGTATTGCTAATAACTTAATTTTTATAATTATAAGTGATTTTATTGCATTATTTAAAATTATGCCTTACTAAAAATTGTTTTAAACATACAAATTTAGTGGAGAATAATTTTTTCATTAAAAATATTGTCTTAAAAAATTTAGTTTTGATTGTTTATTTCTGTTTATTACTCTTTTTTTTTTTTTTGCAACATTGTTATTTTCTTTCTCAGATAACTTTCATTTTTGAATTTATGCTATTAATGAAATTGTCAAAAATATGAAAGATTTATCAGAAAATAAACTTATTTAAAAATGTGATAAAAGACCAAAAAAAGTTTTCAATGGTTGAAGTTTGTGATTTATATCTTATTACGGGTATTGTAATGTTATACATATATGCCATTACATCACTTTCAAATAAAAAAGATCAATAAATAAAATTGCCCTCAAATAAAAATATAAAAATCAATAAGTGAAATTTTATTTAAATCAATATATATAAAATGCACAGATTATAAAGTGAGTAATTATTTAAAGTTAAAAATCCAAAAACAAAAGACTTAATATTAATGTAAAAGAATAGTAAAAACTGTTAATTTATTTTCTGCTAAATGTTATTTTTAGTCTTAGTAGGATGAAAATGAATTTAATGATGTACCAGCAAACAGGCCCTTGGGGCATTTAATCAATTGTAAGTCAGATAAGAAATAAATTAAAAATTACTAGTAATGAAATTTGGTGTTTCCCACTCTAAAGCAAATTGGCCAATAATGATGAGAATGAACACACTGTTCAAATAGAAAAATCATCATCACCAATAAGAACAGCAGCAAGGCAGGCAAGATTGATCCTGGAATTCAATGATAAAAACCTAAAATAATATAAAAATTCAGTCTGAAAAGGGATTATGATAATTATTAAAAAATTGGATTGCTCTTGCTGATTACTTGATTTAATAATATATATATATATATATATATCATCATCAACCATTATCAATCCACTGCAGGATGAAGGTCTCTCCAAGTTTAATCCATCTTCTCTGATCTTTAGCTTCTCTTTTCCACAACACCCCTGCACATTTTCTTATTTCATCCATCCATCTTATATGTGGTCTCTTTCTGGGTCTTTTAAAATCTCTTGAAATTCAGATTAAAATTTCAATTGTCCATCTATTATCATTTCTTCTAGCAATATGTCCAGCCCAAATCCATTTCAATCTTTTAATTTTTTTAATAAGGTCAGTGACACCTGTTTGTTGTCTTACCCATACATTGCGTTTTCAATCTCTTCTTGTTACTCCCAACATACATCTCTCCATACTCTTTTGAGTGGTCTGAAGTCTCTGTATTGCTCTTCTATTAAGTGTCCAAGTCTCAGATCCATAAGTAAGAACTGGTAAAACATTTTTTTTTAAAAACCATCCTTTTCAAACACATAGGCATATTTCCTTTTAGTATCAAGTTATTTCTACCAAAAGCACTCCAACCAAGTTTAATTCTATGATTAATTTCCTCCATTATGTTTCCATCTGTATTAATAATCTGACCAAGGTATTTGTAACTGTTAACTTCTTCTAATTCTTCATAATCAATCTTTATTTTCATATTTTGAGCAAATCGATTCAACATTACTTTAGTCTTTTTAACATTTATCTTTAGTCCTCTTTTCTACTTTCATCTGCTAACTCCTGCAACATTTCCTACAGCTCTGAAGCATTATTTGCAAAAACAAGTACATCATATGCAAAATCTAAATGCCTTAAATACTCTCCATTTACTTTTCATTCCTTTAGTTTCCCATTTTAATCCACAAAATATTTCATGCAGCACTGCTGTAAAAAGTTTTGGTGATATGGAGTCACCTTGTCTTTCACCTTTCTCAATGTTGATTTTTCCAGTATCATTATGTAATCTAATTGTTGCTATTGCATTTTTATAAATATTCTTTAAAATATGACAATAACCTGGATCTATACCTTGATGATCCAATGCTTCAATCACTGAAGAAATGTGTATAGAATCGAATGCGTTTTCAGAATCTACAAATCCATAACATAATGGCAACTCATATTCATTTGTCCTTTCTATGACTTCTCTCAATACCTGGATATGATCTATTGTACTAAAACCACTTTTAAATCCAGCTTGTTCTCTTGGTTGGTAGAAATCCAAAATTCTCTGTAGACAAGTTGTAATTATCTTGGTAAAAATTTTATATAAAACTGATAAAAGGCTGATAGGTCTGTAATTTCTAATATCTTCTTTATCACCTTTTTTAAATATTAATATTATTACTGCATTCTTCCAATCTTCCGGTACATCTTTATCATTTAGACATTTGCTGTATAACTTTGCTAAAATTGTTTCTATTTCTTCACCTGCTTCTTTTAATATATAAATTATAATTCCATCATTTCCTGGAGCCTTTCCTTTCTTCATACATTCAATTGCAAGTCTTACTTCTTCATTTAAAATTCTGGAAATTCAGAAGATGTAATAGATATAGGAGGTACTTGTTCTTTATTACTATATAATTCTTGATAAAAATCTTCTACCAATTTCATGATGTCATCTCTCTTTTTAGTAATAATTCCATCTTTTTTTCTTATTGCATATATAAATTTCCTACCAATACCAAAATGTTGTTTAACATTCTTAAGACTTTTATTTTCTTCTACAGCTTTCCTTGCTATTTCACAGTTATACTTTCTTATATCATTTTCAACTCTTTTCCGTACCATTTTACAAAATTCGAGATATTCAATTCTTTTTAATACATCACTTTTGTATATCTTCATATTCCTTCTTTTCTTCATAAATTCTCTAGTCTCAGTAGAAATTTTATTAGTCAATTCCTGCTTTTTTCTACCAGCTATCTTTGTTGCAGTTTTTAAAAGTGTTATCAGTTATTTTCATATTAATTTCATTCAAATCTGAATCATGTTCAAAATCTCCTAACACTTGAAACCTATTTGTAAGTTCTAATTTAAATTCATTAGAATGTTTCTGAAGATTAGAAATATCAACTGTAAATATTGTTTTTCTTAATAATTTTTGTCTCTCTAGTTTTACATTAACATGTAACTTACACCTTACTAATCGATGATCACTTCCTCTGTTAAATTTATTAAGAATATTACAATCTTGAAATATGTATTTCCTGTTAGTCAAAATATAATCCAATTCTGCTGTACCTTCAATTGGATGCTTCCATGTCCATTTCCTTTTAACACTTTTCTCAAAAAATGAATTCATAATATAAAGTTTTTCTTTTTCTGCAAACTCCACAAGTCTATGTCCTCTCTCATTTCTATTAACATAACCAAAATTACCTACAGCAATTTCATCTTTCATGTGTCTACCAATTCTAGCATTAAAGTCTCCCATAACAATTTTAAAATGTTGTTTACTCTGATCAAAAGCCTTTTGTACATCCATATAAAAATTTTCTACTACTTCATCACTATGAGAACTTGTTGGGGCATAAACCTGAATTATCTGCATTTGGTATCTGCTATTAAGTTGTATAACTAATCTTGCAACTCTGTCCGATACACCATCAATCTCCACAATATTGTTCTTCCTCTTTTTATTTATAATGAATCCTACTCCATTTGTATTTCCAATATGTGTGCCTTTATAATAGAGTATATGTCCACTTTTTAAATCAATTGTTTCTTCACCTTTTCTTCTAACTTCACAAAGTCCAATAATGTCCCATTTAATATAAGACAGTTCTTCTTCTAATTCTTGCAATCTTCCTTTACTTGAAAGTGATCTGCAGTTGTAAGTACCTAAATAAAAAGTTGTCATCAAATGGCAGCCTGGGTCCGCAATCAGGAAATTCTTAGCACCCTCCGCCTTCGGTCATCAACCGCTGCCTTGGTTGGTGACTTTACAGCCTCCTGGGAATAAGGGCCATGCTTTATTTTTGTCTGTCATAATTGTATATATGTATGGGGAAAATATTTATCATTTACACAAACATTCATTCTGCATTATCAGGCACTGAGAAGAAAGACCATGGTGTTTTTTGATCTTAAAATCAGAGGTAAAAAGTCAATAAACTCACCACGCTGGCTAATGCGTGTTGGTGAGCAGCCCATCCATGTTCATATACTATATGAATAATCACATAGTAATAACAGCTGCAACGACAAGAACGTATGGAGTGGACATTAGGAATTTGCCCTGCTCGGTTCCTTTAAGGCCTCCAAGAGGAATCAAAGGGTCTCCTTTCAGTTAATAGCAAACTCCTTTCTGCAGCCATATATATATATATATATATATATATATATATATATATATATATATATATATATATATATATATATATATATATATATATATATATATTGTGAATCTAAATGATATGGGATCATGCAATAGATTTCATTTCCCAGATTTGCACCAATTGAGGCATCCTCCAGAATGACCATTCCTGGAAAATAGCAAGCAATGAATTCATCTCTGAGAACAATCATAATATGTGATGAACAGAGCTTTGAACTAAGTGATACACATCAAGGATCATAAAGATGGATTCCAATAAACTTTACACCATGGAAATTATAAACTTTTCTTTTTGTTAAAAATGAGATTTGAACTTTTAAGCTAAAATGTGAACTTTCCCCGTATTAACTCTAAACATTGAGGCTACAGCCTTAATGAATATTAACTCATGAAAGAAAATCTTTATCTGACTAAGTAAACTTTAAATTATTTATTAATATTTTTTATGTATAATATGTTTGCTATTATCTTTTCCATCCTTGTTGAGTTAAATTAAAATTATTAAATTTAAATATAGGCCTAAATGGCTGCAATAGATTTGTTTAAGTATGTTAATTTTGGCCTAATTGTTTCGTAGTTGAATATCAAGGTTGGTGGATGGATGTATAGGTGTTTCATGTCAAGGTAGCCATCGAGTTGCTAGTGGTTATAGATGTAATTCCTATGCCATTGATTGTATGCTGCAGATGGGGACAGTAAGCTGGCAAAGACCGCTATCCCCTAATATAGACCATTTCTTTTCAAATATATTTCAGATGATTACCTCACCAGACAGATGCACATTCCTGTACTGGATGAGTATCATTGTTTCTTTAATGATATCCTGCTATAGACATAAATTCCTGTAAGCATGATTGTTTTATGCTAACATTCAGTAAACTAGCATTGGTTTGGATGTGAACTTTTGGCCTGGAGTTAAAAGATTTGAATCATTATAATGTGTTATTTATTATATATCTGAAGGTTTGTAATGATGGTATATTATCAGATGTGATATGTTGGACTATTTCCATCATTTATGAGAGAATGTTAAATGTATCAAAAATTTTAAACTTTATTTAAACTTTCCAAATACATCAACTTGTTAGTAATAAAACACAAATAGACAATACAGGTTAGTAATTACACAACATTTTGAGTAGTATTATTCTCCACTCTTCTTCAGGTGCAGTTTTTGTTCTTCAGCATTTCCAGTTTAGGTTTAGTAGAAGTAAGCATTCCTCGAAGATACCATGTGAATGTAGAAGGAAATACATTGGTGAGACCTGTCGGCCTTTTGAACAGCGATTAAAGGAGCACAAACTAATGGTTAAAAGAGAAAAAACAGATGTGTCTACCATAGCAGATCATGTATGTACTAATGACCATATGCTTAAGTGAGAAAATACAAAGATATTGGATAAAGAGGAAAAAATGCATAGAAGAAAATTCAAGGAAGCTGCTCATATGACAGTGGTAAATAATTTTATAAGTCAACCCAGTGTGACAATACCCAATGTATGGAAGCCTCTAATTAATCTTGCTTTTAGGAAAAAATAAAAATAATGATAATTAGACTCAGTAAAAAAAAAAAAAATTGGAGGACTCAGGAGGATTTGAACCAACCCTCATATATAAGTATATCAAATTTCTACTATATGTTGCCTTTGACAGAATAGCTCAGTTGGTAGAGCATTTGCCTTAAATTCAATATTCAAAAATCTAAAGGTGTGAGTTCAACTTCTAAGTGAATATTGTCACTGTGCATATAGGCCAGCAACACCTGAAGAAGAGTGGAGAATAATACTACTCGAAACGTTGTGTAATTACTAACCTGTATTGTCTATTTGTGTCTTATTACTAACAAGTTGATGTATTTGGAAAGTTTAAATAAAGTTTAAAATTTTCACTACATTTAACATTCACTCATAAATGATGGAAATAGTCCAACATATCACATCTTGTGTATTATTTATGCTTAACAAAATACTAAAATAATGTCAAATAGGTTGAATTGATCCATATGTGCATATAACCTAAATTAAATATATTCACTAGTTAATTCAGTCCTTGGACTTTTTGTGTAAAGCACATGTTAAAATGTTTTGTTTAATTATTCTTGGCAGTGGCTTATTTTATATTTTTATTAATAATATTTTGAAAATCATGGATTAGAAATTTTAAATTTACAATGTTATATTATCAAGTTCAGCTTCTCTGAGAATTAATGACTGGGGCTTTTGGTTAGATAAAAGAATAACCTCAAACATACATATCTATCTCCTTTATTAATTTTCTAGATTCAAATAACTTAGTGGTACCCTGACATGGCAGGTAGGGTTGTGAGGTTTCTTCTGATCATTGTGGTATCTTTGTGTAAAGCAGTTATATTTATCATTAAATGCATATCATACAAATATTATTATTATTTATATGGTCGAAAGTCATGAAATAAAAAAAATATCATTTAACTAATTTTTATTTATAACAATTCTCCTTTTTCTTCTCCTTTTTTTTCCTTTTCCTCCTTCTACTCCTTTTTCTTCTTCTTATAATGATGTTGATATTAATGGACATGAATTATTTTTGAAATTACTTTAAATTTCATTATATTTTATTAATCAGTGTAACATTTAAGGATTAAATTTATAATTTGTTTTCATAAATATATATCCTGAAAGAAACCTCAGACATATTTTTTTGTCCTAATGCTCTGTAATAATTTTATGTTTGATTTTATTATCAATAATTATAATTAGCAGGGTGATACCGCAATATATTTGAAAATTAAAGGTTTTTGGAGAAAGCCCAGCAGTATAAAAGTAAAAAAAAAGTTTCATTAATTGGTGGGTATTGTTATCTGATTCTGCTATAACCCTTTAGTATTCAAATGTTATATGACTTCTTCTTCTTCTTCTTTTTCTTCTTCTTCTTCTTCTTCTTCTTCTTCTTCTTCTTTTTCTTCTTCTTCTTCTTCTTCTTCTTCTTTTTCTTCTTCTTCTTCTTCTTCTTCTTCTTCTTCTTCTTCTTCTTCTTCTTCTTCTTCTTCTTCTTCTTCTTCTTCTTCTTCTTCTTCTTCTTCTTCTTCTTCTTCTTCTTCTTCTTCTTCTTCTTCTTCTTCTTCTTCTTCTTCTTTTTCATTATTATTATTATTATTATTATTATTATTATTATTATTATTATTATTATTATTATTATTATTATTATTATTATTATTATTATTATTATTATTATTATTATTATTATTATTATTATTATTATTATTATTATTATTATTATTATTATTATTATTATTATTATTATTATTATTATTATTATTATTATTATTATTAAAATTTTTGGATAATCTCATTTATTGATTTCAATCTTGCTCTTGCTTCATATAGAAACATGGATTCTTGATGACCTTATCTTGTGTAGATAGCTTACATGTAAAAAGCATGAATGCACTAATATGTATCATTCCTAGTGACTGGTTCTCTCTCCAATCTCTCTCCAGCATCTCTGAATCAATACATATGTTACATAGTGATATACTTTAGTTATTTTCTGTAAAAGTTTTAAGGCATTAGAATATCTGGATCATAAGTTACACCATGAAATGTGATGGCATATTTTTTACCTTAATCCATGATGAAATAATATATTAACATTAAATTTAAATTGAGCAAAGCTACTACTGAAATGTTTGAAATGATTCGTATTATGTACAACAGTGACGTCATGAGTTACAAAAATGTTTTCAAGCGATTTTCAGAATCTTATGTTGGCAGGAAGAGTATTGAAGAATTTATACAGGTATTTAATGTTATAACTTATGATTCAGACACACTAGCACCTTAAAATTTTTGTGGCTAATAACTAAACTATGTTCCTATATAACATATATTTTGATTCAGTGATGATATTGCAGGAAGTATGGAAAGAGAACCAGTCACCTTTTCATTGGGATACAATGTGTACAGATTTGCACTATTTGTTTATGATAGATAGTAAATGTATTGGTTACTGAACGTAAGTTACTGATACAATCTTATGGATGACAGATAGTGTAAAGATAAAATTATCATCAAGTACTAGGTAACTGTAAACAACCAGTAAGCAGTGCCAAACCCAACAAAAAGAATCTTCTGCTATTTTGAAGTTGTTTTTCATAGGTTTAGGGTATTTTGAATAGTTTTTTCCCTCTCTATGCTCTTTTTCTTATTTTCTATCTTTTTTTAAAACTTTTACTTCAATTTCTTAGATTCCTATAATTCAAATTTGGATATGTTTGTTCCTCTGTGTATTGAAGTGGTTTTTGCCTTTTTTATAACATAAAGCTGAGTATGCAAATTTGAATTACAAATGAAGGGGAAAACCAATATTGGATTGTTATAATATCTCATATGTCATCAATAATCTCATTGTACTCATTGTGACAATGGAGTTACATTCTATATCCATGCAATCTTATTTTTATCTTTTTAATATACTCCACCCACCCATTTTTAACTGCAGTCTTTTTTTGGCAGTATACTCAACAATAAGTCACTTTAGAATTGAATTTCAGATGGTATATTTTTAGGCAAACTTTTTGAGAATCTCACTATTAATGATGAATCTGGACATATCTAATAAATCTGGTTCAAAATAGTCTCACAAAATCTGGATAGATCAGCATGCCCAGTGTTCATCTAAATAGTACAAATAGCAGTAATATCAGATATGGTAATGGTAGAAAAATGTGAGAATATGGGAGTAATAGAATATTTTTAGAAATGTGCATACAAAGTACAATAACTACTCTTTCTTACTGCATTGCCAAAGATATATATATAAATTGTTCAAGTACTTTACTACTGTTACACAATGCTTTATTTACCACCCTTTCTTACAGTTTTGATTGCCCCAGCAATCTTCTTCAGTTCTTTATATCTCCTAACCTCAACTGTTACAATCAAATTTTAAAAATTTACCGACAGTTGAGGTTAGGAGATATAAAGTTCTGAAGAAGATTGCTGGGACAATTGAAACTGTAAACTGTAATAAGAAAGGGTGGTAAATAAAGCATTGTGTAACAGTAGCAAAGTGCTTGGACAATTTAGTATTATATGGTACATACAAAGTATACACAAACTTTATTTGCTGTGACCTCTTCAAGACCTGATAAAAGTCAGAATTAATAACTAAAAAGCCATGAAGAAGATTGATATAGTTACTCTTAATGAAACTCATTTTTTATAGAAAGTTTAATTGAATAAATATATTACTACAGTTTTATAAAAAGACAGTTCATTGAATAGAAAATATTGTATATTATTGTAGCTAAAGTAATGTCTAACTTAGTATCTTTTATTAATGGATTTTTAAAATGAATAATGAGATGCTAATGATATCTAAAATTATTTTCCACAATACTGGAGCGCATCATACAAATGCTTATATTCCAAAATTAGATCCAGAAGTTTTTTTTAAATCAAATATTTATTTTCAGGGAAGTTTTATGCATGTGTTATCTGGAAAAGCAAAAAATATATCAATAGTTAAGTAAGTATTGTTGTCTGTGCTGTTTCTTTCATTCTGTATTCTGATTATATGGTCCATCTTCGGTAGCTTAGGTCAGTGTAGAACTTCCTGTGATTACTCATTTCTCTGGATTCATTGTGACAGTAGAATTGTATCATATGACTGTTTAATCTCATTTTCACACTTTAGAAATATGCAAAGAAGTTATAGAAAAGACAAATGAATATGGGTTGGCATTATGCTTTGGATTTGTAGATTATAAAAAGGCATTTGATTCTGTAAACATTTCTTCAGTAATTAAAGCATTGAATCATCAAAGTATAGATCCAGGATATTGTCATATTTTAAAGAATATTTATAAAAATGCAACAGCAACAATTAGATTACATAATGATACTAGGAAAGTCAACATTGAGAAGGGTGTAAGACAGGGTGACTCCATATCTCCAAAACTTTTTACAGCAGCGCTATTAGAAATATTTTGTGGATTAAAATGGGAAGCTAAAGGAGTGAAAGTAAATGAAGATTATTTAAGTCATTTAGATTTTGCAGATGATGTAGTTGTTTTTGCAAATAATGTTTTAGAGCTGCAGGAAATGTTGCAGGAGTTATCAGATGAAAGTAGGAAAGTAGGACTAAAGATAAATGTTAAAAAGACTAAAGTAATGTTTAATGGATTTTCTCAAAATATGAAAATAAAGTTTGGTTATGATGAGTTAGAAGAATTTAATAGCTACAAATACCTTCACAGATTATTAATACAGATGGAAACATAATGGACTAAATTAATCATAGAATTAAACTTGGTTGGAGTGCTTTTGGTAGAAATAACTTGATACTAAAAGGAAATATGCTTATGTGTTTGAAAAAGGTTTTTAATAAAAGTGTTTTACCAGTTCTTACTTATGGATCTGAGACTTGGACACTTAATAGAAGAGCAATACAGAGACTTCAGACCACTCACAGAAGTATGGAAAGGTGCATGTTAGGAGTAACAAGAAGAGATCAAAAACAATATATGGGTAAGAGAACAAACAGGTGTTACTGACCTCATTGAAAAAATTAAAAGACTGAAGTGAAGTTGGGCTGAACATATTGCTAAAAGAGATGATAGTAGATGGACAATTAAAATCTTAAACTTGTAAATGACCCAGAAAGAGACCACATGTGAGATGGATGAAATAAGAAAGTGTGCAGGAGTGATGTGGAGAAGAGAAGCTAAATATCAGAGAAAATGGATTGAAATTGGAGAGACTATCATCCTGCAGTGGATTGATATTTGTTGATGATGATGATTCCAAATAATGGCAAAAAATATTGAATGTGTATAAAATCACTAAAACAGATTTCTATACTGTGACGAGTTTGATTTTTCTGTAAGATTAACGATTCAAAATTTAAAATGTAATGATTGGATCCAACAAACTGATCTCCACCCAATAATGGGACTGAAAAAAAAAAAGAATTCACAAACCCAGTACTCCAACTAATCCATTTATTACTTCAACAACAAAGCAATTTCTATATGAAACTGCTTTGAATGAAAATATAGAAATGACTTTTTAATTAATAATACGTTGATACGTTGCTTGATACGTTGCGGTGAAATTTTTTTATGTAAAAATTTGTAGGCTTTTTTTATATATATTATAAATTGCAGACTTAGCGCTTTCAGAGCCCTTGTTGCTCCATATTCATAGTCTTTTCTGATTATTAATGTTATATGCAAATGTATGCAAATTGCCTCCTATACTATCCATTTTTTGGAAATGGCAAAAAAAGTGTCTCTTCTATTTACTGATTTGGCATCGCTGGTGATGAAACAAGCTTTCTTAATTTTTCTTTTGATATCATTCCTTTCCGTGCATAAAATGTCAGCCTTGGAGGGCTCAAATCACTTTTAGATAGACATTTGTGCCCATCTTTAAAAATACTTTTTTTAAAAAGTGTCTCTTCTATTTACTGATTTGGCATCGCTGGTGATGAAACAAGCTTCCTTAATTTTTCTTTTGATATCATTCCTTTCCGTGCATAAAATGTCAGCCTTGGAGGGCTCAAATCACTTTTAGATAGACATTTGTGCCCATCTTTAAAAATACTTTTTTTAAAAGTTATTTGTTTAGATTATGGGCTGCAGAAAGAAATTTACTGTTAACTGAAAAGAAACCTTTTGATTATTTCTCTTGGAGGCTTTAAAAGAACTGAGCAAGGCAAAATCTTAATGTCCATTCTATATGTTCTTGTTGCTGCAGCTGTTATAACTATGTGATTATTTATGTAGTGTATGAACATGGATGGAATGCTTACCAACATGCATTAACCAGCATGGTGATCGTTTTATCTGAGTTTAAAAAATATTGTGATCTTTCTTTTCAGTTGTTTGATAACTCTTAACTGAAATATTAATTGAGTTATCTTGAAGGCAGAATGAACTAATTTTTTTTCTTTAATATTTACAATCATGACTGACAAAAATAAATTATGGCTTTTATTCTTAGGAAGCTGTAAAGTCACAGATAAGGCAGTTGTTGTTGGCCAAAGGAGGATGGTGCTAAGAATCTGATTGTGAACCAGGCTGCGATTTGATGATGACCTTTTATTTAGTTATTTACAACTGTAGATGACTTTCAAGTGAAGAAATATTGCAAGAATCAGAAGAAGAACTGTCTTATATTAAATGGGATATTATTGGACTTTGTGAAGTTAGAAGGAAAAGTGAAAAGACAATTGATTCAAAAAATAGATATATACTATACTACAAAGGAACAAACTTTGGAAGTACAAGTGGAGTAGGATTCATTATAAATAAAAAGGTAAGAATAATGTTGTGGAGATTGATCATGTATCAAACATAGTGTCAATATTAGTTATTCAACATAATACCAGATATCAAATAGCAGATAATTCAGATTTCTGCCCCAACAAGTTCTTATTGTGATGAAAAAGTAAAGAAATTTTTATATAGAAGTACAAAAAGCTATTAATCAAACCAAACAATGTTTTAAAATTGTCATAGGAGACTTTAATTGAAAAATGAAAGTGCTGTAGATAAATTTGGTTAAGATGATAGAAATAAGAGAGGACATAGACTTGTGGAGTTTGCAGAAAAAAAGAAACTTTATATTATGAATTCCTTTTTTTTTTTTTTTGAGAAAAATGTTAAATGCAAATGGACATGAAAACATGGAAATGAAAGTACAATAGAATTGGACTATATTTTGACTAACAGAAAATATGTATTTTAAGATTGTAATGTTCTTAATAAATTCAACACCAGAAGTAATACAAAACTAGAGAGAAAAAAATTATTCAGAAAAACAATATTTATAGTTGATATTCATAATCTTCAAAAACATTCCAATGAATTTAAATTAGAACTAGGAAATCCTTTTCAAATATTAACAGATTTTGAACATGATTTAGATTTGAATGAATTCAATAGGAAGGCAGCTAATACATTTTTAAAAATTACAACAAAGGTAGGTAGTACAAAAAAGCAACAATTGACCAGTAAAATTTTTTCTGAGACAAGACAATTTATGAAGAAAAAAAAAGATATGAAAATATATAAAAATGCATTAAGAAGAATTGAATATCTCACATTTTGCAAAGTGGAATGAAAAAGAGTTGATAGTGATATAAGAAAGTATATAAGAAAGTATAATTGTGAACTAGCAAGAAAAGTTATAAAAGAAAATAATAGTCTCAAGAGTGCAAAACAAATTTTGGTATTGCTAGGAAACATCATGAAATGTGTAGAAGAATTCTATCAAGAATTATATAGCAATAAAGAACAAAGAAAAGTACATCCTACAACTACTATATCTTCTGAATTGCCTAGAATTTTAAATGAAGTAAGACATGCAATTAAATTTATGAAGAAGGGAAAAATTCAGATAAAGATGAAATTATAATCAGTATCTTAAAACAAGCATGTGAAGAAATATAATTTATTTTAGCAAATTTATACACCCAATGTTTAAATAATAAAGATGTACCAGATGATTAGAAGAAGGCAGTATTAATATTTAAGAAAAGTGATAAAGAAGATGTTAGAAATTACAGACCTGTCAGTTCTATACAAAAATTTTACCAAAATAATTACTTGTCTACAGCAAACTTTAAATTTTAACCATCCAAAAGAACAAGCTGGATTTTAAAGCAGTTTCAATACAGTGGACCTCATCCAAGTATTGAGAGAAGTTATAGAAAGGACTAATGAATATGAATTGCTATTCTGCTTTGGATTTGTAGCATATGAAAAGGCATTTGATTCTATAAGCATTTCTTTAGTATTAAAGTATTAGATCATCAAGGTATAACCTCAGGATATTGTCATATTCTAAAGAATAATTATAAAAGTGCAACAGCAACAATTAGATTACATAATGATACTATGAAGATTAATATTGAGAAGGATGTATAACAAAGTGATTCCATATCTCCAAACTTTTTACAGCAGTTTTGCAAAAAATATTTTGCAGATTAAAATGGGAAACTAAGGGAATAAAAGTAAACGGAGATTATCTAAATCATTTAGCTTTTGCAGATGATGTAGTTGTTTTTGTAAATAATGCTTTAGAGCTTCAAGAAAGGCTACAAGAGTTATCAGATGAAAATAAAAAAGTAGGATTAAAAATAATAAAAGATAAAAATAAAAATTAATAATGATGAGTTGGAAGAAATTAACAATTACAAATACTTTGGTCAAATTATTACTATAGAGAGAAACATATTAGATGAAATTAATCATAGAATTAAAGTTAGTTGGAGTGCTTTTGGTAGAAGTAATGTGTTTGAAAAGAAAGATTTTTAATTAAATGTATTTTACCAGTTTTTACTTAAAGATCTGATACTTGGATGCTTAACAGAAGAGCAATATAGAGACTTCAGACCACTCAACAAAATATGGAAAGATGCATGTTAGGAATAAATAACAAGGAGAGATCAAAAATGAAATACATGGGTGAGAAAACAAACAAGTGTTATTGACATCATTGAAAAAATTAAGAGACTGAAGTAGACTTGGGCTGGACATATTGTTAAAAGAGATGATAAGAGATGGACAGTTGAAATCTTAATCTGGATTCCAAGAGATTGTAAAAGACTCAGAAAGAGACCACATGTGAGATTGATGGATAAAATAAGGAAGTGTGCTGGAATGATGTGGAAAAGAGAGGTTGGAGATTGGAAAAGAGGGATTGAACTTGGAAAGATCTTAGTGAATACCCACTCATAAATAGTATCAAATAAAATGAAACATTGCTTGATCTTAATGAGAAACATACAGAAAATTTGGGCCTTCTGGTAGAAAGCTACCAAACTATATGATAATTAAAGTGTTAAGTGGATCTTAGTAGATAACATAAAGAAAAACATTAAACTGAGCTTTATTTTATTGACTTCAAACCCTGGATAGAAACATAGCAATTAAAATAGAATATTGGGTAGACCCTGATAAGTAGCTACTTGTGGTGGAAACTTCTAAACTAAAGTTGAACAAATTTTCAATATAAGAGTTAATGTAAAAGCAAATTAACGAACCCAAGTAGGTGAATATAAAAAATTTATTCATAATTATCAATAAAAATATTTTCTTATGTTATTGATTTCATATCTGCCCTCTAAATACAACAGAAACTAAATATCATGACATTACTGATGAATTATTTTGCAATTATTTTTTTTCGGAAGATGAAACCACAGTCATTATTAAAGAATGCTCATCAGCCAACAATCTATCAGTATGATCCAGTCACTTTTATATCTTTAGTAATAAAGTTACTAATAAGAAGATAATCACCTGATCCCAATTCCTATGCTTACACAAGCTGTTAAAATAGCATCAAACTCTCCACACAGTAATGCCACTCAGTGCAAGCCTTGGTAATCAATGGATGCAAAAAGTTTTGTGCATAAAAAATCCCTATCTAGTGCCTACTCATACCATATACCCAGACTAGTTTCTAGCTTGTGACTTTCATCAATGAGAAACCTTGGATCTAAAAGCACTGCACCAGCTGCCATTTTTACCTAGTTAGTTAACTATAAAGGTATGAGCCAAGATGAAATAATGTTTTCAAGCTTATAGCTTTATAGTTAACTAAATAGGTAAAAGTGGGTGCTGGAGGGTTGCATTAGATTCTAAGATCTAAGTGCAGTGCTCTCAGATCCAAGGCTCCTCACTGATGAAAGCCACAAGCTACAAACTAGACTGGAAATATTGGATGAGTTGGCACTAAATAGAAATTTTATGCACAAGCCTTCTAGCATCCATTGATTACTGAGGCTTGCACTGGGTGGCACTACTGTATGGAGAGTTTGCTACAATCTTAAGGTGTTAATAATCTATTTTTGTATCAATTATTTATTGTCATATTATTCATTTTATTTAAACTATACATAACCTAAACAACAATTGGAATATATATATATATATATATATATATATATATATATATATATATATATATATATATATATATATATATATATATATATATATATATATATATATATATATATATATATATATATATTAAAACTAGAATCTAAAACTGATTTTTTCTTATTTGTAAAAACTTTATATCTGAATAATAAAAAAAGGAAAACATATGCAATTTATTTTTTAATATGTGGGCTCAGCTCCATTCCTTTAATAAGTGTATTTCACCAGAATAATATTAATAATAACTATATAGTTAGCTGCTTGAAAAATTTTGTGATGTTGCAGCTCCCAAGAGGCATATTGAGGAACATTACCTAAAAGTAATTCAATGGTCATTTACTTGTGAAATCATGTGACAATTGATTACTAGATGTGATAGATTGATCTGTGATCAAAGAATGGGCTGAGTCTGTACTCTACCAGTGCAGTAAACTGAAAATGGTAGTAGTTTTATTCAATTGTCTGAGCTGAGATGATTTTAAATCAATTATGGACACTTCAACTCAGAGTGCAACACTGCCTACATTAAAATGCATAATGATTTAGTCTATGATGAGAGTGTGGAATCAATTCTGAGTGAAGTACAAAAAGTATTAGTTTGGTTACTTGAATGCAACTATTTGGTCATGAAATATCACAAGACATCTTAAGTAACTGCTTTATATCATCATTATTTTATTGATAAACTGCAGTATGAAGGTCTCCAAATTTAATCTAGTTTCTCCAATCTTTAACTCTTTTCTCCATATTATTTCTCTTTTTAGGTTTTTACAATCTTTTAGGATACAGTTTAAGACTTCAACTGTCCATCTATCATCTCTTCAAGTAATATGTCCATCCCATCTCTACATCAGTCTTTTAATTTTTTCAATGATGTTAATAATACCTGTTTATTATCTTACCCATGCATTTTGTTTCCAATCTATTCTTATTGCTTGTAACAGATATGTCTCCATACTTTGCTGAAAGATCTGAAGTCTGTATATTACTCTTTTGTTAAGGGTCCAAATCTCAGATTCATAAGTAAGAATTGACAAAATACATTTAGTGACAAAATACATTTAGTAACAACTCTTATTTTCAAACATATTTCCTTTTAATATTATTTCTACCCAAAGCACTTTATCCAAGTTTAATTCTATTATTAATTTCATCCAGTATAATTCCATGTAATAATAATCTGACTGAGATATTTGTAATTATTAATTTCATTTAATTCACTATTATCAATTTTATTTTATTTTTTTGAGAAGATCTACTGAACATTTCTTTATAGAGTTTTTAGCATTTACCCTTAATCTTGCTCTCATCTGATCATTCTTGCAGCATTTTCTGAAGCTCTAGCGCATTATTTGCAAAGACAACCACATCATCTGCAAAATCTAGACTGATTTTAAAAAATCTCCACTTTTACTCCCTTAGATTCCCATTTAATTAATACTATTTGCTAAACTGCTATAAGACATTTCAGAGATATATTTTTTCTTAATCTTTTTAGTATCATTGTGTAATCTAATTGTTGCTGCTGCATTTTGATAAATATTCTTCAGAATATGACAGTATCCTGGATCTAAAACAGGAAAAACTCTCTATACATATTGCCTGTTTTAATAACAGTTAAGAGCAAGCCATATGAAATGGTGATTATGTGATGTTTATCCTGGATCTACATGATCATCCAATGCTCCAATCTCTGTAGAAATGCTTGTAGAATCAAATCCCTTTTTATAATTTACAAATCCAAAACATAATAGCAACTCATATTCACTGGTCCTTTCTATAACTTTTCTCAATACTTGGATATGATGCGGTATATTAAACTACTTTTAAATCCAGCTTGTTCTTTTAGTTGATTAAAATTAAAAAATTGCTGTAAATGAGTTGTAATTATCTTTTTTTTATTTTATGTAAACGCACATTTATTATTGTACAGTTTTGAATTTTAAAATCTATTAGCTTTCATGAGCTAGTAGAGGGAGCTTAGATGCACTCCTTTATAATATTATTGATTGTATTGCCAGGTAGAATGAATATACAATATAAGATTTCCTAACAGAGAGTTTTATGGTGAACTTATACAAAGTTTTTTACTGGAGAGGCAGATCTCATTTGTGTTTAAAGATTATCTAAAAGACATTTTAAAGAAATGTGATGTCAATTGTTTTCAATAGAAAGACATGACAGAAATTGAGTTCATTGGAGATCTATAATTAGGCATGATGTTGAACATTTCAGAAAGGAAAATTTTTGCAAAAGTTAAAAGTCATGATATTTAATAGACAAAATAATGGGTTCGCATGTTCTGCAAGTGGATGTATTGTGGTTTACAGATTGGATATAGAATTATTACAGAATTCATTGTATTGTTGTAGTTGTTGTTGTTAATGCCTTGGAGTTGGAATGATCATATTAACTGTTTGTCTTTGGTTATTGCTACTAATGAATTCTGTAGTGTGTTAAATCACATTATTGGTTATATAATGAGATATTTTATTTTGTGTCTGGAAAAATCGAGAGTATTCATTTATAATTATTGGTTATGTTATATGTAGAGGTATCCTAGAGAAGTCTGAACTACTCAATATTTTTTAATATTTAATACACACTGCTGGATAGATAGATTTTTATTATACAAAGTAGCTCATGGAGTCCTGGAAGTTAGATATTCATTATTTAGCAATTTTTAAAAAAAAATCGTCATAAAGAATCATAAAGCAAGTTGCTCAGGAGGTCATAGGGCATTCAAATGATAGGATCTGTATATAAGTTTATTTCAACTGATCTAAAAGAGAGATTACTATTATTTTGCTTTATTCAAAAGTTGATTCAGCCTCAATTTATGACTTTGTAAGCTTTACTACTGTGGCAAACAGTAGAGGGCGTTGTAATTTCTATTTATTATAATAGTTATTGGTGCCAATTTATATACATAAGCACACACAGGTTTAAATCAGATTTACAATTATTTTTTTAGTTGCCAGCTTGATCTAAACTCAGATACGATGTTGGTCAGCAATTTGGTATCCTTTAACTAAAAGGTAAAACAAAAATGGAAAACAGGTCAAATCTTTTCGAAATGGTACTTGGTAGATCTGACAATATAATGAGTGTTTTGCCTTTCATTTACTCTAGATAAAGACTGGTATGATAAGTAATAGTCCATTTATTTGGTCTGCTCTTAATCTATATTCGAATTAATTAGGTAGAACTTAAGAGGTCAGCGACAGCTGCTTTAAAAGCAGTTGTCCCGGGTTAGCGGGTTCGCATCCCGGCTGATGCTATGACACACGAGAAGAAAAAAACTTAAATTTTTTTTTTCTATTATATTTTTTTTTGTAGGTAGTCACCATAACCAACCTGGCTAATTACTCAATACTGATCCCCTTTTAATGGTAATCTAGTTATTCTTAAGTAGATAGTAAAACAAGGATGGGAAAATACTCAAGCCCTCACCACCCGGCAATTGGCAAGCCTGGGGAATATTATAATGCCGTCACCTTTACTACTACTCCACAGGTGACTTTTGGAAATGGCTTTACCCTGCAGTAAGTTAGTTAAAGGCCGTTTGTCTTACTTTTACGTTCACGCAAACGTAATATACAGAATGAGAAGTATGTATGATGAAATATGCTCTCATAAAATATCAAATAAATATAGTGAGATTTTAAATTTTTAAAATACAAAGCTTAAAAGCTCTTCAAATATATTTACACCGGTTGGAGTAGATTAAGAAGCCCGATATTATTTGCAGCTGTCCTTTTTTTCGTCTAATCCCCTTGCTTAGTTTTTACCCCAATTAGTCTTTTTTTGTTTTGTTATTCAACTGGAGGTTAACACGGTTGAAAGCTTTGCGCAATGAATGGGAAACTTTTACTGAAATAGAAAAATGCTACTTTCGTCGTGTCTTAACGGAGCCGGTCTTGAGTTTGTTAATGAAGAGCTGGGCTTAATAATGAAGTTCCCTCGTTGTTATTTCTCTTTATTGAATTCTAGTCAGGAATAATTAAACAACTTTGAAGAATATAGTGTAATCCTCAGCTTTGCAAATGTTAGTGGAAGAAAAGAAAATAAAGTTAATTTTAAAGAAAATAGATAAAATGTATCTTTTGTGTGTTAATAAATCTGTTAAAAAAAAAAAAACCCGAGCCTCGTCACTTAGTAATAGTAGTGTCTGTCTTTCATGTCTCTATTAGGGATTCGAACCCTGACGATCAAATAACTTTTTTTTCAGTAAGCCATCCAACCCGTCACCCAATTATTATTGGTCAGTAAATGGGTATCTAGCTATTTTATTAGACAGTAAAAATCCTGATTAATCTTAAATATCGATACACTAATGAAAGTAGTCGAATAGTTAATTGCTAGAGATCATAAGAAGTTCGAGGACTGGAACTTGAGTTCCAAAAGTCTGTCATTCTATCCCGGCATCGAATAACGCAGTGCAATGTCGACGAGCTGATTTCAAAAACAAATAATATTTCAGCGTATACGCGCGTGTGATTGAAATATGCTAGACTTTTCTATTAATAGGAGAAAGTACATACCTCTTCGGTCACTGAGCTAATCTTTACATTCTAAATCTATTAAATATAATAGATTTTAGGAGCAAAGAAAAATAGCAATTGAATGAATTACAAAAGTAGAGATTGTGTATTTTAAAATTTTTGTATAAGAATGTTTTCTATCTAAAATTTGAAGGTGGAAATAATTAGCCAATAGAAAAATAGAGATGACACGTGATCAGTATCAATGTTGTCTTGCTACTGCTTTTCTTTTTTAATTCAATTTAGAATAGTTAAATTAAATGGAGGAAATTTACCGACAGAACCCCTCCCCATTGACTAGAGAGAAAACTCTCACTTGTTACAAGGATTTCAGATTAAATACATCTCATATTTTCGTGTTTTATTTTTATTTTTTATCCGTGTTTGCTTGCGATATAATTGATATGAAGAACGTTACTCGTGAAAAAAAATTAAAGTAAAACAATTGCAAAATTTGTATTCACTTTAATTGTTATTGGATATTAGTATATAAAAACACAAACACACACAGCTGTAGCACCAACAAAAGACGATATGTACAGCTTGGTTGAGCCAGAAGTATCAACAATGAGATCAAACTCCAGATAGATGCCATGATCCAGTTTCTGGTTCTAATTTTATTGAACACATTCAGGAAATGTGAATTTAATTTCTGAAACGAAGAATCAAATGTATTGCAGCAACCAAAGAATACAAATTATATAAAATACTTATCTGATGTTTGAAAATGCACAAATTTCAACATTTCCTAAGAACTCGTTGATAGATTGTAAACAGGTTTGACTGATGATAATAGATCTGCAAAGAAAACCAAACTGCTTCCAACAATATATTAGATTGCATATAAGTTTACGGAAATCATTTGACCAGTGAGAAAGGCATTTCACATGACCAACTAGACATCGCATGATCTTAGCTCACACACTGCTATTCATTAGGAATTTTTTCTATTCTCATAATAGTTATGCCATCTAGTGTAAACTCTAGTAATCAATAGATGGTAGGTAGTAGTACTTATTAAATCCTTATCCAGTGTTATCCTATCCAATATCACCAGACTGGTTTTTTGTTTGTGGTTTTTATCAGTTAAGAGCTTTTTAAACTTTTTTTTTTTTAACAATAGGATAGCACTGGATAAAGATTTAATTATGGCAACAGAAATGAGAGGGGAAATAGATTTGGGAAATCCACCCCCCACCCCCAAACAACAACTGTATATTGGAAACCCTTTCTTTAAAAAAAAATTCTAAAAAGAAATGGTTGTGGAAGCATTCAAATGAAATTACAATAAAATTGGATTATATTTTAACTAACAGAAAATATATATTTCAGGAAGGTAAAGTTTTTAGTAGATTCATCAAAGTAAATGATCTGTGATATGTGGTAATGCAAAACTGGAGAGATAAAACAATGAAGAAAAACAGTATTAACATATGTCTTATCTACTAAAACACTCCAGTGAATTTAATTTAAAATTTGGAAGTTCATTTTTAAATATTAACAGACTTTTAAAATGGTTCAAACTTGAGTGAGATCAATAAAAAGATAACCGATCCTCTTCTAGGAACTACGGAACTACGATCAGAAATAATTATACAAAAAAGCAGCAATTGATCAGTAAATTTTAACTGAGACAAAATTCTTTTGAAGAAAAGTAGTAACATGATCCATTAAAAAAAAATCTGGAATATTGTAAAATGGTAAGAAAAAGAGTTAATGATACAAGAAAAGATTACTGTGAATTGGCAAGAAAAACTGTAGGGGTCAATAAAAGTTTAAAAAGTATATGCTAACATCTTGATCATACGATCATCCTTTCCTATGTTTACGCAGCTATATGGAAAGTTTGCTGCAGTATTAACATCTTGATAATGGAATGCAAATTATTTCAGCAATAACAAGAAAAAAATGCAATTATTATTAAAGAAATGGATAACATTATTAAATATGTGAAAGCGTTCTACTAAGAATTATAAACAATAAAAACAAAGTAACCCTTACCATTATTACATCTTCTGAATTGCCCAGCATTTTAAATGAATTGTTATAGCTTTATTTTTCTTATTGCAATACCAAATGCATATAATATTAATATCATCTATATTCTTTATTATTTTTTACAATGCTTTTTTTACAATCCATTATTGAGAGTTTCAATTGCCCAGCAATCTTCTTCAGAACTTCTACTTATATTTCATGTATATTCTTTATTACTGTTTACAATGCATTTTTTACAATTCACTATTGACAGTTTTGATTTCCCAGCAATCTTTTTCAAAACTTCTACTTAAGATTTGGAAATATAAGTAGAAGTTCTGAAGAAGATTGCTGGGGCAATTGAAACTGTCAATAGTGGATTGTAAAAAAAAAAAAACATTGGAAAAAGTAATAAAGAATATGGATGATATTAACATCATTTTAAATGAAGAAGTAAAACAGGCACTTAAATCTATGAAAAAAAGAAAAGGTCCAGAGAGTGTTGGAATTATTATTGATATTTTAAAAGGATCAGATGAAAGAATAGAAAAATAACAATATACCAATGATTGGAAGAATGATAAAAATTAAAAATTATAGTCCATCAAATTTCTAAATAGAAAAATTGTTGGAAAAAACTATATATCAAACTTCTAAGTGATAACAATATACCAATGATCGGAAGAATGATAAAAATTAAAAATTATAGTCCATCAAATTTCTATCAGTTCCATATAAAATGTTTACCAAGATAATTTCAACCTTTTTACAGTAAAACTTAAATGCAAACCAAACAAAAGAACAATATGGATTTAAAATTGATTTTAAAGTGAATCACATCCAATATTGATAGCAATTATAGTTAGAACCAAAGAATATTAGTTACTACTATGCTTTGGATTTGAAGATTATGAAGAAGCATTTGACTTTATAATCATTAAAGCAGTGGATCATCAAGATACCCATGATATTGTCATAATTCTGATGATCAGTGATTAGATTACACAGTTATACTAAGAATATTAATATGGATAAGAGGGTAATTTCATATTTTCACACCTTTTGGCAACAGGTTTACAAGAAGTATTTTATGGATTAAAATGGGAAACTAGGAGAATAAAAGTACATGAAAATTATTTAAATCTAGATTTTGAAGCTGATATGGCTGTTTTTGCTAATGATGATTCAGAACTTTAGAAAATGTTTCAAGAGTTATCAGATGAAATTAAAAAGTGTGACTAAAAATAAATGCAAAGAAGTCCCAACTAATAAATATTCAATGATATTTCTCAGAAGAAGAAAAGGAAGATTGATAAAAAGAAAATAACAATTGCAAATTTCTCAGTCTTAAAGAGTTTAGGTTGAAAAAACAAACAGGTATAGGTGATATCATTAAAAGAACAAATGTTGAAATAGGGCTTGACTGACTATAATAGATAGATGAAATTTTAAAATGAATCTCAAGAGACTGTAAAAGACTTAGAAAAACACCATAAGTCAGACTGATAGATGAAATAAAGATGTTTGCAAGTATGATACAGAGAAAAGAGCCTATAACATCATAGAAATTGGATTGAACTTAAGTCTTTCTTACTAGTTGTGTGTGTGGGGTGTGTGTGATTTACAATGCATGGTTTTAAAGTTTTGAAGAAAAAAAATTCTAAATTACATATATTTATTTAATTTATAAAAATTATTCATTTTAATGTATAGTATTATGAAAAATACTTTATAGGCATATCATGATGTATCTGAATTATATCTAATTACTAGTGAAGTTGAAAAATTGTCATCTTCAACTGCTGAATGGTAGAACATAAACCATAATCATACTCAGTATCTAGGGTTTGAACCTAGGCTGATAGCCAGATATAATTATAAGCCATCTTCCTAAAAAAAAATCTAAAATTGTTTGTGAAGTGAAAAAAACTTCAATTTTTTTTCAATCTAAACTCAAATTCCAGATGGTAAGGATGGTCATGCTTTATACTACTACTACTCCAGACTTGAAGGTGACTTTGAAACTTTATCAGCAACTTCATTAATAATAAATATTGTTTATATATAGTGTTGAATGACAATAACATATAGAATGTTCATATCCACCAAATGGGGTTTGAATTTAGATTAAGAGAACCTCAAATTTTTTTATTTCTCAGACAGACTTTTTTACCTACAGGTAGACAGATAATATTCAATCTAGTAAATTAACAGTAAATTGGTCTTCACTTTATTTTCAGTTAGAGGGATAAAAGTTTTAGATTCACCACATGAGTGTTGGTGTTTTATATTGTAAAAATAAAAAATATCATTGTAATATGATGTATCTTTAATATTGCTTGTGGAGTATCAAACTTTTGCATGCATTGATTCTATGATTATCCTTATCTTTATCATCACTAAATGGCATTTTTATACTATATTTCTTACTTAACTTATGAGGGATTTGTTATCTAACCCAGTGGTCACACTTTTGATTTCATTGTCATTTTCAGCCATTATCGATGCAAGATTAACATCGTATCAAGTTTAATATAGTATATTCAATTCTAACGTGTAAACTTCATTAGTTCAGGCAGTCATTTTGTATGTGGTCTCTTTTTTAGGTCTTCCCTTGGGATTCGATTTAAAATTTTAATTATCCAGATATTATCATCTCTTCTAGCAATGTGTCAGATCTGGTTCCATTTCAATCTTAATTATTTCAATGATGTCAGCGTCACCTATCGTTTTCTCATCCGTGAATTTACATCTTCAGTTCATTTTTGCTACTCTCAACATACTCTTTCCATAATCACTGAATGATATGAAATCTATGTATTGCTCTTTTATAAATCTCAAATCCATAAGTAATAAATGGCAAAATACATCTGTTATTATTTTTTTTTTTTCAAACACGTTTTTTAATACTAAATTGTTTCTGCCAAAAGCATTTCATCTAAGTTTAATTCTGTGGCTAAATTCATCAATTAAACGTTTTGTTAATTTAATATTATTAAAATCTCTTCTCGATGGAACATTTTGATGTTAAGCACTGTATTTATTATATGCAGTATTTATATAATAGACACTAGTTTTAAAAACGCTGAAATTTAAAAAGCTGTTGCTTTTGAAAATAGCTAGGGTAGTTCCTCAGTTGTTAAACACAATAGTAAATAAAAAGGAAGTCTTTTTTTGAGTCCAGTTGGACAGATGATTTGAGTTTGGAAAGAGTGTAATTATCATTCTTAGCAATGATTACCATTTTAAATTATAATTAATCAATCCGAATTGGATTTTAGTCTGGTTTCTTACAATTTTCTCTATAATGATGAGGGACTAGAGACTAGGATTGTAATTTGTTAAGCCCTTGGGTCACAGGCTACAATTGTTTGGGGAGGAGGTTAACAGGTGACAGAAGGATTATAGTCAAGTGAACAAAGAGACCAAATCTGGCCCCCGGAAAAAAAAAATCGTTTGATACCCCATTTTCCAGAGTTTTCTGTAGGGTGTGGTTTTTGTAGTTTTTATCTTCATAATTCTTTACTTTTAAAAAAAAAATGTATAAAACTTGAAATAAAAATAGCTTACAATCTTCCATTTGAAACAGTTTTAAGAGTCTTTATATATATCTATGATTTTTAAAATGTTAATTGTTAAAATATTTATTATTAATTTATTTATTATCACTTATTTTTATTATTATTCAATATTTGCTACGATTTTATATACTGTAATTTATTGTACAGATTGCGGGGTTGTTGTTTTTTTGGACGTATAGTTTTTCCATAATAGAGGACTGAATTTGATTATTAACGCGACTAATGGAATGACCTTAGATAAGAGGGATAATTATGAATAACCAATAAGTCTGACTGATCAATCAAAAGTATTATTCTCTACCTTTAGAGTAAGTTTATCTTCAATCCAACAGCCTTTTCTTGTTCTTTCTGTGCTCTTTTCTCACTCTTCTCGGTCTGGTCATTCGAACCACTTATACTAGTGTATTTATATTTTCACTCTTAAATTACTGCACCGCAATTCTATCGTTATTCTCTCTTGTATACAACTTGGCATTGAGGTAGCAATGTTGGATAAGTATAACAACTGAATATTCATAATTGTGACCATACAGAAGGCAATACAATTTATAATGATCACTTTGGATGGAAATTTGCAATGCAACCAATTATAATCAATTAGAAAATAAATTTAGATAGAAATTTCACTGGCAAATTTCATATTTTAAGAAGTTTCTTTAGAGATGCCCTACTTCCAACCAAAGTAGATGGATCTATTAAAAGTGATCTAAAAATAATCTCACAATATTTGATCAGGTCACAATATCTGGTTAAATAGCTCTTTAGATGTAATCATAGTGTCACTAATAATAGCAAAAAAGATAGTGGTTGTAATGCTTATTTTTGGATATAAGAATGTATCAACTTTGCTTATTACTGAACTCTTCTAGACCAGAGAATAGAACAGCACCTGTACCTAAGGTACCATTGAAATTTTAAATTAATGTAGCCACAATTAGTAAAGTTGGTCCTCTGGTGAATATATTTTTAAATAAAAAAATAAATAACTACAATTTTTTTTTTCTTGGAAGAGCAGATCATTGGAAAATATTGTATTTATTGGAGATTCAATTTAGTATTTAATATTTTGAATTTTTAAGTGTATCAACTAAAGGCTAATAAGATTTGGAATTGTTTTGTATATTGATAACCTGCTGCTGTATATATTATTTTTAGAACTCAAAAAAGAAAGATTATTTCTTGTTAATTAAATTCAGTAGTATTATTAAATTAATACAATTAAAAAGTGAATGTTTTTTCTTTTAATGCATATACCACATTTCCCTATTAACAAGATCAGGCCTTATATTAATTGTTGCTCCAAAAGACACCTTAGGGCTTATTTTCAGATGTTTTATTTTTTCATGTACAAAAATCTATATTTATTCACATTCTCAAATTAATCTTCTAAACATGTTTTTTTCAGCAACATCCTCTATGATTTCCTGAAGATTTTGAAAATGAGGTTTTAGTTGTATTTTTATGTTCAATTATTTCCGTCTATTATGAGTATCATCATCATCATCAACCATTATCAATCCACTGCAGGGTGAAGGTCTCTCCAAGTTCAATCCATCTTTTCCTATCTTTAACTTCTCTTCTCCACATCACCCCTGCACACTGTCTTATTTCATCCATCCATCTTACATGTGGTCTCTTTCTGGGTCTTTTACAATCTCTTGGAATCCAGTTTAAAATCTCAATTGTCCATCTACTACCATCTCTTCTAACAGTATGTCCAACCCAACTCCACTTCAGTCTTTTAATTTTTTCAATGAGGTCAGTAACACCTGTTTGTTCTCTTACCCATACATTGCGTTTTTGATCCCTTCTTGTTACTTCCAACATGCATCTCTCCTTAGCAAAGTTTAACTTTATTTAAATATTCCAAATACATTCAACTGTTAGTAATAGCACACAGGTTAGTATATACACAAGATTTTGAAAGGTGTTATACTCCCTCTTCAGGTATTGCTGTCCTGACCATTGACAATACTAGCATGAGAATCAAACCTGGCTTGAATTTTAAGGTAACACTCTATGAATACTCAAGAATTTAAGGGTCCAGGTTTGATTTCCATGCTAGTACTGTTGCTGGTCAGAGCAGCAACAGCTGAAGAAGAGGGGATAATAATACTTTTCAAAATGTTGTGCATTTACTAACGTGGGTGCTATTATCAACAGTTGAATGTATTTGGAATATTTAAATAAAGTTAATTTTTTCTAAAAGACATTCAATATTCATATTAGATCATGAAAATAATCCAACATATAAATATAAGCCTCCGTAAATATTTGAATTTTTAATTAGTAATACACACTGGAATATTTGCACTTATTTAAATATAAAAACTTGTCTGGGGTTAAAATATTATTCCATTTAAATCTATCATTAAATCAATTGTTAATTAAAGACTTATGAGATAGGAGTGGTAACAAAAATGATGATAGTTAAGAATGATTATCCACACAAAATCTATGTAAAAAATGCAAGCACAAAAATTCAGAAAACATTTCTGTATTTTACACCACATTAAGTATGACTGTTGCAACACATGACATGTTGAACCCAAAGAGATTCATATAAAACCCAACCACATCCATCCATTAGTAAGCACTTTCTAAATTATTCTAGTAAGTATTCTTTTTTAAAACTTTTTTTTAGAAAAAAGATTGATTTAACTTAAACTAAACCTTAATTATCACTTCTATTCTTTAAACTCTTTTAGGATTAAAAAAAAAACATTTAAGAAATAAAGTAGATTTTTTCTTTTACCTTAAATATTTAAAAGCTACCACAATTAAACTTTAAAATTAATTCAAGCATTCTAAATCTAAGTATTAAATATAAATAAAATAAATACCTAAAATTATATAAATATAGGGAATTTGAACTCCGACTTTCAAGCATCCTTCAACTATCCATACTATCTCATATCATGAATGCACATGACCACATACATGCAGAAAAGATAAATAATCACCAATATCTGTATTTCATGCTAAACCAGCACTCATCAGTTGGTCCAGATTATCATCTCCCACACATATATGTAATCAGTGCTCAGTTTATATTAAGATAGCAAATCTTCATGCTTTAATGGACAGGCTTCAATCCACTCCAACTCGTCAGCCAATCATACCATTGAAAATCTGATGATGGAAAGCCCAAATTCCATGCTTATGTCAATATTATATAAAATGAAATTATCAATTGTCTGATATATTGATTTGTGATAAGTAAAATTTTTAAAGTTTGTTAAATCATTCATGTAGTCAATAAATTGATTATCTTAAGTTCAAGATTCGGCTGAGAGGAAGTAGTTTTTCTATGCACATATAATTATGTTTGTTGAAAATGTTCAATGGGTAAATACATAAGTACCATTATAATTTATATTATTATTTATTTAAAGCATTAATGTCGATAATATTTTTTGTTTATACATTCATTACTTTATAATTCAATAGATACATCATATGCTTCAACAAATGAATGAAATCCATTCTCCTCACTGATGATTTTAACTAAGGATTATATCTGGGATAGGGCATATATACAAGCATCCTGAAAAATCATGCTAGGGCTTATTTTCTAGTTAGGTCTTATTTTCAGGAAAACATTATAAATAGGAGCAATAAACTTTGACCCAAAGTTATTATACATAGTAAGATTAGAGCTAAGGCAATAAACCTCAAGCAATGTGCGCTTCACCTATTTATATAGAAAGTAGGTTGAAGAAGGGTTCCCCTCTTTTCTTCCAAAGCGTAAGCTTGTGGTTAAGACCTGTAGAGGTCCCTACCTTCGCATTTTCAAGTGCACATTGCTTGAGGTTTATTGCCTTAGTAAATATTACTTACATAATCAATGTGCATTAAATAAATTTATAAGATTAGAGTTATAAATTCAAATAGCCAACTGAGATTGAATTTTTACACTCCACTTGGATTTATTACTATGAATTATTTTGTTTAAGTAAAAAATTACTATAAAGAAACTTGGATGCTTACAAATCCATTAAAGACTTCTAATAAACAACATTATAATTAGAAGGCAAAATGTTAGTAATCTTATAAAATTATCAGCATCATCAGCCCCTGCCCACAAACATGCATGCCCATTCCAATTCCAAGAGAGAGAGAAAAAAAATAAAATGACAACAAATAAATAAATTAATAGTAATAATAATAATAATAGTAATATTAATAATAATGATGATGATAATGATGGTAATAATTATGATGATGATGATGAATTTTATGATATTAATAATAATACATTGTTATGATTACTTTACAAATCTATCTGTAAACCATAAATGCACTCACATATTAAACACACTAACCTATAACTATTTATTTGATACTTTGTAATGATGTCTTTTAACCATTTCTGAACAAACTTTTCTTTTTTAAATACTTAACACCATGTCTAAATGTAGCTCTTCAGAGTATTCTATTTTCAGTTAGACCTTCTCAAAAGAAACAATCAACATTTTACTTTTTTAATATTTTTAAAGATAATCTTCATGATGTAAATAGGTTTGTCTCTTCCATGAAAATCATGCTTAATTTGACTATAAAATACCTTTTTAGGAAGTCTTCTATTGTTACACATATACAACCCAACATAAATGCTATTTTACAATAGTGAATTTTACATGATCACATCTATCAAGTTAATAAACTTATCTAGTTTTATGATCTTGCCATGATATTTTAAATTGTTATAAAGCCTTTACATTATGCCAATAGGATACCCAAAAGCTCACAATAAATTTGGTAAAATAATAGCTCTCTATATAGCTAACTTCTTTAATCAGTTATTCAACTTCATAAATATTTTAAAAAAATATTAACCTGCTCTATAACTTACTGTTCAAGGTTTTTTCTTCATCTTTCTTTTTTAATGCATATTATTATTTTAGTTTAGTTAATATTTATTTCCATGGCAACTTTCAACAAACTTTATCAATCCTTCATAATGTTTTATTAAGCACATCTGTATTACTTGCAAAATTTTGGCATATCAGCAAATGTGATACAATGTACTCCCCTCCCCCATTCTTATTAAAGTAGCATTCATTCAACAATTTATCAAAACATATGTTTATTAAATAAACAGATATTAGGCAACTTTTTCAGGAAGAAAATTCTTTATAAAAGTTTGAGCATTAGAGTGACAGAACTGGGCCATAATCCATGGATTTTGAGTTTCACATCAGCCACTTGAAAACTGTATCAAACCATACAGGGTAATAATATCATGAGCATATATAATCCACATTGACAACTTTTTAAAATAATTTAGCTTGGAGCATTTTTATGTCTAGTCATCTTTAATATTTAAATATTAATTAATCTATTTATAAACTCCTATTTAACCCAATTAACTACGAACATAGTTTTGAATTTTCAATGCATGGAACTATTACCATTTATAAAAATAAAGTCATTATAAGTTATTTTGATATTTTGAAAAAATTATAAATGTTAATTCCAATTATATCCCCTAGATGTCACTTTCTTTAACAAAAATTGAAAAATTATGCGAAATAAAAGGAATCTTCAAAGGAGACCAAAATTGTCTTACTTTAGAATAAATGAATATATAGTCTAATTTTTATCAGTTGTTTATTATTTTTTTGGTAACTTTTTTAAATATTTGTTTCTATATAATTATTTGATGTTTATATTATAGCTTTTTTTTTTTTAGCACAATAGCTTTTTAAGATAAATTAATCAAATAAATATTTACATGACATCAAGCCAAACAACTTTCTGTCAAAAAAACTTTGTTATTGTTGTTCACCTTTGTCTATTGTTTTCTATTTATTATTTTTTAATGTGTCAAATTAATATTTTTGATGTTAGATTATACACATTTTTTAAAGTTATGTTTTTGAGACACTTTTTTTAAAAAAAAAAGATGTAAGGCAAAATAATTTCTATTTTTCAAAAATAAAGCAGAAAAAACAATGGCTTTTTTTAATGGCACAAATTTGGATTTAGTCATTGATTAAATATTGATTATTTATATACTTTTTAAATATTTAATATTATGCTTATCTCTCTACATAAGAACATATTCATTACTGTATTATTTTCATATACACTTTGTCTCATTTTATGTGGATTATTTTAATGCAATTTTGAAGTTATGCAATTCATGTTTTTTCTTAATATCTTTCATATTTCATTATATTTATTAGATATCAAAAAATTTAAATTATTAATAACTTATTTTGACTTGAAATACTTTTTTTTTCTTCAAAAATATAACATTATATTACCAGCTAACATGAATATGGCCTGAAGCTGTATTTAGAATATTAGCTTCTATGTAAATAACCCACTTATACTAATGAGTAAATAATAATATTAGATTTATACTTACATATAAAAATATCGCAATAAATATTCAAAAATTTTAAACTTTTAAAATGTATTTTGTTAGATATAACAGAAATAAATAATCTTAGATTTTTAAAATAAATAACAAAGATTATATTGATTTTATAAAATGAAAATAATCTTTCTAATGATAATCTTTTTGTTTTGATTGTGATATCATTTTTTAATATGAAAACAGAAGACCATTAACACAGCACAAGACTAAAAGTGGCACTAGTTGTACATCACATCACGAATCTGATTTCTTACCAGTTCACAAACAAACACATATTGTCAAATAGCAGTTATGATTAAAATATGTATGGAAAAATGGAAAATTAAATACTGTAGTTAATAAAAAAAGTAAAAAAAAGTTTGTCTTGTATTAATTTTTTTCAAATATTTAAAATTTTTTATTAGTCATACTTTATTTCCTTATTTTTTTAATGTAATTTTAAAGTATTTTTTCCTTGTTGCATTGCTTTTATGCGACTTCTAAAAATTACAGAACCTATCCCCCATTTTTCAAGGTAAATTAAGTCTATTTTTGTGCGATTTCTTTTGTGCGTGTTTTCTGAGGAACTTATCTACCACATAAAATGAGACCCAGGTGTACCTAATTTATATATTTATTTTTAAAAATAAATTTACAGATTAAACAATAGTTTAGATTAAACATATAAATAAATAATCTTAAAATTTTTCTTTACGTATAAGTCATGATAAACAGAGCAGCCAAAAATTCAAAAAATATTAATCACAATGAACAATTTGCCAAGCGCGCTTGGTACAGTATACCAGAATCATGATGACATATTGGAACTGACAATATGTTGCCATGATTCTGGCATACTGTAGCAAAAGTGTTTGGCAAATTGTTCATTGTGATTAATATTTTTTGAATTTTTGGCTGCTCTGTTTATCATGATTTGTACGGGAAGAATAATTTTCATTATCTGACAGAGTTTTTTTGTATTATTTATTTATTATGTAAAAAATCTTAAATAGATTATTAAATTTAACACAAAACAGTATGTGTTTATTTACTATAATTTTTTGTAAAATGTGCCTCTTCTTAAATTATTATAGAGGTAGCACATCTTTCCCTTTTTATGTTTGTTCTGTATTTATAATAGAAAGTACTTCTTCCATACAAAACTTTTTGCTCTATATATTTTTGTGCTGAAAATAATATTAAATTTCATTTATTCTTCATAATACAATGGCTTTATCTACTATTTTTGTAAGTCAGACATAAATTTCTGTGAAAAATGTATTTAATGAAATTGAACAATATGATGGGGGGGGGGGGAGGTGATAATATTTTTTTTCTCAATTTCATTATACGAAAATGATTCTCCTTATAAAATCATGTTAACATAATTTTAATTTATGTAAGTAGTATAAATAAATAACATTTTTCCTATTTATTTATTTCAATTTTTTATTATAAGCAATTAAAATAATAAAATTAACTTTTCAACGTAAATTGCTATCGAACCCCTATATTTTTAAACAAATGAGAATAAACCAATTTTTTCTTCAAATAGACTATTTAATAGTCTTCATTCACGGGATGAATGTTCAAAGTAAAGTTAGACAAAACAATCTCATAGTTATTCTATATTTTTAAATATAGTTTTATTAGTATTATTACAATTAAACACTTATTAGTTATTTATTAGAGATATTTTAAATGTAAAATAATGGTAATAAAAAAATTACACCCACATACGTCATTTTTATATATATTACCAAAATTAGAAAAACTTTATCCATAACACTGTTATTTCATTTTTAAATATAAAATATTGTTAGCCTTCAAAAGACTTTATTCAACAAAGCAATATAGGTTACATGATTTTTTTTTGTCACATGGTATTGGAATGCTTGTTTAAAAACACATAATAATACAGAAGTTGGTATATAGCTCACAAAGTCGTGAAGTTAAGAGAAAGTTCACAATTGGTTAAGCTGGTTTTCATTTAAGATATTGCATGGTGACAAATGGTACCCTTTAATTCCTACTTTTCATTTCAGATTTACTAATCTTGAGGGTAGATTTATTTTTTATAGACTTGAGCATAAATGCAAGTGAGGGCAGATATCAATAAAAGAATTTTTGTTATTTTTTATCTCTTTGATATAGATGATCCAGTTTGATTTTAAAAGGGTTTGAATAAACTTCTTGAGTTGTTGTTACATATGGATATACATCTTGTACACCATAAGGCAGAATACACCTTTTTGAATGTGTCAAATAGGCCACATAACAGGAATAATTCCATATATTTACTATAACAATTGTACAAAAGTAAAACATTTGTCAAAAAGATTTTTATATTATTGTTATAATAAGTAAGTAGAATTATTGCTGTTACATAACAGTATTTTATATATACATTCAAGTTTTTGTATTACTTTAGCACTGTAATATAGCAACCATTCGTCAGCACTGAAGATGTTATAATCCATGACAACTTTCAGAGATAACTGTAGAAATTATTTAACTATAAAATTACCAATGTTTTAGCAAAATATTTATCTTCAATTGAGTAAAGGTGTCATTTTACCAAAATCTCAATAATTGTATACTTTAATATTCTAGGTGGAGTTTTCTGATAGATTTGAAAAATTATAATATATCATTTGATCACAAAGACCTTCACCTTAACACACACATATATATTCTTTCCAAACATTATAATTCCATTTCAAAATGATCCACAATTTTTCTCTTCTTCGCTTTAGTTCAACAATTGTTTGTATCTCAGCTATCCATCTCACATGTGGCTTTTCTTAAGGTCTTACAAAGTCTTGGGAATCAATTTCAAGACTTTAACTATCTACATATTGTCATTTTAGGAATGACATGAAGTCCAGCTTCATTTTAGCTTTTTAATTTTTTCATTGATGACCACAATACCTGTTAGATCTTACATCCACTTTTGTCACAAACTTTTTGTTATTTTCTCATTATGTATCTGATTTTTTATGATTTACTATGCAATTTAAAGTCTCTGTATTGCTTTTTTTTTTATTAAGCATATAAGAATCAAATAATAATCATCATATTTTAGCAGCACTAAAAATACTCAATTTTTCTCACTAATTTAGTCCACATTTTTTATTTAAAAAAAAAATAAAAAATATTTTTAATTGGGATTGCTTTAAATTTTATTGATACATTATAGCCCTATATCATTTTGGTAAAGTAGCAGACTTTGGAGCTCAATATTTAGGATCATGGCCCACCTCATTCACTTCTGATGTACCAACTTTTTACAAACTCTCTAGCAATAACTCATTGAAATATTTTTTTTAAACCTAAATTTTATATAAATATAAGTAAACACATTTATTAAAAGTATTTTTTCAAATCCATTATATATCTATTAAATCATCATCATCATTTTGATCATTATTAAATCACTTCAGAATGAAATTCTCTAAGTTTAATCCAGTTTTACTGATCCCTATCTTTTCTTTTCCACAATATATTATAAAATGTCTTTATTTCATCTATCTACCCCACATGTGACTTCTTTCTATGTCTTTTATAATTTCCTGGGGTGCCCTTTAAAACTTCAACTGTTGACCTGTTGTCATCTCTAGCAATATATACATTCCAGATTCATTTCAGTTTCTTGTTTCAAAGATGTTAATGACACCTGTTTGTTTTCTCACTCTTTTATTTCAGTTTTGACCTTTTCTTGTTGCCTTGCCATATTGCTGTTCATACAACATTGTCTGGTGTAAAGTCCCTGTTGTTCTTCTGATAATTTTCAAATCTCAGATCCATAAGTAGGAACTAGTAAAACATATCTATTAAAAAAACTTTCATTTTCAAAAACATAGGCATATTTTATTTTAATATTATTTCTATTAAAATCCAAGTTACGATTAATTTCAAAGCATTGGGTTTCCAATAGTATTAATAAATCAGAACAAGATATTATATACTTTTCCTAATTCGTGATTATCAATTTTCTTTTTCTGAGAAAAGTAATTGAACATTAGTCTTTTTGACATTTATTGTTAGCCCTACTTTTTTACTTTTATCTGATAACTCTTGCAATATTTCCTGAAGCATTATTTGCAAAAACAATCACATGATCTGCAAAATCTGCATGACCTACATAATCTCCATTTACTGTGACTTCCTTAGCTTCCTATTTTAATCCTCAAAATACTTCTTACAAAATTGTTATAAAACATTTTGGGGATATAAAATCACTCTGCTATACATTCTTCAAAATATGACATTATCCCAGGTTTATGTTTTGATGATCCAATGTCCTAATCCCTGTAGACATGTTTGCAGAATTAAATGCCTTTTACCATAATCTACAAATCCAAAACATAATGAAGACTTATATTTGCATGTGATCCATTGTTCAAAAACCACATTCGGGGGATAGTTGAAAGCCAATGTTCACTGTTGACAAATTGTAATTATCTTAGTAATGATTTTGTTTGGAATTGATAAAGAAACTGACAAGTCTATAATTTCTTATATGTTATCAACTTTCTTAAATATCAATATTCCTACTGTATTCTTTCAATTATGCGGGTACATCTTTATCGTTTAGACATTTGCTATGTAATTTTTCCACAATTTTTCTATTTCTTCAATCTATTGTTTACTAGAGCTTTTTCTTCCTTTATGGATTTAATTGCATGTCTCATTTTTTAATTTAAAATGCTGGACAATTTAGAAGATGTTAATAACTATAGAATATATTTTCATGGAGGGGGCTGTGTTTTATTATTGTATAACTTTTTTATACAGCATTTTTACACATTTCATGATGTCATCTTTCTTTTTAGTAACAACTCTATCTTGTCTTATTATTGCAGAAATAACTTTTCTTCCATTATAAAGATCGTTTTATAATTTTGAGATCTTATTTACTTTTGAGATTTTAATTCTCTTCTATAGCTTTCTTTTCGAGTTCCCAATTACATTTTCTTATAATCTTATTAACTGTTTTTGATACCATTTTCAAAAGTTTAGATATTCACTTCTTCTTAATGGATCATTTTTATATGTTTTTATATTACTTCTTTTCTTCATATATTATCTGGTAAATTATTGCTTTTTGAACATTTAATATTCTTTCAATTCTCAATAATATATCCATTAGATTTCATTCTAATCTGAGCTCTCTTTAAGTCTGCTAACATTTGAAAATGATTTGCATATTCTAATTTAAATTCATTGAAGTCCTTTTTGAAGATTAGGAATATTAAATGATAATTCTGTTTTTGTTTTTTTTTAACAATTTTTGTCTTTTTGGTTTTGTATTGACCCTTATCTTACATATAATTAATCAAACATCACTGCTCATATTTGATTCTATTAGAAACATTGCAATTTTGGAATACCCATTTTCTGTTAATCAAAATATAATCCAACTGTGTTCTACCTTCATTTGGATGCTTCCATGACTAATTTTGCTTAAAATTTTTCTCAAAAAAAAAAAATTCATATTTTGTATTTTTTCTTTTTTTGTAAATCCACTATTACCATAACCACATATACCCACTGCACTTTCATCTTTCAATCATTTACAAATTCTAGCATTGAAGTCTTCCATGTCAAATATTAAATTGTTGTTCAGTCTGATCAATAACCTTTTGTATATCCATATAAAAATTCTCAATTTTTTCATCACAGTGAGACTTTATTTGAAAATAGTCCTGAATTATTTGAATTTGTTACGTTCCACTAATTTGAATAACTAATCTTGCCATTCTATCTTATATGTTATTAAAACAGGAAAAACTATATGTATTGCCTCTCAGTGCACGCCAGAGTAATCAATGGATGCCAGAAGGCTTGTGCATAAAATCCCCATCTAGTGCCTACTCAACCAATATCCCCAAACTAGTTTCTGGCTTGTGGCTTTCACCAGTGAGGAGCCTTGGATCTGAGAGCACTGCACCTAGATCTTAGGATCTAATGCAATCCCCCAGCAGCCATCTTTGATCTCTATTTAACTACAAAACTATAAGTCTTAAATTAAAAACATTATATTTTTAATCCAAGCTCATCAGCTTATATAGTCATATAGGTCTGAACTCAGTTCAGTACCTATACATTTTGATGTCTTTGGTTCAGGCATTCATTGATTACTCTGGCTTGCACTGAGTGGCAATACATATAGAGAGTTTTGCCTGTTTTAATAAGTTAAGAGCAAGCATAAGAAATCCTGATCATGTGATGTCTATTTTATATGCCAGCATCCTTCATAATGTTGTCCTTCCACTTTTTACTTATAATGAATTTTACCCCATTTGTTTTTCAATATTTCTGCCTTTGTAATAAAGTACATGCGCACTTCTTAAATCAGTTATTTCATGTTTTTTTTTTCTAGCATCACGAATTTTAACCATGTCCCATTCAATATTCGACAGTTTTTTTTTTTTTTAATTCATACAATCTTCCTTTATTTGAAAGCGATAATACCATGCTCTATTCCCTGCAATTCTCAATAAGTAAATCCTTGATTACCATCAGATTAGGTGAGTCATTCTATCTTTACATTTATTGGCATATGAGTGATGCTTAGTCATTATTCCCAGAAGTGGGATTATTTTTGTTTAATATAAATTATTGTAGTTATTTATGCACATATATATATAGGAGGCCATACGTTTGAATGATTGTTAATAAAAATACATAGTAGTAATGCTTTTGCTTACTTTATACAACCTAGGTTTCAAGTTTGTCATAATTTTTTTCAGGTATTTCAAAGTTTTTATAAAAGCTTAGGTTCATCTAACCAGCCTATACATAACCTAGATAATCATCCCATTAATGGTTAGAATTTGGGTATCTAGATAAGTTACAAAATCTCTCTATTTAGGAAAGTTATTAACATCCTAAGTATTATTGCTCTTTGGATAAAGACTCCAAATTAACCTGAACTGATTGGTCGAATGCTAATGCCCTGACAATGGAGTATTCAGTTCTTGTTTAGCTTTATTTTCGCTCTTTTCTCTATAAATCTGTACAAGTCTATTTAATGTTTAAATTTTTATATATATATGTAAAATAAAAGAATATTAAATAAATTTTATAAAATAAAATAAAGTGCAGTATTTGAAATTGATTTTTAAAAGATTACATAGATATTCGAGCTATTTAACAAGAGAAAGGGGGAGGTAATATCATTTAAATAATCTTGACATTTAAGAATGTGTTTAAAAAGATTCTTTTCTGGTAACATTTACTGAGTTAATAAAAGTCCACTGCAGTAAAGAGTAATCCTAGAAGCTCGATCAATCCGTGTGAGAGGAAGTTGAACGATTTGCAAATGAACGGCTGGTTGTGACTAAGAATGAAAACTTTTTAAATGTTCCGATTTTGAAGTACAGCGTTATTGAGGAAAGTAATGCGGTTAGCAGTGAGAAGTCTAAATGAAATGCAGTCAAATCATTTGAAGTTGTAACAAAGTAGAAGAACGGCGAGAGTTGAAACAGATTAAGGATAATAGAATTGATTACAAAAAAGCGGAACTAATCCAAGTGTCGGGACGTAACGACATTATAAAGAGTTTTTGAAGCTCGTTCTTAAGTTGTATCTTAATTATATAAACAAGCATATGGTAGAATATAAGAAATGATACAATTAAATATGAACCTAACTTATTTACGATGATTAAATTTGCAGACACTCGCGCGCGTTTGTATATACTGTATATACTTTTTTTTGCTTGAAGGCATGTTTAGATAATCAAGTGTTCCACTTCATCGTCATTTTTCTTTAAACTAATGAAACAATATAATGTCTGCATGGTCTGGCGAAGTGGTAGAAAAACAAACGCTGAAGCTAAAGGTTCTCAAATGACGCTCCACTCTGCAATTCCCCTGTAGGTGTTTATAAACAATGATTTATGCTATGTACCTGGTAGAGTAGGCTGCAGAGTAGGCTGCAGGCTCTGGAATTCAGAGTCCAGGGATCGCCTTTCCACTGTGTAATTTGCCTGCATGTATGCATATGAACCAAATAATTTATACAAAGGTCCTATGTCATTTAGTGAAGTAGGCAAGTGGCCCCCCGCTCCGGAGCTCAAAGTATATGTATCATGGCAGGGCTTTAACTTCTTATGAACTCCGAAGCAACATGAGTGTATATTTATATAACAATAGTATTTAATAGTAATCAAATGCTTATTTGTAAAAAAAAAAAATAACGACTTTTGAGCAAGAGGTAAAGCTCATCAGTAGCACTCAAATGACCTATTTTGCATGGTTTGATGCAATGATAATATAGTGAGGCAGATTTTGAAGCTCAAAGTTTATGCATTACAATTCCATGTGGCATTTTCAGAGTTCGAACTTCTTATGAATACCCCAGCAATAAATCAATCGTTTTTTTTTATTCAAATGACAGAATTATTTTTTTTCTCATTGAAAACATTAGCTCTTAAGCTTGTCACTCTACTCCAGTGCTAAATTCCCCAGGGCAATCAGTACATTTATTAATCAAGTATGAAAAATGCACGCAATTAACAAATGTATAAGAAAACAGGCAAATAATATGAATTAAAATAACATTCATAAATAATTTATCAGTCCAAGCCCAAGTGGGGAGCACCATTAGAGAAATAATGTAAAGTAAGTTGTTTCTTTTCCTAGAATCATATGTTAAATGAGGAATGATAATCATCACATTGTTTACACCTTCTAACTTGTTTCCCCATTATAAACTCTGTGATAGTTATTTTCAGCCCATCACCTCCCCCCCCCCCATCTTCAATTCCTCAAACCTTTGCACTAACATCTCCGTTAAAATGTTGCATAAATTTCTCCTTATAATTTTTCAGTATCATTTTGGACAATATTGAAAACTATATTTCTTATTAGTCAAATCGTTAGTTGCTTGGAAGTCGTGTGATGTTTGACAGTTAAAAAATTAAATGTGTTTTGATTCTGAAAGCTTTTGCTTTTAAGTCCATCACACTACTATTGCACTATATTACACTGGACATAAACAAGTACCTTTATTATCAATACCTACTAATCTCATATAAAAAATATTATTTATATATATTTTTTATTAAAGATTCCAATGGCAACTCCAGACTGCAACAGAACCATCACAGACATTCAGATACTGGTGTGCATGCAAACATCTATTAAACCATACTCTGCTAACATTACACTTAAGACAAACTATATAGATTATTACATATAGCAAAACTCTCCATACAGTAGTGCCAACCAGAGTAATCAATGGATGCTAGAGGTTTGTGCATAAAATCCACTTTATGCACAAGCCTCTGGCATCCATTGATTACTCTGGGTGGCACTACTGTATGGAGAGTTTTGCCTTTGTTAATAACAGATGTGCTAGCATAAGAAAGGGTGATCATGTGATTTTACATATAGATATTTAAAAGTTAATTTATTAATAATACTAATAATTGAATGGCTTTATTACATGTGAGCATTGGAAGTGCCAGAACACTCATCTTGGAGTTGATCCAAAGACCTTATATTCCACTCTATCATTCCACAATTGGTATATATATATATACACACACACAAATTAAATACAAATAAAATTACTTGTATGTAAAATTACTTTTATATTTCAACCAGAAGACTGGTTTTCATCAGAAAGAAAAAATATAATAAAATGATGATGTTCAAAAATTACATATGCAACATATGTGACATAAAAAAAATCTTATTGGTTAAAAGATTTTACAAAGGAAATTTAACCAACCAATGATAAATTCATTTTAATGTACATTTAAAAAAAATTACATTATTTACTAATCAAACTACACGAAGAACTACAAACTTAATTTTAAAAAATACAATATATATATGACTAAATAAATGTGTGTATACACAAATTATTGCATGCTCATATTAAAATTTGTATACAAACTAAATATACAAACTAAAGTAAATATACATTAATAGATAAGTAGAGATACAGACAGTTAGATAGATAGGTGGATAAATAGGAAGGTAGGTAGATAGGAAAGTACATAGGTAAGTGTGTAAGTAGGGGATAGGTAAGTAGAAAATTTTTGCAATCTCTTAAATCTAATTATTAATAATTTTAACATGATTTTTCTGAATATTTTTAGACACATTTCAGCTAACCAATCAAATTATTGTGTAATCTGGTGTGATAAAATACCAGTTTTGAATTAAAAAGTACCTAAAAAATTAAACCAGATTAATGTTAATAAAATTATTGATATTTGTATTATAGCGATCGAAATGAAAGTGAAGATCAAATCTAACCGCAAACTACGATATCTGCTCTACAAGGCACCATCTAGGCATTTGAGCCTAGAAAAATTTATAAAGTAGGCAGATACGCGCTGTTAAGATTCCACTTTATTTAAATATTCCGATCATTAGCCCAAGTCACTAGCTCAGCGGAGACACAGAGATAAAAATCTATATCTTAATTTATATCTTAAATATCAATAAATAAAAGCCACTGCCAGAAATTAACACATAAAATATTTATTTACGCACATATAAAATCATTCTAAATTCGAGGAATAGGTTTAACATTTTTCGATTTTTATATTACTCTTTAATTGTACATTTACATAAATTTCAATGAGTTTAATATTTTATTTAGATGGTCAAGTATGAATAGACTACATAGATTTGCATTTGAAAAGAAAATATTCTTCCCTGATTTAACCTTAGGCTAAAATTCGCAGTCAAACTGGCATCAATCCATCTGATACATTTATGTATTCAATGTAGCATGCAAATACAACAGCACAAATATACTATACTGTCAGGAATGGACATCTGAACAGTATAGTTAGAGAAAACATTGACTCTTGTCCAATACAGGGATATGACGTCTGTATAGCAAGAAGAACAATAAAATAAAAACTCCATAGGAAAGGGACCGCGATCCTTTTTGCCAACTTACAATCCCATCCATAGGCAAAGGGTTGGTGCGGTGTATTCAGCGATTCTGCACGTAGCGAAACTTATACTACATCTACTAATTACACAAATATATCCAATCCATTGACCCAATTCAACAACGACACAAATAACCTAAGATTACCTTCCCCTAATATAACTTTACAAATCTATATAGCCATTCATGCCCGACTTAAATTTAACATTTAGATACGTTCGCACAAATGCATTTTATAAAATTTGTTTTAAAATGTTGAGTACAGATCAGCTGCACAGATTCCACGGTCAAAAACATTCCAAATTAAACACAACCGATCAAAATACAAAATCATCAATAAACGTCACTTGCATAGGGAATATACAAATCCCATTAGCATTCATCGTAAGATGCTTGCAGTGATATCGTTGACATATATTCTAATCGAATGTGAAAACCACAACATTATCAACCGCTAACGAATCTATGCAATGTCTATACCCAACCTTAAATTTCATCAATTAAAATTTAAACAATTTATACAATAAGAAAGAAAAAAAAATGGAAATGATTTTTATCAATCGGAAAACATATAAAATTAAACATTATTAATTTGATTTAAAAACTTACAAAAGTCAGATAAGAGTCCGTTTTAACATTTAAGTTGGCTTGTTTATTAATTTGTAAAACTTGACGAAAGTTCGTAATTGATTTTAATAATTGTTCATTTCATATAGCTTATGGTAGAAGAGTCCAGGTTTCTGCTTTTAATTCCCGCGACGTCTCCATTGGAAGATAATGTTCTGGAGGTAGCATTAGCTGGTTCCATTCTTGTATCACAGTCTTTTCATTTTATATTTTTTTTAAAACAAACAAAAAAAAATGAGAGAGAACGGCAAGTGCGTCCTACCGTTCTCATCAAATCAAGTCCGAAAAAACTGTATTTCCCTTTTTATATTATCCACACGGATTCAATTAACAAAATGTCACTAATCCATCACTTTCGTTAGGGTCCGAGCCAAGGCTTAGTGCTTCCATTGGTCAAGCTAATTTATTTTTATTTTCTTGTCTATCTTTCATCAGATCATTTTAATTATACAAGAGCCCATGGCTAGCTTGCTTTTCAAACAATTTATAAACAATCATTTCCATTTACAGATTACATTAATTAATACCTGTTTTTATTTTTAAATCTTGTACTTTTTTTTTATAAAAAAAGTACGTTCAAATACTTATTTGTTTTTTTAAAAAAAATATTTTTAAAGTTTGGCATCTGTACGAATGTATACACGTTTAACAAACATTTTAATTTTAGCGTTTAGTTTTTTTACTTTTATTTGCGAACTTTTAAGTTTTTATTTTAAATTAATGTAACGACATATTTATATATCGTTACATATCAGTAAACTTCCTCAAAAAACAAAAACATTAAAAAAAAAAAAAGAATTTACTTAGTGTTAGTAATTAAGTTACACAAATTGATTATATATGAAAATTTCAAAAGGACAAAACTTTTTTTTGCAAGACAAAACAGTAATTACACACAAATATAATGATTACAAAAAAAAAATTGACTGTTGATTCCCTATTACCAGCTAAAGTTCTGCCCCCTCCCTTCCAAGTTTCTTTTCTTCAACTTTTAAGTATTATTTAGGCAAGTTAAACGATTAGATTTTAAACAAGACTTTTTTAAAAAAAAAAATTATGATTTATATTTATTAATTACGTTTTATTTATTACTTTTTATTCCTCGTATTTCTCTTTACATATGCGCAATTTTTTCTTACTGGCAGTACCTTTAAGACAAAATTTCAAACTGTAACTCCACGTCAATACAACAAATATATTTATACAATTTCAGAAAAAAAATTTACGGGCATGATTCACTTTTAAAATTCTCAGGGCACTCGTGATTTATTAAAGATAGGAAATTTCATCATCATCAATTCCCCTTCTCAGGGTCAATCTCTGAGGTAAGGCCACACTTGGGACACCAATTATAACGATCGAAATGAAAGTGAAGATCGAATCTAACCGCAAACTACGATATCTGCTCTACAAGGCACCATCTAGGCATTTGAGCCTAGAAAAATTTATAAAGTAGGCAGATACGCGCTGTTAAGATTCCACTTTATTTAAATATTCCGATCGTTAGCCCAAGTCACTAGCTCAGCGGAGACACAGAGATAAAAATCTATATCTTAATTTATATCTTAAATATCAATAAATAAAAGCCACTGCCAGAAATTAACACATAAAATATTTATTTACGCACATATAAAATCATTCTAAATTCGAGGAATAGGTTTAACATTTTTCGATTTTTATATTACTCTTTAATTGTACATTTACATAAATTTCAATGAGTTTAATATTTTATTTAGATGGTCAAGTATGAATAGACTACATAGATTTGCATTTGAAAAGAAAATATTCTTCCCTGATTTAACCTTAGGCTAAAATTCGCAGTCAAACTGGCATCAATCCATCTGATACATTTATGTATTCAATGTAGCATGCAAATACAACAGCACAAATATACTATACTGTCAGGAATGGACATCTGAACAGTATAGTTAGAGAAAACATTGACTCTTGTCCAATACAGGGATATGACGTCTGTATAGCAAGAAGAACAATAAAATAAAAACTCCATAGGAAAGGGACCGCGATCCTTTTTGCCGACTTACAATCCCATCCATAGGCAAAGGGTTGGTGCGGTGTATTCAGCGATTCTGCACGTAGCGAAACTTATACTACATCTACTAATTACACAAATATATCCAATCCATTGACCCAATTCAACAACGACACAAATAACCTAAGATTACCTTCCCCTAATATAACTTTACAAATCTATATAGCCATTCACGCCCGACTTAAATTTAACATTTAGATATGTTCGCACAAATGCATTTTATAAAATTTGTTTTAAAATGTTGAGTACAGATCAGCTGCACAGATTCCATGGTCAAAAACATTCCAAATTAAACACAACCGATCAAAATACAAAATCATCGATAAATGTCACTTGCATAGGGAATATACAAATCCCATTAGCATTCATCGTAAGATGCTTGCAGTGATATCGTTGACATATATTCTAATCGAATGTGAAAACCACAACATTATCAACCGCTAATGAATCTATGCAACGTCTATACCCAACCTTAAATTTCATCAATTAAAATTTAAACAATTTATACAATAAGAAAGAAAAAAAAATGGAAATGATTTTTATCAATCGGAAAACATATAAAATTAAACATTATTAATTTGATTTAAAAACTTACAAAAGTCAGATAAGAGTCCGTTTTAACATTTAAGTTGGCTTGTTTATTAATTTGTAAAACTTGATGAAAGTTCGTAATTGATTTTAATAATTGTTCATTTCATATAGCTTATGGTAGAAGAGTCCAGGTTTCTGCTTTTAATTCCCGCGACGTCTCCATTGGAAGATAATGTTCTGGAGGTAGCATTAGCTGGTTCCATTCTTGTATCACAGTCTTTTCATTTTATATTTTTTTTAAAACAAACAAAAAAAAAATGAGAGAGAACGGCAAGTGCGTCCTACCGTTCTCATCAAATCAAGTCCGAAAAAACTGTATTTCCCTTTTTATATTATCCACACGGATTCAATTAACAAAACGTCACTAATCCATCACTTTCGTTAGGGTCCGAGCCAAGGCTTAGTGCTTCCATTGGTCAAGCTAATTTATTTTTATTTTCTTATCTATCTTTCATCAGATCATTTTAATTATACAAGAGCCCACGGCTAGCTTGCTTTTCAAACAATTTATAAACAATCATTTCCATTTACAGATTACATTAATTAATACCTGTTTTTATTTTTAAATCTTGTACTTTTTTTTTATAAAAAAAGTACGTTCAAATACTTATTTGTTTTTTTAAAAAAAATATTTTTAAAGTTTGGCATCTGTGCGAATGTATACACGTTTAACAAACATTTTAATTTTAGCGTTTAGTTTTTTTACTTTTATTTGCGAACTTTTAAGTTTTTATTTTAAATTAATGTAACGACATATTTATATATCGTTACAGTATGTATATTAAAAAAACATTAAGGAAGACAAAGGTAGTATTAGCAGTTGATATTCCTAATCTTCAAAAACACTCAAATGAATTTAAAATAGAACTTGCAAATCATTTCAAAATATTAATAAACTTTGAAGTTGATTTTGGCTTGACTAAAGTTAATTAGAAGATAACTGATATTCTACTAAGAACTACAACAAAGATAGTTGATACAAAAAAGTAGCAGTCAACAATAAAATTTCTACTGAAACAAGACAATGTATGAAGAGAAGAAGGAAAAAATATTTAGAAATGATGTGTTTAAAAAGAATCTAATATTTTAAATTAGTGGTATAAGAAAATATATACAGTCAATTGACGAGGAACACTACAGAAGAGAAGAAGTTTCAAAATTATAAAACAATATTTTGATATAGGAAATAAAGTTATTCCAACAATAAGAAAAAAAAATGAAACTATTATTAAAAAAAGGTTAACATTATGAAATGCACAGAAAAGTTCTATAAATAACTGCAGAATAATAAAGAACAATGCCATAAATTAACCAATACAATTATTACACCTTATAAATTTTCAAGCATTTAAATGAAGAGGTTTGATGTGCAATTAAACCCACAAAGAAGAAAGCTCCAGGAAATGATGGAATTATTAATAATATTTAAAAAAATAGTAGGTGAATACATAAAAAAATTGTTGGTAAAGTTATATACTAAACATTTAAATGATAAAGATGTAGCCGATGAGCTGAAGAATGCAGTAGGAATATTGGTGTTTATGAAAGATGATAAAGAAGATATTAAAAATTACAGAATTACAAATCTTCTATCAGTTTTCTTTAAAATATTTATCAAGGTATATTGCTTCTCTAGAGCAAACTTTGAGCTTAAACTAACCAAAAGATCAAACTGGATGTAAAAGTATTTTTAGCACAGTAAACTATATCCGAATATTAAGTGAAGTTATAATATATAGGGTATATGTGCACAGACTTTCACATGACCCACCACTCTCCACTCTATCCAATAACACTGATACACTCAAGCACATATATGCTGAAAAGATAAACAATCACCAATATACATATTTCATGCTAAACCAACAATCATCAGTTGGTCCAGGTTATCATCTCCCACACATATATACTATAAGTGCTCAGATATATATTAAGATAGACAATCTTCATACTTTAATGGACAGAGTTGGAGTGTGTAGTAGATTGGAGCCTGTCTATTAAAGTATGAAGATTGTCTATCTTAATATATATCTGAGCACTTATAGTATATATGTGTGGGAGATGATAATCTGGACCAACTGATGATTGCTGGTTTAGCATGAAATATGTATATTGGTGATTATTTATCTTTTCAGCATATATGTGCTTGAGTGTATCAGTGTTATTGGATAGAGTGGAGAGTGGTGGGTCAAGTGAAAGTCTGTGCTCATATACCCTATATATTACATATATAGACACAGGTATATAATAAGCCTGTGTTTCAGTTATTAAGTGAAGTTATAGTAAAAATAATTAAATATAAATTGTCAATATGCTTTGGAGTTACAGATTATGAAAAGACAATAATCATTTTCACAGGCATTAAAGCTTTGGACTGTCAAATTATAGATCCAGATATTACCATATTCTGAAAAATATGTATTAAAATACAACAATAATGATGGTATAAAAATTAAGATTACTAAAAGTATATGACAAAATTACTCATTTTTATTAGTCATTCATTAGAGTAGAGATTATACATTTAATAAATATTATTTCTGTAGTATAATTTTTACTACATCACTCTCATGCAAGGTAGAGACTGTTTCTATCCATTTTTAACATCTTGTGGAGAGATTTAATCATAACCATATAACCAAAATCATGTGAAAAAGAAAGATGCACATTTTATGCTGAATCAGCACTCATCAGTTGGCCCAGATCACATTCTCTTATACCTATCTTTATCATTGTACAGTATATATAGGTAAGGAATTACTCCTGTTTAATTGATAACGGTAAAACTTACTGCTCTCACAATTTTGACACAAACTACTTGATGAAAGTATATTAATAATTTTTATTGGTCATTCATTAGACTAGAGATTATCCACTTAATGAATATTATACCTGTAGTGTAATTTTCACAATATCACTCTCCCACAAGGTAATTTACAAAAAATATTTTGTGGAGTAAATTAAAAAGCTAAGAGAATAAAAATACATATAGCTTCATAAGTTGTTGCAAGAACTGAAAGATGAAAGTAACAAATCAGCACTAAAGATCAATACTTACAAAACTAAAACAATGTTCAAGGGATTTTCATGGAAGAAGAAAATAAATGGATAATCATGAATTACTTACTAACTACAAATACCTTGGTTAGGTTATTAATACTAATGGAAACATAATGGATGAAATTAATCATAGGATTAAGCTTAGATGAAGTGATTTTGGTTAGACATATGCCTACAAGTTTGAAAAGGAAGATTCGTAATAGACTTGTTTTACCAGTTCTTGGATCTAAAACATGGACATTAAACAGAAAAATAGTACATAGATGGTGAGAGAACAAATGGATATTATTAACACCATTCAAATACTTTTGAAAGTGAAATGGAACTGAGCATTGCTAGATGAGATGATGGTAGATGGATAGACATATTAAACTGCATCCCAAAAGATTTTTATAATACCTAGAAAGAGATTATATATGATATGGATGGTTGATGTAAGAATATTTATTGATGTGTGTGAAAAAGAAAGGCTGTGGATTGGAGAAATTGGATTAAATTTAGAGCAGCTTCTAATGTGAGCAATTATATATGGATAACTAATTGACTTCTGAAAATATTTAATTATATTAAAGGTTAAAAGAAGTAGTGGTTTGGAATTCTTATTACAATTATTATTCATTACAAAAAATTAAGTCAGATGTCATATAAAACTGGTCTGGGGTTGAGAATATTCTGCAAAGCTTATTAAGAGCTTATTTGCCAGCTCTATATAACATTTGTAATACAAGCTTGTTTAAATTAGGTCATGTGACATCTGATTTGATTTTTTTATAATTTTATTTTTTGATTATTAAGGCTTTGGTGATTTTATATTGCTAAAGATATTAATATATGCTGTATCTGAACTTAGTTCAGTCCCATATGACTATTTAAGTTAGATAGCTAGATTGGAAGACATATGGATGTCTGAAAATTTCAGATTTTCTACTTAACAGTTATCCATTAGATAACGTACTGGGCTTGTCTTGGTATTTTTAATCTAATGCTTGAATATTCTAGCACCTCACTGAGGAAGCCAGTAGCAGAAACTGGTCTGGGGTTAGGGATATTCTGCAAAACTTGTTAAGAGCTTATTTGCAAGCTCTTTCTATAACATTTACAATTATAATTCATCTATCATCTTTATTTTTAATTTCTAATTTTTCAAGATTTTTTTTTTGTAAATTTTTTTGAACTTGATTCTGAAAATGGCCAATGATGTTTAGTTGAAACAAGTATTATCATGATATTACAATGTTTTCATTCAAGAAAGGGTTTTTTTATTATTATAGATGAATGTGGATTTATAGTTTATCTATAGACATATAATATTTTATATTTTTACATTAGTGCACTTAGATATAAATAAAAAAAGGCAAATGACTTTATTGCTCAGGAGTTTATAAGAAGTTTGAGTGTCAGACCTGTGAGTGCCAGGATTGACCCTGTGACCTCCCAATCCAAATCAATCACTCTACCAACTGTGCTAAACTATGTAAGACAATGCTAATGGCTTTATTGCTCAAAAGCTTATAAGAAGTTTGAGCACCAGAATTGCAAGTGCCAGAATCGAACCTATGACCTTCTGATTCCAAGTTGGATACGCTACCAACTGTGTCCAACCATGCAAGGTAGATATAAATATTAGCGCTAAATGACAATTATTATTCACTAGTTTCCTGCTATCTTAATATAAACATGATAACTCAATTACTTCAACAATTTTACATTAATGAAATCTTGTTTAATAAATATTAAAAATACCTAAAAGAATCTTAACACTGAAGCTTTGCCATTTGTCGTGGTTTATATATTTTTATATGTTTGAGTTTTTTAGTCTTTCTGTCTAAATAAAATTTTATAATTCAATTTTTGCCTATTTCTCAGTGTCTGATCTAGTTAAGACTTTGCATGTATTTGTAATTCCAATGGTATTTTAAATACAAGTATATTTTATATTCCTAGAGTCTAGATATAAGAGACTTGAACACAGACCCTCAAGCTCCCTTCAGCCATCCACTCAGTCTCATAGAACTGATGCACATGACCATATTCACATGACCATATGCACATAACCATATTCACATGACCATACACATTATTTCCAATAATACATTTTTTTAGAGTTTGCAAATAATTTTAGCAAAATTAATAAACATTTTAATTTTTTTATTTATAGGATTCAAAATCTAATTTCAATAAATTCATCTCATTTCAATAATTGATTGTAAAACTAAAAAGTCTCCAAAAAAAAAAATTAAAGAAAATTTTTCATGTAAATACACTAAAAAGTAAAAAATAAATTTTCTTCAACTGCCTCAAATTCATATGATTAAAAATATTTTGTTATATTTTATATAAATAGAAATTATTTCTTGATAAGAAGCCTATAAAAACTGTTAGAAAATGGAGACTATTTTCAAACTTAAGTTCTCCATATTATTATTTGTGAAAGCTGAAAGGTTTATTTTTTAGTGCATTTATGTAACTAAAAGCATTTCTCTATTATTTATGTAAATCTATTATTATTAGGTGCTGAAATAATTGTAATCATAGAAAATTTGGGTTTGAGTGTTTTCTCTGTACTCAACACAGCATCGTTGAGCTATTACATAAATTATTAAAGCATATATGTGAAAAGGTGAAATCCTTTCTTTTTAATTACATAGTTCTATGCACTTAGTAAATAAATTTGAAAGTTATTGAGTGTTTATAAATGTATACTAAAATCTCCATGCACTCACCCACCAGTAATAATTTAAAAGCATAAGAGAATTCACTAATGCTTAAAATGTATTCTTATATATAATAACTATTACTGATTGTGTTTAAAAATAAAATTTCTTCTCTCTCTTGTGGTAGAATAAATTTGTACAATATAATTATCAATGTGAACCTCAGACATATAATGGATTCAAGCCCTGAGATAGGCATGACCAATAATCATCAGCATACATAAGAATATGCTTTAAGCATAAGTAAATTCACTCATGCTTTTAAACTATTACTGGCAGATGAGTACATGGAGATTTTAATATACATTTATAAACAGCACATGATTGGAGATTGATTTCCTTCTCTACAATATATATTTTTTTCATTTAAATTTTCTTTTTTGCCTTTTCCGATCATATATAAAGTAGCGAGTAAACTTGATTGTAAACTTTTCATTACTTTTATTACGAGGGACAAATTTTCTGCACTGTAAATCTCAAATTTACATTCCCACAAACTAATGATTTTGTAATCAGTTTGCTCGCAACTTTGCTTATAAGATTCAGCTCAATGTACTCTAGAGTTTTCACACCCACACTTTTTGTTCTGCAGCTATTAGTCTTGTATTGGTGGGATATGGGTACATTGTGTGTTGGAGTTGTGAATGTAAGAAATATACTATCTTTAAATTAATCTGTAAAAATTTGACACAGTATTGCCTAATTAAAAGTTGCTATCTTGGATCGAGGTTTGAGAGGTCCCTCTATTGGCAAATAAAGATATTTTTTGACTATTATAAACATTCAAGGTGCATATGATATAGGTTAAAGCCTGAATCTAAAGTATTTACATATACTTCCAGTGTGCTTAATAAATAATTACAACTTTACAGTAGTCTATATATTTCCAGTATAAAGATCGGAATATTAACTTGTTGTAAATTGCAAGATTTCACAAAGGTTAATTTGTAAAGAAAAAAGTGGACTTAAACAGTGAAGAGAATAATAGTTTCACATTCCCAAATCAAGATGGTTCAGATTGGCCTATATAAATGCAAAGTTAGGTTAAAGATGGCTGCTCTTATCTTTATAAAAGTTGCTACCTTGTATCGAGGTTTGAGAGATCCTTCTATCGGCAAATAAAGATATTGTTTGACTATTATAAACATTCAAGGTGCATATGATATAGGCTAAAGCCTGTCTCTAAAGTATTTACTTAACCTGATACATAATTTGGCAGTACAAGTGAAAATAAGAAAGTGTTTTAAAATAACTTACTGCAATGTAAAAACATATAGGATATCCCTCTATTAAGAAAAGAAAAGACAATAATCAAATGTTGTTTCATAAAATTTACTTTTTTGTTTCATCTACTAATTTAATAAAAATGTAAAGGTAATTGTAAGTGTTATGACTATAGAATGATGTGATCTTCTTCCCTCCTATAGTAATTACGGCATTATATTACAATCATATTTTTTTTTAATCTGGGACTCTCATCTCTCTAAAAATAGTTAAACATCCATTTTCTGACCATTAATGGGTTGGCTACGTGTTGACTACATGAAACGAAAATCTTAAGCCTGACTGAGTCTAAAAAGATTTCAATTTATTTATGTAGTCGAGACTCAAATCCCAGATTATGGGTATATTACAAAGATTTGTTAATCATTATGTCACTAGCCAAGAATAATTTAATAGCTATTTATCATACCAGGCTCAAATCCTAATCCATGGTCATCACTGGAAAATTTTCTATCTACTACATTACTTAATGAATAGCCATATAATTCTATAATTAAAAATCACTTCTTTTCTTTTCAAAAACTTTATTTGATGTATATATATATATCCACTTATTTCCAACGTTTCGACTATCTTTACTCTATAGTCATTTTCAAGAATCTAGAAAAAACATTACATTATAAACAAACTTCACATAAAAACAAAAATAATCAAAAACAATATAAAGCATATAAACCCCATAAAATTTAAAAATAAATAAAATACATTAAAATCAATTAAATTAAAAACACAAAACATACACCACACTTACTTGACTCCCTTCTCAAAAAACTTTCCTTTTTTACATTTTATATATGAAAAGAAAAGAAGTGATTTTTAATTATAGAATTATATGGCTATATGTACTGTATATTTTTGAAAAGAAAAAAGGATTTGAGTCGTGATTAGAAACAGAAGTAAATGGATTTGTACTTAATGAATACTCATTTAGTAATCAATATTTAAAATTATAGGTGCATTGGCTATCTGGAAAAAAACAACAACTTAAATTTGCTTAAAATCTTGAGTAGGGAATATATAGAAAAAATTCATATTTCAATACATAGGAAGTTAACTATATTTTTTCCCATTTTTTTTTTCATCCCAAGTATAATACCCCATGCGGTTTGATGCAATGTTAGACTGGCTTCTGGAGTTAAAAGTCCACAGGTGGCACTCAGATCTGTCACTCCGATACTTAAACGTTTAGTAAGTATCTGAACACGCAAACCATTTAATTATTTATTTTGTTTATTAATATATACTATAAATATTGATGATTCTTAAAAGCATATCTAATGCTTGGAATATTTTTTTTGCAATACTCGTAAACAGGTTTTACATTTAATTTTATTATTATTATGGGTTACAGCATATTGTAGACCATTTAATATATAAAATTTAATTCAATAAGTAGTTTATACCACATAAAACTTAAAACAGATTAATATGTTTTTGAGCAATAAACTTATATGCGCGTGGATGATGGCGGGATATATTAACGATATAGGCAATCAATTACATTTAAGTTTCACACATAATGACTAATAATTACGTAAATAGAAAATGATGTCTTAAATGTAGTACTGTTTAAAACTTACACCCACATGAGTTATATGCTTTTTCACTTTACTGGAAAATTTATATAGCTACATCATTATCATTTTTAGACATTATTGATTCATTGCAGAATGAAAGTCTCTCCAAGTTTAATCCAACACTTTTGATTCATAACCTCTCTTCTCCATATCATACCAGCAAACTTCCTATCTATCCATCTTATATATGGTCTATTTCTAGGTCTTTAACAGTTTAAATTTCAAGTGTTCCTTTGTTTGCATCTATTTTAACAATATATCCAATCCACCTTTATTCAATCCCTTAATCCCTTCAATGATATCATGATACCTGTCTGTTCTTTCACTCATGTTTTCATTTTCTATCTCTTTTTGTTGCTCCAACATGTCTTTCTATAATTTATTGAGAAGTCTGAAGTGATTGTATGATCTTCCATTAAAGTCCAAATCATGAATCCATAAGTAAGAATTAACTTATAAATTACCTAAAACTGGTATGTATACTTAATAATTACTTCACATGATCACCATCTCATACTAGCACATAATTGTTGTAAACAAAGGCAAAACTCTCCATACAGTAGTGCCACCCTGTGCCAACAAGAGTAATCAATGGATGCCAGAAGACTTGTGCATAAAATTCCTATCTAGTGTCTACTCATCCAATATCCCCAGACTAGCCTTCTGGCATCCATTGATTACTCTTGTTGGCACAGGGTGGCACTACTGTAAGGAGAGTTTTGCCTTTGTTTACTTAATAATTATTGTATACAAATATTGAAATATTAAATTAGGAAGCAATAAGCACTTTAGGAAGAGGACTAAACACACATACAATCAGACATATACTAGCATTATAATAATTATTCAAGAAATATGCTATATATGGAATTTAAATTAATATATATATATATCCACAAATCTTTTTTATAATTGATTTTATTTGACATTCGCTAATATGAAGATAGATAAGAATAGAAAATGTTTTATCTTCAAATATCGTATTCCAATATTGATTCGCCCTGCAGATGAAGAAACCTGATACTCTATGAGCAATGAGCCAATCAGTCAAGGATCACTGGGGGTGATATTGTCAGTAGAAAACATCACATATGAAATAATTAAAAAAAAATTTTCCCTTTAAAAACAGATTTTGATAATCAATTCGAATAAAGAATTAGTGATAATATTTTAGTAATTATGATTTTAAAAATGTATAAATACCTAAATTAAAATATACCTTGAAAATTAATTACTCGTTCTTGGGTTAATTCATATAATCTACGGTTCAAATCCAGACTAAAAAATAGTTTTTCAAATGGTTAAAAAAAACATCATAAATATGCAAATCTATATTCAAAACTGCTGATCGGGTATCCAATGGAAAAGTGACTGCGATCGATTCTCTCTGCCCGCAGTACCATTTTTGAATCAATGCATGTGTTGCATAGCAACATAGTTTAGCTATTCGCCACAAAATTTTCAAGGGATTAGTTTATATATATTTGTGTGGGTGGGTGTATTCTGCCATTTCCGTGGCATGGGGTTTAAATGTAGTCTAGTAAAATTTAAAATGTTTTAGATTCCATTCATGCTGATGTCAAGTCAAGTCATAGAGAACCCAGACAACCATATCATTATTTCTCACTAAATGAGTATCCAGTTATTTTTATCTAGTAGTAAAACTGAGAAGGAAAAAATGGTTAAACCCTTATCATCTAGTAGGTGGTTAGCCTAATAAATAATATCTTTTCTTCTGTTTCTGTGAAGTGCTGTAGGAGAAGTCTTCATTTTATATATTATTTTCATTCACAACACTCTCCAAATTTAATCCAGTTTCTCTGAACCATAGCTTCTTTTCTTCATATCATACTGAATTTTTTTAATTCATCCTTCTATCTTATATGAGCCTCAGGTTTTTTTCAGTCTTTTGGAATGCAGTTTAAGATTTCAACTACCCATCTATTATTATCTCTTCCAACATTGTATCCAGATTAGCTCTACTTCAGTCGCTTAATTCTTTCAATGATGTAACTAATACCTGTTTTGACTCTTACCAATGTGTATTTCAGTTTGATTCTTATTATTTCCAACATATATCTATTTATTCTTCATTGAGTGTTTTGAAATCTCTCCCACTAAGTATCCAGTCTCAGATTTGTAAGTAAGAACTTGATGCATCTATTAAAAACTTTCCTTATCAAACAAATAAGTATATAATTTTTTTAATTATTTTTACTAAAAATTTATTCCTTCCAAGTTTAATTTTCTAATTGATTCCATTTACATTAATAATCTGATAAATTATAAATGAATACTCTCACTTTTCCCGACACATGATATAGTATTATAGAGAGAATGGAAGGAATCCACTCATCCTTTCGACCCAAACATTTATGTATGGCAAATCTTAAGCGTATGGAAATGAGAGTGTGAAGGTGTTAAGCAATCACTTTAAATTACATTTGTTATGTTTGAAGGAATGATGCTTAAGATTTGCCCATACATAAATGTTTATGTCGAAAGGATGGGTGGATTCATTCCATCCTTTCTAAAATACTATATCTTGTGTCGGGAAAAGTGAGAGTATTCATTTATAATTTATCTTTAAAGCGCATATGCATTGGCTTAATCACTAATATCACTATTACAGTATAAAAACATAGCGCTATATAAAATAATATCTCATTAATAATCTGACCAAAGTGTTAGATGTTTTTAAATTTTTCTAAATCGTAATTATCAATCTTTAGTTTCTTTCTTTTTTGAGAGCAACAATTGACAATTAGTGTTTTTATCATTTGTCTTTCATCCTATTTTCTTACTTTTATCTGGTATCTCATGCAACATTTCCTAAAGTTCTGGAGAATTTCTTTGCAAAAGCAACCATATCATCTGCAAAATCTAAATAAATTACAACTATTAAAATATAATTTTTAATTCTAAAAAATCTATATTAAATAATAACATTTTTATACAAAATGATTACCATGCAAAAAATCTATATTAAATAATAACATTTTTATACAAAATGATTACCATGATGGTAGTAACAACACTTCAAATAAGATATGAATCAAACTTTTATATTATCCCAAAATTTATAATACAGTAATAAAAAACAAAAAATATATTAATAAGCATATAAATATTTAATGAACAAATATAAGAAAGGAATTTGTATACAATTAACTGTGACCATTGTGATATGATTTATTATGGTCATACAGGTAAACAGGGGTAAAAACAAAGAACATAACAATGCAAATTAATAAGTGAGATTGATAAATCTGTTTTATGCATTCATTACTTAACATATAGACATAAAATAGATGCTACAAAAATATTAAATCTCTAAATTACATTTAAGATCCAAAAAGAAAACAAATACATGAAACACATTAAATGTAATTTAAATAATTGTACGAATGTTTATAAAACTTCAATAAATTTAGTTAACAATTAGTCAATTAAAAATGAATGGAAAATTATATAAGTTAATATATATATAAAGTTATATAATGTATTATTTATTCTGTATATTACGTTGTATAATCAATGCTTTGAAGTTATATTGGATCTCTATATGATGGTTTTATTCTATTTTATTGATGTTTTATTTGTTACGAGATGCACCCAGCCTTGGAAAGGCCATCCTTTCTTTTAATTGGTTGCTTTAGCAATTTTTTTAAAGATTTAATTTAAATTAAACATATGATTTTAATAATTACAAACAACTGCTTCATAAAAAGAAATTACAGTTATTAATGGCGGAATGACGGCATTTTTATAAACAAATATAATAATTTTTTTTAATATGGCCATCGTTTTTGTAATAGTTTTTTTAAAATTGTGTCACTTCAACAAATTTTTTTTAAGATTTAATGTAAATTAAATATTTTAATATTATATAAATGTGAAAAATTCACAATTAAAGAAAAAAAGTTTGGAACAACCTGGCCCATTGGTATAGTTCAGAAATGTACCAAGAAAGGTATTAATAAATTAAAATTTGAAGAATTAAATATATACCTGTTATCCTTGATATGTGAGCTACAAACAACTCTTATATTTTATTAATGATGGTTGTGAATTTGATACAGACAGATTGTGAATTTGACGTGTGACAGCCTTACAAAGAAACAGTCACCAATCAAACAACACAGAAATTAGGGATTTTATATAGGATTGTAATTTTACGTCCATTATAGCACATTAGCTGGTGTTCTACCTGAAATAATTGGTTACTCTTAAGTATTGCAATTCAAATAATTCTTCTTACACTTTTTTCAGCAAAAACTTTTTATTATTATTATTACAATTTTGACTTTCAATTGTACAATGCAGTCTTCATCAGATCACAGTTATCCTTTTTAAAAAACATGAAAATGGACATGTTTTTAAAAAGAATAACTGTGACCTGATGAAGTCTGTATAGTACAGTCAAAACTGTATTATAATAATAAAAAGTTTTTGCTGAAAGAAGTGTAAGAATTATTTGAATTGCGATATTGTATATGAAGATAGCAGAAATAAAGGAAAGGAAGAAGAAAAATATTTAGAAGGATTATATATACTCTTAAAATAGATGATTAACATTTGAAAAGAGTACAAAATCATATGCTAAAATGGCTGCCTTACAAGCAGTTGTCCCAGGTTAGCAGGTTTGCTTCCCGGCCGATGCCATGACACATGAAAAAAAAGAAAGGTTTTTTATGTGTAATTATTATTAATATGTATTTATATAGCTGTTGTGATTTTTATTATTTATTACAGAATTAAATAATTTGCATTTACTTTCATTCCCTTACTTTTCTATTTAAACTCACAAGCTACTTTATTTAAAACTTCTGTTAAAAGTTTGGGGATATGGACTTACTCTGTCATGTACTCTTATTAATATTAATCTCCTTAGTGCCATCATGTAATCTAATTGCTGAATTTTGATAAATATTCTTCAGAACATAGTAATATTCTGATCCTATATCTTGATGATTTAAAATTGTAATCACTGAGAAAATTCTTATAAAATTAAATGTGTTTTTATGATCTACAACTCCAGAGCATATTGGCAATATATATTCATTGATCTTTTCTATAACTTATCTGAATACATAACTGTAATCCATTGTACTAAAACCATTTTAAAATCCAGTTTGTTCTTTTGGTGGAGTTAAAATTTTGTTATAGATGAATGGTACATATATTGGTAAAAAAAAAAAACACACACACAGACATATATAGTCAAAATTACCCCAAATTGACAATTTGTTAATAAAGATTATTTGAGTGTTCACTACTCTGATAAATTTGTTAACAATATTTTATTTTATAGTAATATTTGTAATGATGTAAAGTATAAAGAAAAATATGATTGCATTTCTTTGTCATATAAATTGTCTTCTTATAAAATTGTATGTAAAAATAATAATTTGTTTAGAAATAAAAAAATTGCTTGGAAAAGGGGTATTACTTTGAATAATTTATTAAATAATACAAAGGAAATTTTTGATAGAAAGACTATTCCTGGAGTAGTGTATATTATCCCTTGTTTTTGTAAGATAGTATATATGTCTGAGTTGTTTGAGCTTAAATGAAATAAAGGTACATAAAAGTAGAGTTAGAAATAAATATCTTAGTTCTGCTTTGTATATCCACAAAAAAGATACAGGACTATTAATTTTGATAAGCCAAGGTTGTCTTCTTTGAGAGAAATTAAATAAAAAGAAGAATTAAAGAATCTTTATTATTAAAATTTGTGATTCTGAAGCAATTAACTTATTTAAAAGTTCTTTTAATATTAAGGGTGTATGGGAAGTAAGTGGAATTGTGGGCATGTTTAGTTTAGATATGTTATTTTGTAATTCTTTACACTTGAGCAATCTGCTTGTAGCAGTGAAACCATTGGTAGTGTTTTAGAGTTTATTGTCCTGGCTAGTCTGGTTGAGTTGTAAATTTGGGGTAATTTTGATTATTTATTGACTAGTTTAGCTTTATGCTTTTAATGTTTATATATATGTGTGTGTGTGATAAACTTAATTAAGTTATATATAAGAAATTTGTGCATGTATATATATAAGCTTTATAAAGTTTATAGCGTTTAAAATAACAACACTTTCCATTTTTTGAAGAGCTTAATGTGGTTTTGGTACCAAACTTAATAGCTATGATTATGGTACTCAGCAGCAAAAATACATTAAATTCAATAAAAAAACAAATCATTTATTTGAAATGTTATATACTTTATAAAGCATATATACATATATATGCACAAATTTTTTACACACACAAATATATATATATGTTTATGTATACATGTTAGTTGATATTTTTAGCTAAAAAGTCCATCCAATCATCTTAATCATATGATATATAAATGCAATTTATTCACTCTATTTTGAACATATTTTAGCAAAAAAAAATTATTGTACATATATGTATACACAATCTTACATTTCGATTATTCTGCAGTCTTCTTCAGAGCTATGATATAATTAACAAAATAAAATATGTAACTAAACTATATAAATAATACCATAAAAATGTAAATAACAAAATTAATAAAATAAAAACATATAAAAAAGTAAAAAATAAAAAAAATAAAAAAATAAAAAATATATATATATATATTTTATTTTTTTATTTTTTTTTTATTTTTTTAATGTTTTGTATATTTTATTTTATTTTACTAATTGTATTGTTTATGTTTTTATAGTATTATTTATATAGTTATGCATTTTATATTATCCATTACATCATAGCTCTGAAGAAGACTGCAGGACAGTCAAAATATAAGATTGTTTATGCATATATGTTTAATAAAAAGTTTTTTGCTAAAAAGTGTTCAAAGTAGATTGGATAAATATAAGATATTACAGCAAAATAAAGGAAGTGATGAATTTGGTAATATTTTAATTGCATGATTTTCAATTTATTTCATTTCATGTGTAATCCTTAACAATGATTAAATGTTAAACCACTAAACATCACATGATCACCTTCTCTATATTAGCACATAATTGTTGTAAACAAAGGCAAAACTCTCCAACAATTATGTGCTAATATAGAGACGGTGATCATATGATGTTTAGTGGATTAACATTAATCCTGCCTAATAGGATAGTGGTGGCTATGGTTGTTTAAGAGCCAAAGACACCAAAATGTATGGGAGCTGAATTGAGTTCAGACCCATATGACTATATAAGCTATTGAGCTTAGATTGAAGATATTAACAATGTTTTCAATTTCATTCTCATAGTTTTGTAGTAAAGTAGAGTTAAAAGGTGGCTGCTGGAGGGTTGCATTAGATCCTAAGATCTAGGTGCAGTGCTCTCAGATCCAAGGCTCCTCACTGATGATGGCCATAAGCCAGAAACTAGTCTGGGAATATTTGAGGAGTAGGCACTAGATAGCGATTTTATGCACAAGCCTTCTGGCATCCATTGATTACTCTGTTTGGCACAGGGTGGCACTACTGTATGGAGAGTTTTGCCTTTGTTTAATGATTAAATATATTAATAAATAAATTTATCCATAACGTTGCTTGCATATAATTAATGATTCCAACACAATTAAAATTAAACAATTATATAAAAATAACTTAATATAAAAAATATTTATTTATTTATATATAGTTCTTTAATTTCAATTGTGTTGGAATCATTATTATTTATTTCATGTGTTAGGAGCAATAGATTTATTTTTCAAACCTAGTTTTACTGCATTTTTTTTTTTTTTTTTTTTTTGGTTTTTTATTTTCTGATGTTTTTTCAAGATTATTCACATTATTTTCAGTTTTCTAAGAAAAAAAGTATTTTTATTTTTGATTGCTGGATTTATTTATTTTTTAAAAAAATGAGTTATTTGTGCATCTTGACCTATCTTTTGTTATAATAGATTGAATCTTTCCTAAATAAAATGTCTTCTCTGACTCCGGGTATATCCAGTATAATTAGACAGAATGATCTTTACTCTTAATGAGTTTAACTTGCAGTACTGTTTTACAATGTATGTGACTTTGTGCAGGCATAGCAGTGTTGTACATAATAGCAATAAAATGGTGCATTGTTTAGGAATCTGATAAAAAAATTCAGCTCTAAAAATGACATTGCTGACCAAGATCCATTAATCATGACCTCCAGAGTTTACCACTTTATCATTGTAACAAACCATGTAGGGTGATAATTATGCACATCATAACATATTACTGCCTTTTTTATTAAATCCTTATAAAAACAATATTTTTCAGAAAGCTTTATTTAATTTGTGATTGTTTTGATCGACTAGTAGTCTTCTTCAGATTTAAAAAAGTAATTGTAGTGTTTTTTATTACATTTGTTTATTAGATCACACCAGCCCTCTGTATTCATTTTCTTATATGGGAGAACATTAGATTGTATCAAACTATGATTCCTGGATATATAATCATTATAAAAATATATACATAAATATTAACAATCAATAAAAAAAAAGTTAGCTAAATCTCTCAATAGATTGGTATACATGCAAATTGAAATTTTTGATTTCTTATCTGAGATCCTATGTATGTCTAAGCAATGGGGTTAAAAATATTTTATTAAAGTTATCATATATTAATAAAATAAAATAAATATTTCAATCTACATTTATTGCATCATATTTTGTGTATTTTTGTACTGATATATATATATATATATATGAAATTTGCACTCTCTCAATTTAATTTTCAATACCGTCTGCACTTTATAAAATATTATTTATATATATATATATAATATTAAAAGTCAAAAGAATTGATGTGTTTAGTTTAAAATACAAAATAATTCCAGTGCGTAATGCTACCTGAAATAAATATCAAATATTAAATTACCTCAAATGTTAAGAAATTTTCAGCTATGCCTTCTGTGAAAAAATATATTAGAGTTGTCATCTCAAACAATTACTTCTAAAAAAGTACCTTTTTTGATATAGCTGTTTTGAAATGCAGACTCTAATATAATTATATAGCTGAAATTTTCTCAATGTTTTTGGTATTTGTTTAATATATATATATGGTTAAAAGGTGGTTGCCTTGACAACAGTTTGAAAATTGTTGATTGTTATTGGGATTGTTTAAGTGACAATCTGATTTTTAATAATATATATTGTACCACTAACGAATGTGTAATCTGAGAACATGTACATTTTGTGGTACATGAGGAATCATTTATTTAAAAGAAATAATTAAATTTTAATAAATGAAAAATATAAGTAATAAAATGTTTTAAAGAGTTTTTTTTAAAAAAACGCAACTCACAAAAAAAGTAAAGTGTTGCATCATCTTGTCGTTTAGAAGGAAGTAATAAGAATTTTAATAGTTAAAGAGCAAATAGGAAAGGGGGGGGGAATTAACTATAAGTAAGGAGTTAAAATTAGCTCTCTCTATTTATAATTTTTTTTTTTAAAAAAAGGAAAATGTAAAAATGAAAATTGAATTAAAATGTAACACTTAAAAAGAAAGCTTTTAAACTTAAATCCACTCAAAGATTGCTTGGCTGATAAATAAAAGAAAAGAAATAATAACTCCCACTACATTAATTGAAGAGAGAAAGGAAAAGGATTCAGGACTGTATTTTATCAGAATGTTAGATTATTCTAAGCAAAAATTTACATAATGACAAATTAATTAAGGAAATATCAGTTAATTAAATCAGATCAGAGAATGATAACTAGAAAACAATAAGGAAGAAGCATGTAAAATGACTGAGAAATCCATTCACTGGGGATTAAAATTATTATAACATTACAGTACTGTTGTATTCATTATTGCTATTGTATAAGAGCTTTCAAAGAAGAGAAGATGGAGAGGGCCATTTGGCATGTGAACTGATATTTACTGAATAGCAACCTAGCAGCATTCAGTGCTAGACAGTGGTCAAAGTATGTGGCCAGTCTTCAATCCCAGTCCTGTGGAATAGCAATTCTCCATCTAGAACTCATGGTCACCTTATGATCTGAAAATTCATAGAATATCTCTCTCTTTCATTGAAACATGGAAAATCAGAAAGAAGCCAACCCATTGATGGGAAAGAAAGGCCAAAAGAAAGGCCAACCAGTTGATGATCAAAGCAGGAGAGAGTAATGAATTGTGTCCTAGAAGTGTAATGTGCTATCCACAATCCTAGGGAAATATATTCTTTATTATTCCAATTTAAAGATGTGAACATTGTTTGAAGAAAAGACTTTAATGAACTTTATTAGCCACAGCCACAGTAATTTTTAAGTTGCTTCCATAAATTATTACATGATTTTATATCCTAATGTCTGTGCATATATTTAAATTTTATCATAATGTATTTTAATGTGTGTAAAGCTTTGTTATTTTATGAATTCTTATTATAGTAGATCCTAAGGTGTGTATGTATTTTTAAATTTATAATGTGTTTATTATAGTTTGTTTTAATTAGAAGTGTGTTTAAATAAATATTTTGTTTGCTTAATTATTGCTTGGTCAGTTCTTTGACTTATAACTGCTTTAATAATAGATTAAGTTACCTTTAATTATAAGTTGAGAAAGTGTATTAAAGTTTTCTTTGTCTTTACCATAATTGAGAAACAAGCTAGCTTGGGATGTATCAAGTGCTAAATGTATACCTGTTGTCTGGGCATGCTGATTATATAATTTATGATTAGATGGTGCCTGAGGTTTTACCTCAAAACAAATAAAAATGCTTTGGATGGCAGGGGTTTGAATTTAGCAGCCAATGAGTTCTATAGCCTGGAAATGTAGCCGTAGGTTATACTTTGTATAGCCTCGGTCTGGTTATAGGTGCCATTGGTCTCATATACCTTCGATATTTGACTTCTCTGCTTGAAGGGCCAGTCTGCTGCAGTAGTAAAAGTGCATCCAGAGTTAAGATCAAGATTTGTAAATTAAAGAATCATAGTGATTTTTACTCACTCGGTTCATTATATATATATATATATTGATTAAAACTTGCTATTCTGGCAAAAGTTGATCATGCTAATCTTTTTAACCAAAGAAAATGTGATAAAAGGCAGCCCATTTTGTTAATATATGTGGAAACTAAAGAGCATATCGATTACTATAATAATAGTCACAGCTATGATTGCCTACCATTTTATAATTATTGTTTAAATTTTTATTTGCAAAGTTTCAAAATGAGAAGATATTTTCTACTTTGCTAACTAAAATATTGATCGCTTTAAAAATTATATTGCAATATATATCAAGATTGATTTAAACGGACTCTTCTGACTAAAGTTGTTGATGACAATTTTATTGATTATCAAAAAGAGCTTGATTTAAAGATGGCCACACTTTTATTATATTTATTACTGAATGCTAAAACTAGAGGGCGCATTTATTACTATAACAGCAGTTACTATATATATATTAGATTTCAAAATGAACAAATCTATTATATAATATGTAACATAATTGATTCCTTAATGACAAAATTATTTGGATCTCTGAATTTTATTAATAAAGAAACAACATTAATCAGAATGATAAATTTAAATGCAAAAATTAAGACTTAGTTTGTTTTACAAATAGAAAAATTAAAACTTTATTTGGCATTTTAATACTAGCTGTTGTGACACAATTTATTTATTATTAAAAAAAGAAGTGAGGTATGTCTATGTCTTCATCTTTTCTAATTAAAAAATGTTGGGATTCAATTGCTTTTAGTGATTTAAATAATTTGCTTAAAGTTTAAAATGATATGAAACATCATTAAATCACTTAAAAGTGATGTCTTTATTTAAAACATTTGCTCCAGATTGTATTGATTGTTCGATTAATACATGGACAGGTTCAAATATTGATTTTCAATAAAAAAAATTTATAAAGAATAATTAGGATAATGCATCACTTATGAACTTGAATGCTTAATAGAAGAGCAATACAGAGACTTCAGACCACTCAAAGAATTATGAAAAGATGCATGTTAGGAGTAACAAGAAGAGATTGAAAATGCAATATATGGGTAAGAGAACAAACAGGTGTTAGTGACATCATTGAAAGAATTAAAAGACTGAAGTGGAGTTGGGCTGGACATACTGCTAGAAGATATGATAATAGATAGACAATTGAAATTAAACTGGATTCCAAGAGATTGTAAAAGACCCAGAAAGAGACCATATGTTAGATAGATGGATGAAATAAGAAAGTGTGCAGCGGTGATGTGGAAAAGAGAGGCTAGAGATCGGAGAAGATGGATTGAACTTGGAAAGACCTTTATCCTGCAGTGGATTGATAATGGTTGATGGTAGTGATGATGATGAACCATGAAGCAGGTAATCATTCTTTTAATAGTGGCAATTACATTTCTACTGTGCATTTGTTAAGTAATTACAGCTATTGTTATTTATTTCCTGCAACGATATTTCCAGATCTTTTTTTATTATTATCAATAACAGAATGATTTAATAGATTCTATCAAAAATGTTCTTAATTTTATTCATAATGAAATAAAAAGTGTTTATATACTATGATATTGTTTGATGAAACTATGATTATAGGAATGCTTCAGAGTTGTCAACTGGTTTTGGGTATTATTTAAATGGAAAAGGTTTTAATAATTTATAGAATTTTTGGAACATGTTAAAGCATCATTTACTTTTGACTAAATATGATTTTAAAAAAATATGATTAGCACAAACCTATAAAAGTCTCATTGTAACGTCTGGATATTTATCAGAGTTTTAAACAAAAATAAAGTAATAGTGTTCAAAAGCTCTTTTTTTTCTCCAGAGCTATGCTCATAGATTAAAATCTTATTTTGTCTTTGGTGTTGAAAAGTTGCAAATCAAAGTTCGTAAAAATTTTAAAACAATTGATGATATGCCACCTTTTTTTAATATTTTTACAAATTGCAGGAACAAACTCTATAAAGAAGTTAGTGTAAAATTTCTATTTGAAAATGCAATAAGCTAGGCATATAATAAAAGAATTAGTAAAATGTTTTCGAATGCTGGAAATGGAATGCAAAGATGTTTAATATGTTATGAGGTTAATTATTACATTTAAATGATTTCAACAGTAATATTTTTTAATCTATTTTTTTTTAAATCTCTATAAATCATAACTTGATCAATATTTTTATATGGTTACACAGCTGTTAAAACAATGAGCAAACTTTTCATACAGTAGTATCCATTAATTACTAATGCCTCTACTAGGTGGCATTATTGTATTGAGAATTTGCTACTATTTTATCTATTTTTTCAGATATTTTTTTCTTTGGTTGATATTCTAAACTATATTTTACAAAGTAAACATTAACATTAAATATTATTTTATTAAAAAATAGATGAGTTTAAAGGAACATTTACTTGTAAACATGATCTGTCTGAAAATCATTGGTTATGCTAAATGAAACATCTATCTATATTCCATCAAAAATACTTTAGAATTGAATATGCAAATGATTCAAAAAGCAATTACAGGTAGAGACTTTTCATTAAAATATTAGGTATTCTTTTCATCCAAGTGCATAAGAGTGGATTAAAAATTTAGTCCAGTTTACTTTTTCTCAAATTGATCAATCCAAAAATATCATATACATATTGCACAAAATTCCCTGAAGGTGCAAATGAAAAATTAAGATCATTTATAGTAACTGAATTTTCAAGGTTAAGCAATAAAATGTTAAATGTTTCCAATCCAGATGATTTAAAAATCTATGATCACCATTTCTTATGCATACACAAGCTGTTTAAACAGTAGCAAACTCTCCATGATCCTAAGATCTTGGTGCAGTGCTATCATATTTAAGGATCGTCACTGATGAAAGCTATAAACTAGAAATTAGCCTGGAGATATTGAATGAGTAGACAATAGATAGGGATTTTATGCACAAATCTTTTTGCATCTATTGATTACTAAGGCTTGCACTGGGTGGCATTATTGTATGAAGTGTTTGCTACAATTTAAAAATGAAAAACACTAATAAATTTCTTGAATATATTAATTTTACAGATTTATATGCTATCTTTCCATAAATAATATTAATTTGTACTTTAGTTTTAATTATATTTTCTGTCACCATATCTGGGGAAAGATATTTTCAGAGCCTATTGGAATTAAAAGTCATGCTAAAGTACTACTGAATAAGAGCACCTTTTAAAATAAGCTGTAATGTCAAATGAGAAGTGTTTTTAAGTAAACAATTCTCAATTATGTGATATTATGAAGTAATTGATAGCATTACTGTCTTTTTCATCTTTTTTCACTCTCTTGTGATTATCTATAATAACATTTTGCCAGTTATGTGTTTATTTGACATAAGAAACTGGAATTAAGATAAATATTGATTTATTCTTTTTTTAAAAAAACTGAAAATATCAGTATTCTATAGAGAAAGTGCTTCAAATGAGTCAACAATGTCACTGATTAATATAATAGTTGTGAGACTACTTGGGAATGCCTCTTCCATTGTTGTTAACAATGAGTAAAAACATTGTATATATTATAATTATTTTTACAAAATATTTGTATAGTAATTATTAAATAAGAAATATTTTCAAGTCTATACTTAGATTTATTTGGTACAATTTATTTTATTTTCATTGTTTTATTTTTAAAAATACAAGCTAAGAAATTGATAATAATGGTAAAAATAAAACTACAATTAATAATATTTTGTCAAATAGCACAATACAGAATTTTTGCCATATTTAAATAATTATAAATGCAATTTAAAATTTTAAAGCAGAATTTTATTGTTTTATGATGACTTAACAATAATTCACTCAGGTTTTAAAAATGAAGTTCTATTAACCAACATTTTATCAATTTATTTTTTTATTGGTTTTACTGTAATCAGCCAATAAAAAGAGTTTTTGATTTCATTATGTATTTTACTGCATTATTTTTTTTTCTATATTTATGAATGTTCAAATATTTTTTAAAGAATGTTTTTTTTTATTTGTAAACTTATATTTCTAATAAATCAAACAATAATTCGTAATCTAAAATAAAGGTTTTAATATCAAATTAAAATATTGAAATATAATTCAAACTGCTGTTAGGGGATAGTGTAAAAACCATTGAAATGTGAAAGGAGTAATCAATTTCCTCATATTTATTAATAAAACAATAAAACAAAGATCTTGTAAAACAAGAAAGTAATTAATTTTTAAGTGATTCCAAGAGATTGTAAAAGACTCAGAAAGAGACCACATGTGAGATGAATGGATGAAATAAGAAAGTGTGCAGGGGTGATGTGGAGAAGAGAGGCTAAAGATAGGAAAAAATGGATTGAACTTGGAGAGACCTTCATCCTGCAGTGGATCGATAATGGTTGATGATGATGATGATGATGATATATACCTATGTGCCATACAAAGAAGAAAAATTTGATTATAGTAATATTTAGCTGAGTGTGCTTTCAGTACTGTGTATTAGCTTATGGTGATCTATACCCTGCTTAGTTTGGTGTAGGAGGTAAAGCCTCTGACTTGGGATCAGAAGGTTCCAGGATTGATTCTGACACTCATAGTTACGAACTCTCGAGCAATAAAGCCATGTTTTTTTATGATGATCTACATGTCTGATACATAGATATGCATGTGTGTGTGTAATTTACATTATAGTTCAGAGTTATCAATTTATTTATTTACACATATTAAACCATAAGTGCCAATAGATAACTTGTTGTCATATGAAAATCACATCACTGCAACTAATGCATAAATAAATCAATAAGGTATCCATCAACTGTTGTCAAGGCAACTGTCATTTGATTGTTGACATTATATTGGTTTATTTAAATATTGGTTGCAATGACATATATATATTGTGATAGAATTGAGCTAAGATAAAATATTCACTGAGATAAGAATAAAATTTGATAATATATAAAGAAATGGCAATTAAAAAGCCTATGGTAGGGAAAAGATCTGTTCTGCATTCTTTACAGAGAAATAATGAATTTATAGACAATATTAATTAGGATGATCACATGCTAAAAGAGGGAGGTTATACACCTATTAAGATTAAACCATGGTTTTTCTTTATTTTCATTTCTTCATCTTAGCTAATTTGTTAACTGAAGAAATTCTAAGCTTCCTGAAAAACTTATTGAAAAAAGTCAAACTTCAATTTGTTTTGTAGTAGATTAATGCAATAATCACTATATTACAGCATCATTATTGATAGTTTATCGATATATTCTTCATCTCAACTTCACTATATCATAACCATCCATCAATGCAGAAACTCATATAACTCTTTCTTATTATGTATGTATTTCACTAACAGCCTTCTCTCATCAGGCAAGTTATAGGCATCAAAAACCAGAAAATTTCTTAAGATTTTTCCAACAGCTGATATTTTTTAATCACCATTCTCATGCAAGGTAGGGATTAGTTCTAACCAATTTTAACATCTTGTGGAAAGAGGTGAAGGTTGTTCACAAAATGCATACATAACAAGAGAGGGTGGTCTACGTTTGTGCCCTGGTAGATTATGTTTGTGATATGATCAATTTGAAGTAAGGAATGCATAGATAAAAAAAAACCCAAATAATTATATAATGTCTAATTAAATGTGGGTCTTCTTTTGAACTTTAATTGTTTCTACTTCTTTCATTACAGACTTTCATTTTAATAAACAAATTTTTCTCACTAATCTGATTGACAAAGTATCTGATTATTGGTCAGGAAATGGGTATTTAAATATTATTAGGTAGCCAATATAATAAGACCGAGAATATCATCTAAAACTGGTAATGATGTCTTCTTCTTTGCTCGGACTTTGTAGAGTTACTTTGGAGAAGCCTTTGTTATATACTTAGTATAATATTTCAACCAGAAAATATCTGATAATCATTCAAATGTTAAACAATGATAAAAAATTAAAAATCCTATTTTAAAAAGTTAATAGTTTCTTAATAATAAATATGAGATTTTATTATGTTATTCCTCATTTCAGCGCCATCATATCGCAACTATCCATCAGCACTGAAAATCATATCATTCTCTCTCCCCCCCCCCCCCCCTTCTTTCACTACGCTGGCATTCTGCGAACAACCATCGCTCTTGTTATATAAAAACCATGATTTATAAAATTGTTTTTAATTAAACAATACTTTCAACTTTCGTTTTTTCACTTACGGAAATAAAATTAAGTATTTTACGGCAAATTTTAACTAACGAACCTAGTATCTTTTCCTGAGTAGTGGTTAGCACATTTACCTGCTATTGTTCTAATGTAGAATTCGAGTTCGGAATAGATTAACTTCGAGATTTGTCAAAGCAGGTTTAGCATTTCTGATTTCGGTAATTTGCTCAGAGAGTTTATAAAGAGTTTCAGCTGGGCGCGATCTGTAAACCAGAGTTTGCTATTCTACCATTCCCATCAAGTCGATAAGAAGCTATTTTCAAATCAATTACTGTAAAGGAATCGAATGTATTGCTATAAATAAGTTTAATCACAATATATCAAGTTTATTTTTCTCTTACATAATATTGGCATCTTTTTATTTCTTAATATTAAATTTCAAAATTATTTACGTCTTTCATTAACAATATTAATCCATTTTATAACAGCCTCCATTTAATATTCTTTATTTAATCAATGAGTTTACCTCCATATTGCTCTAATTTGTTCTTCAAACCTTTTAAACTTCTAATTAATTACTCTTATTTACTATTCATCCCTATTGTATTTTTTTTTGTCACGTGTAAAAAGCATGTTTCTGATTGGTTACTTTTCCTTCTCTTTATAAATATTTTTTTCGCTTTATATTTATATCGTCCTCAGCGGTGAGATTTTATTTTTTATGTCCTCTTGTAGCAAAAGCACATGTTCGTTTTATAGAAGCTTAAATGCAGAGAGAAAAAGGTTTCACTGGATGTATAAACTGTTTTAATTGTTCTCCCCCCTATCCCTGTTCTGACTCACCTTTCAAAGATGATAGATTAACTCATTATAATTCCCAACAATCATACCCACTCTCCCTTCTTATCCACAATGGTAGAGACCCCAACCGCCGAGTCCCTGCCAAAGCATGGTGTTTTGTTAGCCGATAATACCTTCCATGCTGAGTATTAGGCTTTGTGTTCTTCTCTCGCCTTTTCCTTCTTGCTGTGGATTATATTCTATGCATTGAAAATTTATGAGGTAAGCAATTTTACTTAACGTTTAATAGTAATCTAATCTAATTGGAGTACGTTATTTATTGTCGGAGTACTATCTACGGTAAGAACATCGATAGTAAATGCGTGCACGCTATTTGTTTCTCTTTTGTTGATACAGGTAGGCCTTTTGAAAATAATTATTGTATATATTTAATCTGAATCAAATTATATTGATTTACTGCAGGTATAAAAATTTCAGAGCAGAAGTTTATTTTTAATTTATAATTTTTTTTCTGCTTAAGTAAATAAAAGCAATAAAAAGGAAACCGAAAAATTATGAATCGGAATAATTAAATTTCGTCCAATTTCACGCTCTGAATAAATAATATAGATATATATTGTCAATATTTTTTTTATTAATTTTATTTTGTAATGAACTAAATTGTACGCACATTTCAGTGGGTATAATTTTTGGCCTATATAAGTGCGTGTGCGAGAGCTTTTGTTCCAAAGTTGTAACATTTACGCGCAATCTCTCTCTCTATGTCTGTATTTATATAAATAATATATACAAGTCTTTTTTTCTATTATAATCAGCTGGGAAGCTTTTAGTAAACGCACTTAATGAGTGTTTTATTTCTCAGAAGAGTCTATAATTATAGATAGAATAATTATATAATAAAAAAGCATATGTTCAAGACATCGGTAATACAGCAATCGATTTTCACCTGAACACAAATTTCCAACAGCTTCAAAATTAAAGAGCAAATCGCCGCATTTCGCTTAAAATGCACAAAAATTAATAAGAAAAATAAAAAATATTTTTCTTTTTGCAAACAATGCTATTAAAATTATTGATAGGAGAAGGATTTATATTATAAAAAATATAAAAAAAGCCATAGTATAGGGATAAAGAAAGATTTGTTTATTGGATTAGAAGAAAATAATGATAAAATTTATGATCTAGGATGCATATAGACAAAAATATTATAAATGAAATATCGATATAGGAGACTATCTAGATTAGCTAGATAGGAGATTTTGAAGTGAGTGTAGATATATTTATAATCACATATGTAGATAATAATATAATAACATGCATTAATTATGATTAAATACGCTATATGTATTTTTATACCCGTATAAATTATTTAGAAAAACTTTCAAAAAAAAAGGATAGCCTAATTATTCATAAATTTAAAAAAATGCTATAATAAACAAGCAAACAAAAGATTATGTACATATATGTGTGTGCATTTTCAGATGTGTGTGTGTGTGTATATAACCTCTCCATCGTTTTTTTCTTAGATAATGAGAAATATAAAAAAGTAAAATATTAGTCATTAAGCTATCTGCCAGTTTGCGAGAAAGTATGGAAGTGTTTATTATATCTATAAGATATTACACATGGGGAAGAGAAAGGTTAATAACTCCATGTGTGTAAAATAAATAAAAAATCAGATATATTAATCTTTAATTGAAGTTTAAAGTTTATATCTGTGCTAAAGATAATCTCTAGTTTCGATAATGATTAGTAATAATCATTATTGTATTTATCTGAAATGGATGGCGTCAAAGTTGTGAGTGGAGGAAGTTTGACAATGATAAATGAAAATGTAACAATTTTTGTGTATATGTGTTTACCAGTATATGCTTATGAACATATATAGAGAAAGGTTTTATCTACATACGTATATCGTAATGACACATTATACATATATCCATTTATAAATACATGTTCTGTGTGTATATATATATATGTTTACATATATATATATATTATTTTAGAAAAATACCATAATTGACGTCGTAAAAGAGCCGCAGGAAGATGGAATTTCTAGGTTTGGAATTGTTGATTTAATGTTCTATAAGTGAGGGGTCAGAATAACTTAGTCAACATGGATATGACAATAATATTGGCACCAACAAGGGCTTTGAGCATTCCATCATCAGATTTTCAATGATATGGACGGTTGAAGAGTTGTAGGGTGGAGAAGATCGAAACCAGTCCATTAAAGTTTGAAGATTTGCTATCGTAATATAAACTGAGAACTGATTATATATATATATGGAGATGGTGCTTTGGATCAATTAATGAGCACTGCTTCAGCATAAAATACATATACTAGAGGTCATTTATCTTTTTCACATGCATGTGGTCATGTGTACTGATTGTATAAGATGGAGTGGATAGCTGTAGGGAACTTGAAAGTTTGAATTTAAATCCCTTCTTTATTATTTAGTAATACATTGTTGAAATGCAGTTTGAAAGTTATAATTCACTATTTGTTAGTCTGCTTTCAGAACAGGTTGTATATACTTGTTTAATGAGGTTTATTAAAGCTTCTTTGTATCAATAATTTCACTGTGTCTATATAAACATATTAGACCATAAATAAAGGCAGATTTCTACTTCTATTATTAAAATGTTGTCTTGATAACAGATTGAGATTATTGAATTGGTATTGTATAAAGATTTGGAACTAAATTATAAACTAGATTAATGTGAACTATCTTGAAAATTAAAATTATTGCCAAAGCACTTCTTCATTTCTTTTCCTGACATATCTAATTGCACATTCCCTGAAAGATCTAATAAATTTGTCATGTTATTTTGCATCATTAACAAAAAGATATCTAATAATTACATCACAGATTTAATTATAACTGACAGCATTAATTTCCAATCAGATGATTACAGGCAATTAATTATGCAATTTATATATGTATGTGTGTACAATAATTTTAAATGTTCATATGTTAAGGAACATTAGGGTTATAACAAAGCTTGGGTCACCTGGTGATGCTTGTGGATCTGTTCACTTTTTTTTGTGTGTCAGCTGTGCTAACCACTCAGCCACCAATGCTTGACTTTTGTTTGTTTTTGTTATTTATTTGTAAAAGTAAAAAGTAAATTAATTTAGATCATAGAAAATGGATGTAATTCTTTAATTAAATGCTTTGAAAAAACCTACAGGTAATTTAACAGGCAAAAATATCAAGATACAAAAAAAAAAAAATTGGTCAATTCTTCTCAAGATAATTAAAAGTCAATAGTAGTAGCTACAAACAACGTTTGAAATTATCAGATGTTGATCTAAATCAATAACATCTCAAATGCAGAGCTATATAAAAATCTAATCAATAAATCATGACATAGTAAAATGTTATGCAAAATTTGATGGATCACTAGTGTCTAAGCCAGGTTCTTACTGTTTTTCTTGGAAATATATAAAAATCAAATATGCTAAACATTTTATAACATTCACCATGGTTTTCAATCATTATTTGTCCACTTCAGGATGAAGGATTCAAGCTTTATTTCAGTACTCATCATCCAAAGCTTCTCTGCATTATTTCAGCAAATGTTCTTAAGTTATTCGTCTAGAAAATATGTGGTTAGTTTCTAGGCTTCTTAACATGTTTTGAAATATTATTTAGTTATCTAAGTAATGCTATTCTTATTTAGAATATGTGCAGATCAACCATGTTTCACCTAATCATTTATGTCAATAAATGTCAATGAGACTTTTTATGGACATGTCCAGGTATTTGCTTTTGATCTCTCTTGTTAAACCTAACATAAATCTTTGTATAGTGTGCTATGTGAAGTATAGTCTTCATATTGCTTTTACAAATTCCCAACATTCATATTCTCTTCTTGTTTATTTTGATACTTATCTTTTTTATACTTCACTATGCAAGCTACAATCTTGGTAATGTTCTTTCATTAAGTTTCCAAGTTTGATATTTACTTCTCGTTTTTTTTTTCTCAGTGATGAAATGTTTATTCATCAAAAAAGAACAGATACAGTAAAATAAATGAAATTACAGGAGCAACATGGTAAGAGGGGAAGGATACATGTAAAAGGGAATGGGAAGAGGAGAGGGGAAATGGTGTGTAGTCCAGGCTGGTCAGAAATGCATGTCTATGTGATTGAGTCCTATGACAGAGGCTGAGAGAATGAGAGTTGGAGGATTTCCCAAGTGTCTGTGAGGAGTGGAGGTGGGGCTAGTTTGGTATCTCGGGTTTTGAGAGCATGAATTAGGTCCAAGAGCTTTTGATTGACTCAATGTACTCTCTGGTCAAGGATGATGGTACATTAGAGCAACCAGAGAACATAGATGAGAAAAATTGATAGTCTAATAGCTGCAAAGTTCCCTGTTTCTATGGATTCTTGGAGGTTGAGGATGGTATTCCTCTTGTTTATCCTAATGTACATCTTTCTTTACTTCCCTCTATAATCAATCTGCTGTCTTTATATCCTTCTTTATTAAAATCTGTCCTGTGTAGTAGATTGTCTGATTCTGGATTATAACATCATAGAATTGATTTCAATTGCACATCCAGAACTCAATATTCTTATGAACTCCTAACAAAGTTTAAACTCATTCCATTATTTTTATTTTAAGTTCCCAAATTTTATGTTCATCCCTTATTAATCTTAACATATATTTTTATACTCATTATTGTGTAATCTGCAATTTTTGTGTTGCTCATTTATTAAGTTTCCAAGTTCATCATATGAGTTATAGGCTTTCTATTATTTATTTTTATTATTAAATCCCATGTTTCGGATATAAATCAAGCACCAGCATAATCAAATTTATCAAAACCCTTTTTTAGATACACAGACACACTTTCTTTTATTATTAAATTATTTGTAATAAATTAACAGAAAACGCCTATATTGGTTTAAATCTCTTTATTCTAGCTAAAAGCATTCCACCCAAGTTTAATTCTAACCCGAATCGTTTAGTGCAGAGTTAGAATAAGGCATTCAGAGCTAGAGGTCGTAAGATCATTTCTAAACTGAGTAATACAAAATCAGATAAATTGAATGGAACTATTAAATATTCAATCTGCCACTAGAGATCTCAAATATTACATGATCTCCTAAGTAATTATTTATTATCCTCCCACTTATGATAACAATTTTAATCTAGTATTTATACTTTTAAGTTGTTTATTTTTTCCTATTAATTTCTAACTTTTTGAAAACTCAGTGAATAGTGCTTTCGTGGGGTTTTTATTGTTTGTTTTAACCCCCCTCCCCATTTGGCATTCACCTGATAACTTTTATAATACTATCTTATCTATATCTACACGTAATTCTATCATTATCTTTATAATTTGTTGCAATCTTCATTTTTCCACACATTTTAGGATTAAATTAGTAATAGATCTTAACGAGCAATTCTAGTTATTTAGATAAATAGCTCTGGATCGTTTAGATACGGTTTCAGTGATAAGCATTCATTTAGAAACAGATATTAACTGACAGAAAAATTCATTTTTCCCGTGGTTATTAATGATCGTTCTGCTTTACACCTTAAAACGTTCTCTGGCTTCTGTACATCAACTTAAATTGTTCTTGTCATTTTATCTAGTTGTTAAATTGAAAACTTTTTTTGCAAACTCACTTAAAAACATACAGTATATATATTTACGCAAATAAAGTTTGTTTATAATATTTCCTGACTCATAATTTTTTTTAGAGGGGAAAAAACTTTAATGGTAAATAAATATATTAGCGATAACGAGCAGCTGGCCCGGGTTCGCTTCCGGTCAACGCTTTGACATATATATATAAACGAGTACAGTAATTCTAAGTCCAGAAAAAAAATAAAACAAAAATAAAAAATATAATATTAGAGATTTTTAGCAAAGATTATACGAACCTAAACCACAAATATACCTCTGTATATAACATGCCGGTTTTTAAAATCTGATTGCAGGCATACTATTAATTCAAATACCGCTAATTTAAAAACTTCTATTTTCAGAATAAAATTTAAAAAATATTGTTCTGAATTATAATTTTAATTAGTGCTATATAAAAAGTTGTGCTGATATAAATATAAGCATATCTCTATTTTAAATTGTTATATAGTTATTAATAAAGTAACAGTTTACAAAAATGATTTCAATATTTATAGACACATTCACTATAGATAAAACAGTAGCAAATTCTCTATACTGTAGTGCCACCCAGTGCAAGCCTTAGCAGTCAATAGATGTAAAAAGGATTGTGCATAAAATCCTGTTACCTAGTGCAAACCTTAATAATTAATGAATGCAAGAATATTTGTGCTTAAAAGCCCTATCTAGTGTGTAGTCCTACCTAGTGTATAGAGATTTTATGCAAAAACCTTCTTGCATTCATTGATTACTAAGGTTTGCACTAGGTGACACTACTATGTAAAGAGTTTGCTACAGTACATCACATCACATATTACTGTTTTAGTAGCCTGTGAAAGCATAGAAAATGGTGATCATGTGATGCTTTAGAGGTTTTATCCACTATAGATAGTAGAATTAATATTTATTTAAATTTTCAATATAGTTTGGATTTATATTAAGCAAAAAAAAAAAAGGTTACATTGCTGTAATTCAAAAAATCACAAATCCATAGAAATCTCTGTAACTATGGATGGGGATTTTGAATTAATGGTAGTCTAATAATTTGATATTTTGTAATATGTCTGCTAACTTCTTTAAGAGCACTTTTTAAAAGACTTCATCATTTTGTATAATTGTAGCTCTCCCATTGAACTCTATTCACAGCTACATCTTCTCAATAAAAGAAATCAATATGGTACTTCTTTATTGTGTTTTTAAAATAATATTTATGATGTAAGTGGAATCATTTTCACAAAAACAATGTTCAAATTCACTACAAACTACTTTTTTTTAAAAAAATGTCAGTTTCCATTCATTCATTTCTCATGTCAATCCATTCATCACTATGTGTAATACACAAACTTAAATAATTATTCATCAAAGTCAGTCCTACTCAGTTAACTTTACGGTAAAAGTTGGAGACTTATGTGCTAAGGGTTTATGAATTATGGAAAGTTATATATATATATATAAGATTTAAAAAAATAAATAGAACTGTTATGTTCATCTCATCACTGTGGTCAAAAGTGACATATCTTTCCAACCACAGATTGTATAATTATTTTATATAACAGACACACATCAGATTTTTAATGAGATGGGTGGCTGAAGAGTTGGAGGATAGAGAAGATTGAAGTCTGTCCATTAAAGTTGAAGGTTTGCTGTCTTAATATAAAACTGAACACTGATTATGTATATATGTGAGAGATTATGATGTGGACCAATTGATGAGTGCTAGTTCAGCCCAAAATATGTATATTGGGGATCATTTATCTTTTTCACATGTGTGGTCAAAGGTATTGGTTTTATAAGATGGTGTGGATAGGTGTGGAGTGGGAAAATCTGAGTTCAAATCCCTTCTAATAACATTAAGTTCAGTATAGACAATATACTTATATTAAAATATTACAAATGCTCAGGAATAAAGATATGGGATGCTCTTAATTTTTTGCTTATCAAGTTTTTAACATCTATAATGTTGCCTTCATGCAGCCAAACATTTAAAATTATATTTGTTACCCAAAGGCATCATTTTCAGCCATTATTAATCTACTGGAATTGATGATCTTTCCAAGTTTAAACTAGCTCTCTGCCATCTTCTTTACAGATTATCTCATCTTAAGTACTTTACAATCTTGTGGGATACAGTTTTTCCTATTTATTTTTATCATTTTTAGTAACACGTTTGGCCCAATTTTATTGTGACTCCTTACCTGATGTCAGGGATTACCTTTTTATTTTTCACCCATGTATTCATTTTCAATCCATCTTTGTATTCCCAGCCAATAGCTTTCATACTTTACTGCATTGTCTGTATTTTTTACCTGTGTCCAAATCTCAAATCCATAAGTAAATACTGAAACTTAATTTATATAGAATCTAAAATATATTTGGAATACTCCATAGCCATACTATTTCAGCCACACAGAAAACTCAAATTTTAGTAATCCAGCATTATTCATTGTTTCTAAACTGAAATATCTTTGAAATGCCACTTGTGAACTCTAACAATGTATTGGTTGCTATGTTTTGATACATTTTGATGGGCAAAAAATGAAAAAAAAAGTAGAACTTCTGGACCGAAAGATAGCAATTATCATATGGTCCTGAGAGATTTTATTTTCATTAACCTTTGCAGTAAGTCTGCTACCAACAATTTTGTGTTGCTGTCTTAAATCCTAAATGTAGATTTTAAATTTGCAGTGTATGGTCTTTGACTTCACTTTTCTATGATTAGAATTATCTGGTTTCTTTGTTCCTTGCTTAGATGCACACCATGAATACTTTAAACCCATATTTTATATCACACATCCCAATAAATATGAATCTACATATATAGATACATACACATATCAATCTTAATATAGATATACCTTTATAATCAAAAATTACTCAAAATTCACAATTCAACCAGACTAGCAAAGAAAATAAACTCTAAAACACTACCAATGATTTCACTGCTACAAGAAGATTTCTCAAGTGTAGTTCTTTTCACATGAGAAGTCTGCTTGTAGTCAAGCATTGATGGCTCAGTGGTTTAGCATAGCTGTCTTCCAAGCAGCTGGCCCGGGTTCACTTCCCGGTCAACACATTTGACATAGAAAAAAAAAAAGTCTGCTTGTAGCAGTGAAACCATTGGTAATGTTTTAGAGTTTATTTTCTTGGCTAGTCTGTTTGAGTTGTGAATTTGGGGTAATTTTTATTATTTATTGACTAGTGTAGCTTTATGCTTTTAATGTTTGTATACCTTTATATAACTTGATACTAAAAGGAAATATGCCTATGTGTTTGAAAAGGAAGTTTTTTAACAAATCTGTTTTATCAGTTCTTACTTAAGGATCTGAGACTTGGACACTTAATAGAAGAAAAATACAGAGATTTTAGACCACTCAAAGAAGTATGGAGAGATGTATGTTGGGAGTAACAAGAAGAGATCGAAAATGCAATGTATGGGTAAGAGAACAAACAGGTGTTACTGACCTCATTGAAAAAATTAAAAGATTGAAGTGGAGTTGGGCTGGACATATTGCTAGAAGAGATGATAATAGATGGAGAATTGAAATTTTAAACTGTATTCCAATAGATTGTAAAAGACCCAGAAAGAGACCACATGTGAGATGGATGGATGAAATAAGAAAGTGTGCAGGGATGATGTGGAGAAAAGAAGCTAAAGATCAGAGAAGATGGATTACACTTGGAGAGATCTTCATCCTGCAGTGGATTGATAAATGGTTGATAATGATGATGATGATGATATATATATTGAATACTATAGAATTTATTCCAGAGATTTTTGTTTAACATATATATATACATATTTATATACAGACACTGTATGCAAGGGTTTTTGTATATACACATTTAGAACACGCATATAAATCCTTAACTAGATATATACATCAATTCTTGTGAAGATTTCTACACCTGGATAGTCAAACACACCATTATTATAATTTTTGTGTGTATTTGAAAATTCATCAGAAATACTTAATAATGAATACTTACGTGGCCATTTTAAAGGGATTTTTGATGTTTAAGCACCAAAGTAACAAGATGAATACAAACATTGGTATTCAATTGATAAATAATTATTTTTTTTTTTACTATTTTAAAACTACTGCATTTATGTATAATTTTGCCATCAAAATGGATTTTATGAGATCTCGGACAAAATTGTTTTTCTGGATCAAACAATAAAGCCAGATACATTTGATCTTCTTAGACGTTAACTGCAGTCCCCTAAACGGATTCAGGTAATTCATATTTATCGCTCATCTATTTCAAAAACGAAATGTAACAGTCATTGATAATGTATAAATATGGATACAACACAAATAATAAACTACATCATTAATGAATCTCAAATCTATTATTACAGTATCAGAATTGGGTGAAGTATCTGAGATTTTTGGGGGATATTTTGTTAATAGTTAGGTTATCTAAAAAATATTCATCCAATAAATAAAAAAGTGCAAAATTCTTTACCAATATTTATGTCCTTTAAAATTAAATTTTCCACTAATAAATGAGTTACGTGAACGTGAGGTATTTATATATTACTAGTGCGCGTAATTGTATATGTGTATTGTATTATGACGTGAAATTACATTCTAGTTATCCCTAGGAGCAAAAATTATATTCTAGGATGAGTTATTTTGCTATATATATATTTAGCAGAGATTCGTGTCTGATTCTTACGGACTTTTTTTTTAATTCACTAATACAAATCTATATATAGTTCTGAATTAAAAGTATTTATTTCTATTATCTGGAAAAAAATCTACACTGATCCTTTTCTATTTGCACTTACATTAAAGAGATTTTGACTATTAATACCTCTTTTTGAAATGTTGATGTAATCAATTCATTTTTCCGGCGAACTTTTAAATATTTAAATATATATATTAATAAATACGTTGAAATATCTAAATGGTGAAAGTTTTTAAAATGGCATTCGACAAAGAATCCCCGACCCCCTCTATTCACTTCAACATGCTATGTATTTTTCTATTTCAATCTTTTGAGTGACTTAAAGGAAAAGCAATTAGAAAATCAATTGCATTTCACTATTAGAGGTTGTTTTTAAAACTAATTAATAATTAAACATGTTTTGTATATTTAATAGGAAATCTCCGGAATAATTTACCTTTCGGTGCTGAATCTTAATATTTAATCTACAGTTTTAGTAATCTTAGTTTCTGCGGTTTGTCAAAAATTAGGCTACGATGTTATTAAATAATTTAATTGTGTAATTAATTATCTTGTTACATTTATTTTATTTTTTTTTTTTAAAAAAAAAAAAAGGGTAGCAAATTCCTGTTAGGAAAATTTATTGATATTATAATCGATGTACGGGTGAGCTATCATAGTGGACAAAGTATTGGGAACAACATGATATTTTTATCAATATATATCGCGAGCCTTCTTTTGTATTTAGAACTAAGATTTTCAATTTGGATTTCATCTAATAAAATTTGCTATTAACGATTTTAAAAAAAAAAAAAAAAAAATGCGATTCCCTTGTAAAATTAGTTTTTGAGCTGTAATTAATAGTTTAGAATATTTATGAAAATGTTTCACTCTATACTGCGACAACAAAAAAAATTCAAGAATAAATTTAATGCTATTTTGGTATTAGAATTCAGCTATTCCTAATTAAAACAAATTTTGAAAAAAAATATTTATTGGTAGAAAAGTTTAATCTTTCACGTTACTAGTTTGAACTAATGATGCTTGTCTTTCTATTATTAATCTTTTTTTTTCTTCAATAAATTATATATATATATTATAATTTTGTTTATAAGTAGTAAAAATTGTCAAGGTTCCGAAAGTATTTATAGAATTAAAAAGGTTCCTTGATTAAAATAAGTTGGAAACCACTGATTTCGAAAAATGTAGTTTATTACAGAAGGACAAGAGCCTATTGTAGGCAAACAAGAAAAATCCAGAGTGCTAATTGATTGCGTATAAAACGAATAGTTGAAATCCTAAAGTGGATCCGACGAGATTGTCAAAAGACCTAGAAAGCGATCACATGTGAGATGAATGAATAAAATAAAAAAATATTTGTGTAATGTGGAAAAGGTGGTAGTAATGTGGAAAAGGTGGTAGAAATCCTAAAGTGGATCCGACGAGATTGTCAAAAGACCTAGAAAGCGATCACATGTGAGATGAATGAATAAAATAAAAAAATATTTGTGTAATGTGGAAAAGGTGGTAAAAATCAGAGAAAGTGAATTAAACTTGAAAAGATCATCATCCTCCAGTAGATCAATAATTGTTGAAAATAATGATGATGGTGATGACAAAAGAAAAGGGTCAAATCGTTGATTAGCTTAGGGCAAGAAAACAGTGTAGTTTAGGTGAAGAACATAGGCTTTTTATTTATTATTCAGGATGCTTCACAAAAACTTCAATAATATATTAAATCAAATGATTAGAGAAGTTAAAAAATTATTGAAAATGTTACACAGAGGTAAATGAAGTAATAAAAAACAAGAAAGTTGAATAACCACATTTTTAAGGTTTTTAAATTAATATTTGCCTATCAAGTACTGCTACTTTCACAGTATCTAGACACTTCTATCACTTCTTATATATATATTATGTGTCATAGCATTGGTCAGGAAGCAAACCCAGGACAATTGCTTGTAAGGCAGCTGTGCTGACCACTCGGCCACCAATGCTTGACATTTCTTATATTTTTTACTTCACATGGCCATTGCTATCTGCCAGAGAGTTGCACTGGATCATACCATTATCCACAACATATCACCGAAATGAACAATGTTCAGCTGATAGAAGAATGTAACAATCAGATACATAACTTCAAAAAACAATGTTTGCATCATGATTTCAAAAAATATTTTAATAATCTTCATCTGTTATCTAATCAAGCTTATTAATTATTGGACAATCATGACATGATTGCCATAATCATGGGTTAGAAGAATGTCGATGATGATTTGTCAGGCTTTTAGGAGACTATGGTTTGAATCTGATATTATTGCTGCATTTGCACTAGAATACAATAGTATTTTCCTGAAGGGTTGTGATGATGATATTTTAATTGTATTTATATATTGGACTGTACAATCATCTAATATTAAGTATTGAATGTCTTTAGAAAACTTTATTTAAACATTCCAATTACATTCAATTGTTAATAATACCACACAGATTAGTATATGCACAGCATTTTGAGAGGTATTATTCTCTCTTCTTCAGGTGTTTCTGGCCTAACCAGTGACAGTACTAGCATGGGAATTGAACCTGGACCCTTAGATTCTTGAATATTGAATTTTAAGATAATGCTCCAACCAACTGAGCTATCCTAACTGGTGATAGTACTAGAATGGGAATCTAACCTGGATCCTTAAATATAGAATTTTAAAGTAACTCTCTAACCAACTAAGCCATCATTTGGTTATAGCATTGCTTTTAAATTCAATATTCAAGAATATAAGAGTCCATGTTTGATTCCCATGCTAGTACTGTCAGTGATAAGATCAATAACACCTGAAGAAGAGAGGAGAATAATACTTCTTGAATTATTGGCATATACTAACTTGTGTTCTATTACTAACAGTTGAATATGACTGGAATATTTAAATAATTGTTTTCTAAAAACATTCAATACTTAATATTAGATGATGAAAATAGTCCAATATATATAAAAATACAAGTAGAATACAATGGTTTTGAATATTCTACATATGAGGCTCTCAAGAGATTATTTAATACACATAGGGATGACAAATAGCGAGTTTATCTTTGGAGGGATCTGTTCATTTTGGCTTTGTGTTTTGGCCATATTTATCAATCTTAGTTTATATTAATTTTAGATTACCACAGTACATTTCAATCAAATTTATTATCTCATCTTTAGTGAATATTTTATAGTATTTAGATTTGAAATCCATTACCACCAGCATTTTCAACCATTATCAATCTACCGAAAGGTGAAAATCTCCAAATATATTCCATTTTCTTTCATTCATAAATTGTTTTCTCCATACCAGTAAATTATTTTATAAATCCATCTCACATGAGGTCTTTTTCTAGATCTTTTATAATTTCTTGGAATCTAGTTTAAGAGAGCTGTGCATCTATTGTCTACTTATCTAGCAACATATCAATCCCAGTCATTCTTTAGATTATAAATTTTGAAACATTCAACAGTATAATTGTTTTTGTTATTGATTCTCTGGTTAAATAGGTAACAGCAATCATTTCTTTTCTTGATACATTTCGTTCTTCACTGATTTATCCAAATTCTTATCATTTCATTAAAGTTTTATATGTAATGAGAATGAGTGATTATTTGATGTATATTTTTATTTCTTAACTATAGTTTTGCTGAGTAAACTACTCTTTTGAGAGCTATGAAAAATAAGTAGTATTCTATGTCAATATATGTAAGAAAAAGATCAACTAGTCAAGCGCTGGTAGCCAAGAGGTCAGCGCAGCTGCCTTGCAAGCAGTGTCTTGCAGACAGTTGTCACGGGTTTGTTTCCTGGCTGATGCTTTGACATATTGAAAAAAAGGATCAACTATCTTTTAAGCTTATATAGTAATTAAATAGTTATTTTTTGAAAGTGTTAGTCGATTTTAAATGTAAGACTTTCTTAAATTATGATCAGATATCAGAGAATAAAACCAAATCTCATTTTTAACTATCTCTAAAATTAATACAAAATCAGTATTGTATATAGTAATGTTAAATACAAGTAGCTTTTAAGGTAACTGTAATTAAACAAAAACAAAGTAAACTTCAGAAAACTGTGAAAAATAAGCAGTATTCTATGTCAATAAATGTAAGAAATAGATGGACCAATTATCTCTTAAGCTTGGATATACTTCTACATGATATCAATAAAAATATGTAAAATATTCCATTATTTTTTTTCTTTATTTATTTCCCATTGTTGTTTTTGTGACTGCAGCTCTCACCTCAACTCTACCATATCACAACCATTTACCATCTCATCTCAATTCCACCTTATCACAATCATCTCATCTCAACTACACCATATCACAACCATCTCATCTCAACTCTACTATACCATCTAATCTTAATTTCACTGCTTCACAAACATTTTATCTCAACTGTACTATATCACAACCTTTTCGATTACACCATATTACAATCATCTGCCATCAATAAATTTCCGAACATCCTCTCCAATTACGCATTCATTTTAGAAACAATTATCACTCACCAGGTGATTTAGAAGTATCATGTACTGAATCTATATGCCTTTGTTAGTAGCTCAATATTTTTCATTATGCCAGTTTAACTTTTAACAACTTGTGGAAGTATAAACAATCATTCATGGTGCCTAAGTATATTGTGTAACTGTTGCAAAGTGATTGTTTGTATGTAGTTTTTATTTATATATACTCAGAGTCATGGTGATAGGATACATTAGCAGACAAATGTCTAAAGAACTGCTTTGGGGGGGGGGTCATTGCTGACACATTATGTTACTGCAAATTTATTTAAGCCACTGTGAATTTATGTGAATTTTATTTTATTAGTAGGCTCACAAAATTTATTCATTTATTATCTTTTGGAGAAAATAAAAGAAAAGGACATGTCAAATTTTAGTTTGTGACAACTTCATATATAACGAATGCTATTCTTTACATTGATTTATTTTCTTATACCTCTTTGGCTCAAAAATTGAATTCAACTATTTAAAATTTAAAGTTACATGTATTTAATTATACTACAGTTAATACAACAAAATCATGGTATCCGGTAATTGCATTAATATCCACTTTTAACTTAACTTTGAGTTGAATATGTCACGCTATTGCTTTTTCACAACATCTTCACCCACAGTTTGAAATAAATATAAGTTTTAAAAAATAACATTTTTTATAAATGTACAATTAATATGCCTAAATGCACTAAAATGCAGGCAGTGGTGAAGCCTAAGTACAAATTGTAATATTAATTGTCTTGAGTGCTTTTGAGAAGTTTTGTCTTCTTGTAATCATAGCAAGTGGGTTGTATGAGTATGATAAAAAATGTAAGCAATAAATATGTAAATTTATGCAAAGTGGATTAGAAAATCCATTTTCTGAAGAGAGAAAAGTGTGCTTCCTTCAAGTTTATAGCATAGGTGTTGTTGGCTATAAGGCATGCATCATTGATTTTACATTTATAGTCATGGTATTCTATGCATGTTGTGATAGAAGCAGACGGTTTAAATATATGGCTGCTGGACTTCGATGTTTTAAAGGGATGGAACTGTATTCTGATATATTCAGAGCCCTTTTGTATAAATAGCAGTGCTGAGAGATGCAAGAGTAGAGAGATGTGCTCAGCCAATTCATATTACAATTTGAGCTTAGCTTTACCATTACCTGCGTTTTAGTGCATTTAGACATATTACTTATTTAATTGGGACATCTACTTTTCTTATTCTTATAAAAATGTACACTTGTAATTTAATTTCAAAAATACATTTGTAATTTATATTCATAACTCGTGTGTCGTTCTATATAGTATTGTTTATTATTTCTCAGGCATTTCTTTGACTCATACACTCAGTATGCATCCAAGTACATTGTTGCTTTCACAATGAATGCATTTACGTTATACTTCACCATATTGCTGATATGAATTATTATTGATACAAAGAATTTGATACCTGACTTCATTTTAAAATAATATTTTTAATGAAAAAAAAAATTCTTTATCAAATGTTTATTTTAATTTTTTAAAATATATATATAGACAAATAATAAAGCATTAAAAAAATCAATTTTACAAATAAAAAACAGAAATAATATTATTGATACAAGGCATTTTTGATCTGAAATCATGCAATTTTCAACAGTATTATTATATTTTTAAAAATCAAATTCATTTTCAAAAAACTATACAGTATATAAATTGTTCAGTATATATATATATATGACAATAATATTGGCATTAACAATAGCTTTGAACAGTCCATCCTCGGATATTTAAAGATATGAATGGCTGAAGAGTTGGAGTGTGAAGAAGATTGAAGCTTGTCCATTAAAGTTCGAAGATTTGCTATCTTAATATAAACTGAGCACTGATTGTGTATATGTGTGGGAGATGGTGATCTGGACCAATTGATGATTGCTGGTTCAGCACAAAATACGTGGACTGGAGATCATTTGTCTTTTTTACATATATGTATGTGGTCATGGATGTCAGTTGTATAAGTTGAAGTAGATGGCTGTGGAGAGCTTGAAAATCTTAGTTCAAGTCCCTTCTAATTACATTAAGTTTAATATAGATATTATACCTGTATTTAAATATTACTATATTTTAATTGATAAACATCTAACTTACGACCCTCACAACTTTGACATAAACTACTTAATTGAAGTCTATTGATAATTTTTATTAGTCATTCATTAGACTAGCGATTATTCACTTAATAGATAATATTTGCATAGTGTAATTTTCACTATCCCACTCTCGTGCAATGTAGGGATTGGTTTCTACCCACTTTTAACACCTTGTGTAGGGATATAATCATAAACATATAACCAAAAACATGTGAAAAATATATATGATCCCCAAAATGCACATATTATGCTGAACCAGCATTCATCAGTTGGTCTAAATCACATTCTTTTACTCATATCTTTATCATTGTTTAGTATATATAGATAAACAATTACCTACAGTTTAATTAATAAGTGTCAAACTTACTATCCTCATAACTTTGGCACAAACTTCTCGATAAAAGTATATTAATAATTTTTATTAATCATTCATTAGACTAGAGATTATCCAACATAATGATAATATTTCTATAGTGTAATTCCCACTACACCACTATCATATAATTATTAAACTACATTGATTGATCCAAAAATCTTTAAGCTTATCAATTCCACCTGGTCACAGTTTCGGAAGACTATGTGACAGTTTAGCATCCAAATGAAAAGCTAAGCATTCTTTTATCATGTGATCAAACATCAAAATGATCAATATTTATTTAAGCTTTTTCAGCTGGGAAGATAATATAATATGAAGACCTTTGGCAGTGGAATCTATTATTATTATTGAATTAAATCACATAAAACAGTTTATTAATATATTATAACTAGTAGCTATTCATAAACAAGTATAATAATACTATTTTCAGGAAAAAAAGTAAAACCATATATATATATACAATAATTAAATACATAAGCTGGACTAATACCTATAATGAATCAAATTAATGCAGAGCCTTCCTGATATGAGCTCCACATTTTTGTAACTCACCAACAGTGACAAATATATCAGATTTTCCATTCTCACTACACATAAATTTTTCTCAGCAACCTCTGATTATCAGGCAGTCTGAGGCTTCAATATCTGAATCTCCTCATCAGAAATAATAGCCTAATCTTAATTTAAATATTATGAAGATCTTATTGGTATTAAAGCTTGAATACATTTGTAACTAAATAAGTGAGTAAAAAAGTAAATATTTTTTATTTTCTGTCAAAATTGAATCAGAATTTTGACATATAAAATTTATATTCCTCGTATTCTTTCACTTTATATTGTATGAAACAAATTTTTTCATATGTGTGTGTGTTTGTTGAATTAAATATTTCTCTGAATTGTTCTTGTAATAAAGTATAGAAATGAGATTATATCCATGTAAACAGCTATAACTTTTTTAGCTGATGTTGCTAAGAAAGTATCAATTACTGCCAATTGACAACAACTGAGACTACACACATTTTTTTCATTAACTTATAATAGTTCTTTTGTTGGAGTTTTTTGTTGAAATAAAATAATTCTTGAATTTCCATCCTATGTTTTATCCATATCCTATGGTTAGTTTCAAGCTAAAGATGAAATAAAAGTAACTGTATAAAAAATAATTGGAAATTGAAAATAATCATAGGATAGGGATTGAAATTTGGTGGAATTGTATGATGATAGATATCTAGATATAGCAAAATATTTTTTGTATAAAGTGTATATTATGTAGAGTTTTTCCCTTTTTTTACTTATGGATCAGAGATTTTGACACTTAACAAAAAAACAATACAGAGATTTCAGAATACTCAATGAAGTATGGAAAGAAGCTGACATCATTGAAAGAAATTAAGAGACTCAAGTGGATTTGGACTGGTTACATTGCTGAAAGAGATGATAATAGATGGACAGTTGAAATCTTAAACTGGATTCCAAGAGATTGTAAAGGACCTAGAAAGAGACCATATGGAAGATGGTTGGATGAAATAAAGAAGTGTGTTGGGTGATGTGGAAAAGAGAGGCTAGATATCAGAGAAGATGGATTGAACTTGGAGAGACCTTCATTCTGCAATGGTTAATAATGTTTGAAAATGATATACTATATGTGCAAAATCAATATGCCTTATCGCATAATGATCATTAATGAAGCTAGCTATCAAGTAATGATTAGTAAATGGATATCTAACTATTACTAGATAAAATGTAAAATATCCCTATTTAGTGCCTACTCATCCAATATCTCCAAACTAGTTTTCTAGCTTGTGTTTGAACCTTGGATCTGAAAGCACTGCACCTGGATCTTAGGGTGTTATTTCTTATTGAATCACCTTTAGAAGTTAATGATTAGCAGTGAGAATGATAGTTCTATTAGATACTTTGACTTCCATCAATATTTCATGAGTACTTTATTTGTAAATCTTGTAGTTTTGTTTTTTAATTGTCACTCTCCATTTGTTTATCACAACCCAGTGCTCTGATAAATTTCTCAGCAATTTCTGGATCTTAGCGAGTTTTTCTGGTTTTATTTTAAACCATTGCTTACATCATCCATGAGGTGTGAACCCTTTGTCAGCTATTATTAGGAGTTTGTTTAAAAAAAATCATAGCCTAAGAAAATTGAAGACATTCTATTAATATTAGAGCCAACATCTAGTTAATCAAATTTTCCTTAAATTTCATCTAAATTGATTGGGGGGTGGACTTTCATCACAAAAATAAATTTAAGCACAAGGAATGGAGATAAACAGTGACAATAGTAATATAACCTAAATGTATTTTCACTGCTAAGCATCCTTGTCAAAGGCAATTATATATGTAAATATATTGGCTCTCTTGAACAACATTAAGCTTGGTAAATTTTTATAATGATTTGCATAGACTTGGATCATTAGAAGATTGGTTATTTTTAATTTTAGATATAACCCCTAGATGTCAGCAGTAATCAGTAATCAGAGGAGAAAAATAGCTCTAATCAGTAAAATTACAGAAAAATATGTATTTGTTTATGTTAAATTATTAAATATTTATTTTTAAAACAAAAATGTTTATTATGGCATATCTCATAATTATTGGGTATAGAATGTCTCATGAGCTTATAACCAACTCTCCATGCAATTACACATGATAAATAATAAATTCATTTTTATATTTTATTTTCATGTCTTAATTATATCTGATCATATTTGTAAAAAAAGGACAATAAATGATGAGGAGATAATATTAGGAGAAATTATTATTCCATAAAATTTTAAAAAAAGATTAATCACCCAATCAAAATAAAATAAATAAATTACAAAAATTATTTAATACTGCTGTAAATGATCATGATATCATTTGTTTGGAGATTCACAAGGTAGCAGTGATTACTAACAGTTGAACACTGTCTACTGACTATTTGAAGCCTACCCTCATATGTGATATTGCATTACTTATCGACTACTATTCATACATAAATCCAGTTTTTATTTATAAAGATTGTCTTGACAACAAATCAAAGATTTCTAATGATAATCTTGAGCTGTTATAATGTAATTTATAAGAATTATAAAAAATAGATAAATTATGGATTCACATGTGCTTGTATATATGATTCCTATTTTATGGATGGTAAAGGATACATTATATTTCAACCTTGTTTTGTTTTTGTGCCTATATTATCTGTGTAATTAAAAAAAATTTAGCTACCAATTTATGAAATAATTGAGTTGAATATTGACTTTGTTCTAAAGAAGTTATTCTTGGAAGGTCTTCAATCACTTTCAAAAAGATTCCAGTCTCTAGGTCATCATTATCACCAGATATCATATGCTGTGTGATTTGGTGCAATGATATAAAGGCAGATTCTGGGGCTCAATGTTCATGGATCATTTGTCACTTCTAGTTCTTGGACTTCTTGTGAACTCCTGAACAACAAACCATTTGAATATTTTTATATCAAAAACCATAGCAGAGTGATGGTATCTGAAGTTTAAGATACATGGATCATGATCTGAACTCAGTTACTTCCAGTACTTAGAAATTATGATAGGTAATGAAATATGTATTGGTGAATTATTTTAATTCTCTTACACTGTGTATGTGGTAATGTAAGAGATGGATCCTCATCTCTGATATCATCTGTGGTTTCATAATAGAAATCACAATAGGGTTGCAGACCCTAGAACTTGAGGTTCATGGTCATGGCCCAGTTTCATCATTTCTGGTGCTTGAATTTCTTGTGAACTTTTTAGCAATAAACGGTTTAATTATTTTTATATCAGAAATCATGGTAAAGAGGCTGATTCGGAAGTTCAAAGTCCATGGGTTTCACTCATACTCTGTTATTTCTGGTGTTCGAACTTCTTATAAATTCCTAAGCGATAAACTATTTGGTTTTTTTTTTATTATTATGAGATCTGCATCAATAGGTGGATGATGACTTTCTACAAACTCTTTCCAATTTTATATATCCTTTATAACAATGCTAAACCGGTTCAAATCTACACCTAGAAATCGTATATAGTGTATACATAAATTTATATAAAAATTAATATTAGGTATTTTTTCTCAAATGTATGTTTATTTACTTTAATATATTTTTTAAAAATAAAAATTACTTCTATTCAATGAGCCACTTTTTTTTTTTAGTTTCTTAAATTTACTTTTTCATTTTAAATTCTTTTATATTTTACCTTATTCATCATTTTTTAACCTTTGTAATCCTAACTGTACACATTTTTAAATCTACATAGTTAGAACTACAAATGCTTATTACTGGCTTTGTTGGTATGAAAGCCTTAGTATAATTGACAATGACATATACTATAAGGTTGTCGTTGTAATTTAGACAGCATATGAATGGTTAAAGGGCACAAGTTGACTTGACCTTGTATATATAATCAGAGATATTGTTACATGCTAATTATTAAAAAAAAAATACAGGAAATTGAAAATAAAAATAAAAGATGAATATTTTATTTTTCGCAGTACAAAGCTTCCATATATTTTTTAAAAAAATTAGTTTGGTCGTTATATGTTTGTATATGTTTAAGGAGATTCGTGGTCAAGAATGATGATTATATATAAGTGGTAATTCTGCACTGCGTGATTTAGTTCAATGGTAAAGTATTGGATTTTGGAGTCGTCAAGTGTTGGTGGCCGAGCAGTTGTCCCGGGGTTCGCTTCCCGGCCGATGCTTTGACACATTATATATAAAAAAGTCCTGAAGTCAAATCAATTTCAGCTTCTTAAAAACTTTCTAGCACAGTGGTCAGCAACCTTTTAGTAGTGTGGTGCCGAACCTATGTTACAATGTTATTCCGTGTGCCGACATGGTTTTACCAACCTTATTTTATTATATTATCAAAACTGGTTCAGTTATAATGGGCTTCAAAGTTATATATAATATTATAGTATATAATATACACTATTATATAATATATACTTTTGAAATCTATTATAAATGGATCTTATATTATTGGTCATTCAGTATTTTGAAATACTTAGAATCATGTGAAAAGTATCTTTTTTTAAATTTGTAATTTTTAACATGCTTATTAAAAATTATATTACATATTGTAAATTATAACTTTTTACCTATACAAAATATATAATTTAAATAACAAAAAATATTATAAATTCTAATATGATTAGCCATTTTTTATTATTGAAATAAATTAATGTGAACCTTGCCTTTGTACCTTTTGCTCAATGTCAGGTATGTAATTGGTCACTTGTAGCTCCTTACATGCTTCTGAATGTTCAGGTGTTCAGAAACTTTTTTGTGAATTCAAAATATTTTTCATATGTGAGAAAATTTGTTCACATAAGTAAGTTGAACCAAATGTTGAAAGCAGAGCCCAAGCAGTTTTTTTCAAAGAATTAAATCTTTCAGGTAATAATACCCAACAATTTCGAAAGACAGCCAGCTTTTCTAAATAGTTCCCTTCAAGAGTTTTCTGCAATTCTACAAATTTAGTTTTCCACAATTCTGATGACAATAACTTGATTAATTCCATTTCAAAACTATCAATATCCATCCACTCAAAAAGAGATAAATCAAATGGAGTCGTCTTTAAATCAATTAAGTCAGGTATGATGAGGGAAAAAAATATGGCTGTGTGTATTTGGAAGTCTTCACATCATATGGAAAATTCTTCTATGAGAGCTTCAATGTATTTTTGAAGTTCATCTTTGTTAATGTTAAATTGATTTGCATGGGCCTTTACATTTGGAAAGTACTTGTAGGTGTTAGTGGTAATATCACACCAAAATATATCTAATTCTGATTCAAACCCTTTCCAATATTCAAAAAGTTCTAGTACTGTTTGACCCTTCCCTTGAAAATGCAAGTTTAACTCATTCAGGTGTTGAATTATATTGTCAGAAACATCAATTTGCGTAAACAGTCTTCATCATTTATTTCCGGATAATGTTGTTCTTTTTCATCAAGAAACATCTTGATTTCTTTCAGACACAATACAAATCTGTTCAAGACATTATCTTGACTAATCCAACAAACATTGCTGTATAGAGGGAGGTCTATATATGTACTATTCATTTCTTGCAAAAGGGATTTAAATTGCCTATGTGTTAATGAAGAATGAGAAACTATGAAATTAATTATTTTAATGACAGTGTCCATTACAGAATTCAAGCATTGTGATGAGATTTTTGCAACTAAATTTTCCTTGTGTATAATGCAGTGGAAACTCAATATTCGATGTTTAATATGATTTTCAAGAAGTTTAACAAATCCCTTTTTCTTTCCGACCATTGCATGACTGGCATCAGTAGTAACACTAAATATTTTATTTATGTTGATTTTCTGATTTTCAAAATAAGTGAAAAATGCAGTGAAAATATCATGTTCCTTTGTTGTACGAGTAAGAGGAATCAAGCAACACAATCCTTCATAAATATGATTGTTGTCATAATATCGTGCAATTATTGCTAGGTATGCCACATCATTTACATCAGTGCTTTCATCAAAAGCAACACTGAATGCAACAGCTTATTGTAAACTGGTTTTCTCTTTTGTTGTTACATCTTCAGCCATGCCAGTTATTCTCTTTTTTGAATTGATCTTGCAGAAGCTGGTATTTCTTGAATTCGAGACAGTATCATTTGTTTGTTATTTGGTAGATCACTGAATAAGATTTTAGCATTTTTCAAAAACATTTCTTTGATGAACTCTCCAACTGTGAAAGGTTTGCCTTTCAAAGCCACACAATGAACAATTGTATAACTACATTTGGTGTTTTTATTTTGGGTTCCAATTATTTGACTAAAATAACTACTTTGTTTCTTAAAGACAGAAACAGCTCTTTTTATAGCTTCACTTTTTTCAACTGAATTTTTAAACATGAACATATGTTTAGTTTGATAATGTCTTTGTACACTTGAGGTATGACATACAATACTTTCACAGCATAATATACACACAGCACGATCTTTTTGCTGTACAAATCCATATTCATTTGTCCAAGAGTCTTGAAAGGAGCGAATATCACGTTTTTGTCTTTTGTGAGACATTCTGGGAATCTCTCATTCATTATGTCATGAGATGTGATGTGATGCACTGTGACTTTCTCCTTAAATGGAGTCAGAAATGTCAGCAACTATGCCCAAAGAAACCTGTTAGTCACTTTACTTTCCATTCCCCACTCTAAGTTTTCCCATATTCTTCTCTATCCCATTTCCACAACATAATCTTTGTCAACTCTATGGCCTTTATATCTAAATCCCCCTTATTTTTTCTCAAACACAGCATAAAAACCTCTAACTCACTTTCTGTATAATCACTTTTTTCATATTTATTCTTCCATAACTTCATTATTTGTACCCTTTCTATTTTCAAGCATTTACATTCAATTAACAGATGCCTAATATTTTCTATTCCTTCCTTACACAATTTACAGACTAAATCACCCATATTTTTCCATTTACATGTATATTCTCTTGTTGCTAAAGATCCTGTTCAAGCCTTAAACAATAAACTACTTTCCTTACTATTATCATACATTAACTCACACCTAATGTTCTGTTTACTTCTATATATATATAAACTTTTTTTACTCTCCATACTAGTTCTCAATCTCTCTAACTCCCTATTCTTTATTAATGAATCTATTATTTTATCCCATTCCTTACCTTTATCACATTCAACAATCCTCCTAACACAATCATCCCACCTTTGTACAAATATACATATATAAATTCTTTATCCAAATCTTTTGCATACTATATTGCCTTTCTCACCCATCTTGTTGCCTGCTCTTTACTTGTAACCCAATTAAATACTATTTTAGCTATTCTTTTATTATCCATAAACTGCAATCTACCAAACATTTTCATTTTACTTCTTGCACTTTTTTTTTTTCTAATCTCTTTTTTGAAAGAAGCGCCACCAAATGAGCGTCGATTATTTACCATTCGACTACCGAAAATAGCTTTCTAAAATTGATAACATAAGCTTTTTATTTGGATTACGATCTCATTTTTTAATTTTATCAGAAGTAAAATGTGAATATATAAAAAAAATTTCGCTTGCAAACAAAAATATCTTTTAAATGAAGTCAAGTGTATTATTTTCTGGTAAATAATGATTTAATCGTAAATTCAATGTTGAATGTAAAAAAAAAAAAAGGACGCTGAAATTAATATATATTTTTTTTTACTATTTCAATTTATTCCGAGTGCCATTGATAATCGTTGGCGTGCCAAGCATGGCACGTCGTGCCAAGCATGGTACGGGTGCCATAGGTTGCCGACCCCTGCTCTAGTAAGTCTTTCCATTATTATTTTATTTAGTCATGTTTCTTATATTTTCCTATATTACATTTTACTGTAATAAATAAAAAATAATCGAAATGTCTCATTGCTCGGGAATTTACATAAAAATTTGCATGAATTTAAATCATCAGAAATGTTAGCCCTGAGCTGTTTGGCGCTCGAATTTCTTATGAACTCCTGAGCTATAAAGCCATTAGCTTTTATTTAAAAAAATCAGAAATGATAGAATTGAGTTGCAATCATGAATCTTAAATTGTGCTGTCCCCCCTCTATCATAGATCTAAATTATAAAAAAGCCATGAGACTTATTTGAGTAAACAACATATTAATATCATATCAATCCCGCAGTTTTTTGTGTGTTTGTATATTGTATTTATTAATTTAAAAGAAGGGGGGGGGGCATAGATTATATTTTTAAAAAGCCAATTTTAGTGTAATCATCATCATCATCATCAATAATCATTATCAATTCACTGCAGGATGAAAGTCTCTCCAAGTTCACTCCAACTTCTCCGCATCTTTAGCTTCTCTTCTCCACATCACCTCTGCACACTTTCTTATTTCATCTATCCATCTCACATGTATAAATTAATCATAGAATTAAACTTGGATGGAATGTAGTCAATATTAGGAAAAAGGAAAGTTTTTAATAAATGTGTTTTACTGAACTTAATAAAGGACTTGAGACTTGAATACTTAATATGCAAAGACATCAGACATGCAGTTGGGTGTATGAAGAAGAGATTGAGGATGAAATGCATAGGTGAGTAATAAACATGTGTGATGGAGAACATTGAGAAAATCTTAAAAGAACTGAAATTGAATTGGTCAGCATTTCAGTAGAAAAAAATGAAAATATATTGATAATTGAAATCTTAAACTGAATTCCATGTAAAAGAGCTAGAAAAAGACTTCAAGTATGATAGGTCAGATGAAATAAGAAACTTTCTGGAATCTTGTTGGGGAGAAAATCTATAGATTGAGGTAAAATTTAACTTGGAGAAAACTTCATTCTTTAATAAATTGGTAGTGTTGTAAATGATGGTGATGATGAAAGAAAAATTACATGATTGCAATAATCAATGTCTTATATCTTTCATTTGTCATGAATTTTCATAAATTAAATAAAAATCCATATTAGTTATTTGGGATCTAAAGCTTTGTAGATTCAGATGTTATTTCTGGTCATGTGAACTTGAGTTTCTGGAAAACAAACCAATTATTTTATATATTCCTAGACAGACATTAGTTCTATTCAATTGATTAATCTGAGATTATCTTAAAATCTTAGCTTTTAAGTCCCTCTCTCAACCACTGCATCAGAAAATGCTGGATACTGAAGAGATTTAAGCATCCTAAAAAGGAGTGAAGCCATTCATTGATTTATACTTATTTTTATCTCTGTAATTGATATTATTTTACAGTAAGTTTCATTGTTATAGACCTTATATAATTTGACAATTTTTACTTCTTTTCTTATTTAAATGTAATTCTATATTTAAACAGTGTAAATGTTGAAAACATGCTCAGCAAGTTATTCTATTTATAAATGTATAATCCTTTCTTGTAAAACATGCAAAATGCTGTTTAAATATAGACTTTATGTCAAGTGTTGGTGACCTAGTAATTAGCATAGCTGCGTTCTTGTGTTCCAAGCAGCTGGCCCAGTTTCGCTTTCCGGTCAATGTATTTGACATATGAAATATATATATATAGACTTTATGCAAAGAAATGTAAAAAAGGCATTATATTGGTTTTTTTAACATTCAACATTTTGTTAATATCTAAGAGTTGTTCCAATGCTTTAACTACCAGATTTGAGGACCAGAATTTTATATCGGAGTTTCCTTCTCCTAGATAAATTGCTTTCACTATTTCTCCAACTTTATTTGCCCTGCCAATTGAGATGTAAATGGCATTTTATTACCCACTGCCCTAATAAGACTGATTATAGCCTTCCCCTGTATGCTATTTAGGTATGTGCTCTCTAGGGGTTATAAATCTTCCCAAGGGGAAAGAGTGAACATGCTAAAGTTAATGACATCAGAAGTGTAGACAAATCCAGAGATTGTCTTGGGAAAGATTATCAAAGAAATGAATTTGATTAAGAAAAGAGGGTGGTCAAAAAAGAGTTGGAAAGAGAGAATTGAGAAATTAGAGAAAGAAATTTTCAACAAAAATTTATTGATAAATAAAGCATCATGGTTAATTGAATATGCAGTAGAACATTATAGATCAATAAGAAGTAAAAAAAAGGCATTACCACAGCATTCAGTAATTGTTTATAGGATATAGGCATTTTAATAAAAATCATAAATAATTTACAAACTTAGAAAATGATTTATCATCCTCTATTAACAAGAAATGGATCAATGTCCAGTCAATGAATTAAAAACTAAAGACATTTAAAATAATAGCACAAGGTAAAATTAAACCTAAAGGTTTATGAGAATTTTTTTAGACATCTTGAAGATGCAAAAGAAAATGATTCATTTTCTAAGCACCCTTTTAAATGTGAATGCCTAGTAAAAGTCTTATTTATAAAATTACATACAATATAAAAAAACAGCCAATGATAAATTGTTTGTCTAAAGTGGGGGGGAGTGTGAAAAGCAAATGAAGAGTGTGAACGTTAACTGAGTTATCTCATTGGTTTTAACTCTGTGATCTCCAGTGTTCAAAATCACACCCCTCTGAGCAATAATCCATTCATTTTTTTAAAATTAAATATTAATTTTTGTACTGTTGCACTCTTTCTTATATATGTTTATGGAATACTTATTTTTTGTTTGTGTATTTTAAAGAAATATATGTACAAAAATCTACAATATTTATACTCGTACACTACTCAAGGATATTTATATATCAATATATAAAATAAATAAGTTATCAATGCTGTAAATATATAATTAAAACAAGCAATATTCTTCCTACAATATTGCCACTCACTGCAAGCCAGAGTAATCAATGGATGCCAAAAGGCTTAAGCATAAAATCCCTATCTAGTGCCTAATCAGATTCAAGGTTCCTCACTGATGAAGGCCACAAGCCAGAAACTAGTCTGGAGATATTGGATAAGTAGGCGCACTAGATGGGGATTTTATGCACAAGCCTTCTGGCATCCATTGATTATTCTGGCTTGCAGTGAGTGGCAATACTGTATGAAGAATTTTGCCTATTTTAATACCAGTTATAAGCAAGCATAAAGAATGGTGATTATGTGATGATTATTGGCTTAATATATAATTACTTGAAATATTATTGAATGTTCATGCATCAGCCCAAGGATTTTTTTAATTTCTAAACATTATATATTTACTTTAAGACCAATCATGGTATGACATATGTTTCTGGTTCTGCCCACATCAGGCTTTGAATTGTAGATATCAAGTTGAGCTTAGTGATAATAGTTTTTATATATTTATATGTCAATGCGTCGGCTAGGAAGCGAACCCTGGGACAACTGCTTGTGAGGCAGCTGTGCTAACCACTCATCCACCAATGCTTGATGAGTGATAATAGTTAAATAAGAATAAACATCACATGACCAGCTCTTATGCTTGTGTAAAATACTCTAACTTGCTGGGTGTGGCAATATATATAGTGAGATTTGTCTGTTTTAAATAAGAATAACATTGCTTTATCAATGGAGGGTGTGTTATTCTAATTGTTAATTTTTTTTTTTGTTTATCAATACTGTGTATAATACTTTGAAGATTACAATTTCTTTTTGATGCTTCAATATATAAAATTTTGTGAATACTACAAGTTTTAAACTACAGTTTCAATTAATATTAATTGTATGAATATTTAGTATTCTCTTCATTATTTTTTTGTTTTGTGTTCTATTTCTTAATCAAAATGTATGATGATCCTCTCTACTCTTATCATTTTAAATATTTATTTTAAAGTCTACATTATAGATAATAGCTTCTAAAATTAATAATCTAAGTGTGGAGAGAGAAAAAAAAACAATAACAAAAGCTTAACAATAAATAAAATGGCAGCAACTTTTTCCATGCAATAGTGCCACCTAGTGCAACCTATAATAATTAATAGATGACAGAACGTTGGTGCATTTAAATTCCTATCCAGTACATCATAACAGTGATACAATATCCCCAAACAAGTTTTTAGTCTGTGGCTTTTATCAAGCCTTTGGATCCAGTGCAGCCATCCCTCTAGCACCTTTATATTACCTTTTTAGTTAATTATAAAGAAATAAGCCCATATTGAAAACACAATAATATTTTCAATCCAAGCTAATTTGCCTGTAAAGTCGAACATATCTTTGTTCAGTGCCTATATATTTTGGTGTCTTTGCCTTTTTGTATAATCATAGTCACCAACATCCTTTGTCTAGGATTAGCATAAAACCATTAATTCATTAGGATGAGAGATTCAAAATCTAAAAGTTTCTGGATAAATTCCTAGCTTAGAAAAGACAAAATGTGTAACCGTTTTGTCAGTGCTCGAACTTCGTATAAAGTCCCAAGCAATAAACCATTCGATTTTTTTTTTTTAATATTGCTATGTTTTATATATATAGCTGGAAGACTTAACATTCTACAAATCTGCCGTAATCGCTGTATTTCTATACAACAATTTTAATTTACAAAAAAAAAAATTGAAACATAAAATAATTGCTGTCAATAACTAATTATTTTCTAATTGTGGAACATGTAGACGAAAGTCTGAACATGGTCCATTTAATGAATTAGACAAATCATGAGGGTGAAGAAGTTTCCGAAAACGCAACTCTCCTGGGAGCCTTTCTTCGTTAGAATCGTAATTTGAAATGACTGAACTTAATAGAGAACAATATACAAGTTTTTACAAATGTTTCATGGTGCCGTTTTGACTTTTAGAGGTTGTTTCGTGTCAAGTGCAGATGTCACGTTTCATTTTTATCTGTACGAAAGAAATAGAAACAATCAAGAGTTCCTAAGATAGCACGGGCCATAAATAGATGCTCAACACGAGAAGGCTTCGTTAAGATAACCCTTTGACTACTTAAGGTCGTTTTTAAAATCTTGCGTTTCTTTTTAAGAATTATTTCTTTTTCCCTCTGTTAAAGAACTAAAAATATATTGTTATATATGGCTGCTTTAAAATGCAGGATTATACATACTTACATCTTGAAAACTATTCCTAGGCAATTTTGTATTATTTGTATAACATTAATACATTCAAAAAAGTGTTCAGTGGGTGGTCCTCGGTACTGCCATTTTAATGTGCATTTCACTTTTTTGTTGAATCGTTGTTTTTTTTTAGCCTACTAATGAGTCGCAGTCGTAATTATTTGCGATTAATTACCAAAAATAACGCGCCTTACTCTAGATATTTATTTACTCATCAATATTTGATGGCTAAATGGAATGACCATTAAAAAAACTTGTAAGCCTTTTCGGATATACTCAATTGCCTGGGAAAAAAAGTCAAAAGTTCTGCTCGAATCGAACCCAGATCACTGTCATAAAATGAATCCAGTGATCGCTAAATCATAGATCAGTTATTTATAGCATAAAATAAAGCAAAAGTTTTATTTTATAAATCAACCACTGAAATTCACTTTTCATAAAAAAAATGCATTCACTTATAGATTCATTAAGCTCCTTCATGTATGCATAAAAATTTCATATGCCCTGTGTAATTTAGTTCTATAGTAGAGTGTTGGGTTTAAGAGTTAAAGATTGCATTGCTTCTCAGTTAAGTAAAAGGTAAACATTACCTTTAGCGGACTAAAACATACGCGCTCTGGCAGAATAATTTCGAACTTATTTTTCGAAGTTTATTTTCTCCCCCCCCCGTAGTTGTAAAGTTGGCACTTTGACAATATCTGTAGTTATAAACTTGGTCCTTTGACAATATCCGTAGTTGTAAAGTTGGTACTTTGACAAAGTAATTGTACATACGCTATCTAGTAATTGTGCATACGCTATCTGCTGTTTGAAATCCATTCAGAGAACTTATGTGAGAACCGCATTATTTCACGAGAAACGGATTACATTTTGATATAGAAATTTATATCATAGATTTGAAAGTGTAAACTGCTCTTTTGGCTGCCCAACAGAAGAATAATTCAGCTACTTCAGACTACTCAATGAAATAAGGAGAGATGTATGCAAGGAATAACAAAAAGAGATTGAAAATGAAATTCATGGATGAGAGAACAACTGACATCATTGAAACTAGAGAACAACTGACATCATTGAAACTAAAATGGATCTGGGCTGGGTACATTGCTAAAAAAGATGATAATAGATTGACAGTTGAATTCTTAAAATGGTTTTCAAGAAATTAAAAGACCTAGAAAGAGACTACATGTGAAATAAATGGATCAAGGTGTGATGTGGAGATGAAAAGCTAGAGATTAGAGAAACTGAACTAAAATTGGAGAGATCATCATTCTGCAGTAAACTGATAATCATTGAAAATGATAGCAAATTTTAGTTTTGTTTCCTCATCCCATTTGAAGATCCACAACAATGTGTTCTTGCATGCAGCAAGTTTCAGTCTCATTTCTATCTCCACCCAATGCATAATTGTCAAGTATTTTTATACATTTTACTATGAATCTCATAATATAAATTGTTTAAAACCATGTGTGCTTCTATTGAAAGTGCTTTAAAAATCCCTATATTTATGTATTATAGTTCTATGAATGAACATACATCATATGCAGGTTTAACTTGTTCAGCAACCAAAGCTATGCTATGTAAATGTCAGCCTGCTCCTATTATAATATATATCTCATTAATTAAACATTTCTTTTAGCACAGAAGTACTCATATCTTATACACCATGGCTATAATGTTGAAAAATAATATGACTTATTAATGTAAAGTGATTTAAATAAATTTGAAGAAGTCAGCTGCAATCACAGTGCAAAATATTTTTAACCATGGATGGATGTTATATTACGTGAAAAATTGACAAATCACTCTTCAGAATGCAAGCATCTTGAGAATAATTTCTATATCAACTAGCTGCCTTAGAATAAACATTCATGCAAGTACAATAATTGCTTAGCTTATATTAATCCTGTAGTGTTGTCATTGATATATGATTATTAATCAGGTGGCCATTTTATATTTGCACTGATTGTTGGCAAGTGCACCAATATGGGCAAATAAGATTATTCCCAAAATGCAGGAGTATGTTTATTGCAACACCATTTGGGTTGCCTAGTAAAAATGTACTGCCCATAATTAATGGAATTGACATCTTTTCACATTTATTTACACTTAGTTTAATTAATATATTATTAAGTCATCTATGCACTTTATTACTGTTTCACAGTGCTTTAATAACCACCCTCTTTGACAGTTTCGATTGCCCCAGCAATCTTCTTCAGAAGTACATAATACAAATATCTGAAGTAAATATACATGAACATATAATTTATAGTCTATATGAATATCTTATAATCATCATTTATTTATTACCTTTTAAATATTATTATATATTATATATTTTTTACCCTTTTTTTACATTCTATATTTATCAATTAAAATTAAAATCTCCTATATTCATATATATTCTATTTTTATTTTTCTCTTATTACTCTTTTAAATATTTAACTCTAACTTAGTATCTTTTATACTTTATATTATTATCATTCATTTTATTAACAATCAATATTTATAATTTGTTCATTCAATAATTTATAATTTAAACATATTTTTATCCACCTTTCATTTATATCTCCAAACCTCAACTGCTAAATTCACATTTTAAAATTTACAGTTATACTTTTAGCAGCTCCCTCTTTAAATTTTGATGTGATGTGTTGAAATGCACTGTAATTTCTTCTTATATGGAGTCAGGAATCTCTCAGCAACTATGCCCCAAGAAACATGTTAGCCACTTTAACTTCCCTTTCCATTACACCACTCCAAGGTTTCCCCATATTCTTCTCTATTCTGTTCCATTTCATTTTCACAACATAATCTTTGTCAACTCTATGGCCTTTATATCTAAAACTTCCTTATTTTTTCCCAAACCCAATATAAAATATAAATTTATTATTGCTACTATTGTTACATGTTGATTAGTAGGGTGTTAGAAAGGGGGGGGGTAATTTTTTGTTTCAATGGTTGTGTATCTGTATTGAAGATCTTGAGTGTGTTTTGTTGCTTGTTGTGTTGGTATTTTCCTAGAGTGTCTTATGTTATGAGTTGAATTTGAAGCTTTAGGTCCTAAGCAGTTGTGGTATAGTGAATAAGTTCCATGTGTCTTCATACTGGGCTTTTGAAGCGAGGCTTTCATTCTTTTCTTCATTTTGATTAGTTTTTGTATGAAATAAGTGTCCTCATTCAGGTGCCACGTTATGAAAATTTCTATGCACCTAACTGTCCAAATAGTGTATGTTAAGAATATCGAGAGTCTAATCACTGCTATTGCATTAAAAAGCAAAAAATTAAATTTCTTCAGTTTCAACAAATAAATGGCCAACTTTCCATAATTTGTGAATACTAACACAATTACACTTTTTCCAACACATTATATGCACTATTTATAAAATTATAATTCCTTAATTTTTCTTTTCTTCAAATCATTTTCCAAATGCAAAACAAAAACTCTATCAAAGCAGAATTCTCCATTACAAATCACTGCATGTTCTGAAAAAACAGATTTATACCTATCTGCAGAACAACACAACTTATTATATAATAATTTATGCTCCCTAATCCTCTTTTTCAATGCACCTTTAGTCTCCCCGATATAACTATATCCACAATGACATACCACTTTATATATAATATTACATTTGTTGATTTTATCAATACAATCTTTTCCATTAATAACTAATCTTCCACTATTTTCACCCACTTTAAATGCAACATTAAAATCAGCAGATATCAATGATGTAATCTTGCTACACACAATATCATTTCCATAAGGCAATGCTATCTACCTTTTCTTCTTCATATTATATCTTCTTCATCTATTTCTAAACCTATATAATGCACATAAAATATGTTTTCTACTATATCCCACTTCCAATAAATCATTAACCTATCTTTCAATATTAGTCATTTTATCACTCTGAAATTTACACAAAATGTCATTTCTAAAAAGAAATGTTCTGAAACAAGCTAGTTTATAGGTAAGTGGAACATTTGAATTTGGATGCACAACTCCTTTAATTGATAATGTTTTCAATACCATTTTATTATCTTCTCTCCATAAAATTAGATCCAAATATTTTATACTATTTTCACTACCTTCAGAAGTAATAGTCCATGTCAATCCATCAATATAATTTAATTTAATAAACAGTTTTTGCACTATCATATTTGCTCCAACAATAAGTGCATCATCCACATACCTAAAATAACTTTTAACACCTATCAAGAAATATTCTTTTAAAATCTTCTCTTCATAATATGATAACATATAACTATGTATAATTGCTGAACCAGGCAAACACATAGGCCAACCTTCGTCCATCATATACAACTGATCTTCAAATGTAGCCATCAAATTCTGATCAATAAATAATAATAAATTCTTCACAAATGTACAATAAAATTTACACCTTTTTCATGTAAAAATTGATCAATAATATTAATAGATTCCTTTCTTTTTATTGAACCATATAATTCTGCAACATCTAATGAAAATAATTCATTATCATCATCCAAAACAATATGATCAATCTTTTTAACTAAATCAAATGAAGATCCAATTGTAAAATCACCAAAACCCAATTCATCTTGCAAAAACATTCCAACAAAAACTGCTGCATGATAATAATACACCATAATAATATATCATATATATATATTATTATAATATATAGTGCAGTTATATACAGTCAACAATTTTTTAAAATAATTTTTATTATATTAACTAAACTAATAATGAATGCCTTGCATATACTTGTCTGAATATATTGCCTAGTTCTGATATCACACATTTTGCTAACAGTAATTAAAAGCTAGCAGAAATGGTCATAAATTGATCTAACATTATACAGTAGTGACATCTATCTTTCTTTAAAATTATCTGGCAGGTTAATATTCAGTAAGGAAAGATAAAAGTTACCACTATCTAATGCAGAGAATAAGCAAAAGAAGTCATGCAACACAATCTGGGGAAAACTATTCTGTGAAAAGGTCAATGTCAAAAGTGCTTGGTATAATCTATAACTAGTCCATTATCTAAATTGATATGTTGTGTAATTAGTTCTGAAAAAAGAACAAATTGAAGGAAAAAATCTTGAGGAAAAGAGTTTTGAGAGAATTGTCTGCTATTTGCTATATAATCTAAAAATCAGTAATGTGGCCATTTGATTTTGTTTCATTAGTTATTTGATTTTCTTCAAGTTAATTGGAGAAAAGACCTAATGTAACAAAATTTTCATCTCAAACACAGAATGTTGTTGAATTTGAGTAAATAAATTTTTAATAGATTAGATTTATTCTTAACTAATAACACTTTTGAATTTAGAAAAGGTAGAAACACATTGAACATCACATGACCACCATTTCTTATGCTTGCTCGTAACTGCTATTAAAACAGACAAAACTCTCCATACAGTAGTGCCATTCAGTGCAAGCCAGAGTAATCAATGAATGCCAGAAGATTTAAGCATAAAATCCCTATCTAGTGCTGATCTGAAAGCACTGCACCTAGATATTAGGATCTAATGCAACCCTCCAGCAGCCACCTTTTATCTCTACTTAACTATAAAACTATGAGTCTAAAATTGAAAACACAATATTTTTCAATCCAAGCTCATTAGCTTATATAGTCATATAGGTCTAAACTGGCTTGCACTGAGTGGCCCTATTGTATGGAGAGTTTTGCCTGTTTTAATAAGTTATGAGCAAACATAACAAATGGTGATCATGTGATGTTTAGTGGTTTAATACCAATTCTGCCTAATAGGATAATGGTGGCTATGGTTATTAAAGAACCAAAGCTTCTCACTGACGATTAGTCTGAGGATATTGGATGAGTAGGCACTAGATGGGGATTTTATGCACAAGCCTTCTAGCATCCATTGATTACTCTGGCTTGCACTGAGTGGCAATACTGTATGGAGAGTTTTGCCATAGGCAAGCATAAAAAATGGTGATCATGTTATGTTTATTGGCTTAAAACCAATCCTGCCTATTGGATAGTGGTGACTATGGTTATTAAAGAACCAAAGACACCAAAATGTATGGGTACTGAATGGAGTTTAGACCTATATGACTATATAAGCTAATGAGCTGGGATTCAAAATATTATTGTGTTTTCAAATTAAGACTCGTAGTTTTGTAGTTAAGTAGAGATAAAAGGTGGCTGCTGAAGGGTTGCACTAGATTCTAAGATCTAGGTGCAGTGCTCTCAGATCTGAGGCTCCTCACTGATGAAGGCCATAAGCCAGAAACTAGTCTGGGATATTGGATGAGTAGGCAATAGATAGAGATTTTATGCAAAAGCCTTTTGGCTTTCATTGATTACTCTGGCTTGTACTGAGTGGCAATACTGTATGGAGAGTTTTGCCTGTTTGAATAACAGTTATAAGCAAGCATATGAAATGGTGATAATGTGATGTTTATTGTCTTAAAACCAATTTTGCCTAATAGAATAGTGATGGCTATGGTTATTAAAGAACCAAAGACACCAAGATGTATGGGTATTGAACTGAGTTCAGATCTATCTGACTATATAAGCTAATGAGCTTGGATTGAAAATATTGTTGTGTTTTCAATTTAAGACTCATAGTTGTGTAGTTAAGTAGAGATAAAAGGTGGCTGCTGGGGGGGTGCATTGGATCCTAAGACCTAGGTGCAGTGCTCTCAGATCCAAGGCTCCTCATTGATGAAGGCCATGAGCCAGAAACTAGTTGGGATATTGGATGAGTTAGGCACTAGATGGGGATTTTATGCACAAGCCTTCTGGTATCCATTGAGTACTCTGGCTTGCACTGAGTGGCATTACTGTACGGAGAGATCTGCCTGTTTTAAAAGATAGAGAAACAATTAAATGGTTGAGAACTATTGCTGAGAAATATTGGAGAGAGAAAAGATTAATATTTTGTTTCATATATGAACTGTTTGTTATTCAGGAATTAATAAAAAGTATGAGTACTAAAAATATTAAAGATATGGATTGGGAAAAGTTCGTTGAAAAAGTAGAATCATAGGAAAGATTGAGATTTATTGAAAAATATATATATTTAAATATACTGAAATGTAAACTTTGCAATAAAGATACAAAGGAAAAAGATATGCTGTTTTTAAAAAAAAAAATAGGGAGAAAGTGATTGGTTCATCATATTACAGTCATACTTGAATCTTTGCAACTAGTGCGCTGACATTCATCTCAGCAATCTAGATTGACTTTTGCCAGCTAATTAAAATTTGCTAGATACCTATTTGCCAACCACTTTTGGATGACTATACAGGTTTGCTATGGATTGATTAAAAAAAAAGTCTGAGCTTTTTATAATAAGTTAAGGTAAAAGATGAGAGTTGTTTTTTTTTTGTAAGTGTCATAGGATCATACCTCTCGACCACCAACGCAAGACTAAAAGATGAGAGTTGGTGCAGCTTTGTAAGAAATGAGGATCATAAACTTCCACGAAACGTTTACTTTTGATATAAAAATTTTGATTTTAAATCTACTATTTTTTCTACGGAAATAATAGGAGACTTTTTTCTTTTATGAACTGTATACAATCTTGGATTTTTTTCAATTTTCTTTTTTTTTTTTTTTTAGAATAAAAACACACACAAACACGAATATACACCGTTTACAATGCAATATAGCGTGTGTTTAACCATAAACGTATGTGAAATGCATATATATGTATGTAATAAAAACCTAACAAACTAATCATAATTTTAAGTAAACTAATTAAATTAAAATCATTTTTCAATTGACCTCTATGTTTTATCTAACTTGGTATATTATCTGTAATCAAATTAGTATCGATTATTTGTTGACTATAATCCTATGGTATCAAATATCAGTACGATCTGCTAATTATATTCTTATAATATCCACCTGGTGAAAAGTGGATGAATATTTTGTTTAGCTGTCAACTTTAACTTCCATTAGGTTCTTTGACTCCGATTTGGATGAAAAGGAAAATTCTTCACAAGTACATGATTAGCTTATAGTCTGTTGGGATCTGTGTTAGACAATAGCTTTTGGGTGGCCGAGGCTATATAATAACTCACTATTGTCATTTTCGTGAAGCACATCAATGATACTTGATAGACTGTCTTTATTATGAACTCTTCAGTTTAAACTGGTCACGTGATCTGCAGTAACATCTGTCACCTAAAGGAGGTAAATGGAACAGAAGAAAAATACATTTTATGGATTATTTCTTCCGATTTATATCCATAGTTATTTTTAAAAATTTGTATCCTCCACTGATCCAATTCAGAATGAACTCTTAATTCATTTATTTTTAAACTCTTAAGTTTTGATTTATGGCCTTCGAACTTTTAATGTATTAATATTCATTGCATAGAATTATTCCATTATTATTATTATTTCTTTTTTTTTTTCAAATATATGGAATAAAATTACTTTACACAAATAAGAAAGTTAAGTTAAAAAACATTTATGTGCACACATATTTTAAATATATTCGGAAACAACAAATATAACAATATCCATCTAAAGCTCAAGCCTTCAAACCCATTTTGTAAGACTTATAAAATATTTATAATATATTTAAAAATTAATAAAGTGCACGTTAAAACAATAATTTAATGATTAGCTGCTCAGGGAATTATGTGATGTTCAAGCACGAGAGGCAATATAGGTTGAGCTTTGATTCAAGAACCTTTTGCTCTCAGATTTATACTCCTATTACTGCACCAATCTGCATAAGTCGTGTTGTATGTTTATTTTTATATAAAAAATATGACTGAAACATAAGCTTTTTTTATTATTATAAACGTATATTTGCACTCACTTTTCTGAATATTATCAGACCAAACTAAGTCCAGTTTTATCTTAGTTCTCACACCTCAAGACTCATATGTTATAAAAAAACTTTATTCATCAAAGCCACCATAAATTACTAAAATAAAAATTAATTCTGAGAAAAAAATTAAAATCAAATTGTTTTTGTAGATATTAGATATGCAAAAAATTATATGTTCCCCCCCATCCCTTCTCCAAACACTGAGGGCAGACCTGTTTTTTTTATAATATTTCCATAATTAAAATATCTGCCATAATAAAATCTAATTCCTTCAATTAGCAAGATCTGAGGACTGACCACCGAACCCTTCAGTGTTATATCTTGATATGAGTAAGAGAATGTGTTAAGACTTCACTTGTTTTCTTTTTATAATATAATATTATTAGTACTAAATAAATATAATAATCAAAATATTCTAGAATAAATACTAAAAAATTCAAATGTCTATATTAAAGTATAAATTAAATCTTTGTTATAGCAAAATGCCATAACCTGTTTATAGCAAAGATTTTATTTGTATAGGCATTTGAATTTTTTAGTACGCTACTGAAGATGGTGGGAAATGCCATAAGCTGGTTATAGCAAAGATTTTATTTGTATTTTATATAGGCATATGAAATTTTTTAATATTTATTCTAGAATATTTTGATTACTAGTGATACTAATTTAGTCATCTGCATGTAAGGTTATGATAATTAGATATCAAAACATAAAATACTTTCATCTCAATTGTCCAGATGATCCCCCCCCCCCATATTTCTTAATTTGCTTACCAGAATGCTGCTCATAGAATTGAGTCAATTATTCAGGGATATATATTAATAAAACCAAATTATATTGATTCAAAATTATCAATATTAGACAAAGTGAATCAAAATTCATTCCCAATAATTTCACTGCCAAGAATACATATGCTTATCATCATTTCACAAAAAGTTAAATTAAATACTATTTTAGTAGCTTTCATTTAGAAGTATGTTCCAAACGTCAATGTAGTTTGTTATTTTATATATAATAAAATAGTATATATATTTTGCATATTAAAATTAACAATGTCTTTGATTATTATTATTTCATTTGACCAACCAGACATCATATGATCTTAAGCATACACATTGCTATTCATTATCAAATTCTTCTATTTTCATTACTTTTATGCCATCTAGTGAATTACCATATGGATAGGACAACACTGGATAAGGATTTGTTATATACCATCTTCTTGCATCTATTGATTACTAAAGTTTACACTATATATCATAAATGGTAAAAATAGAAAAAAATTGGCAATTATTATTATTTATGATTTTGAATCTCTAGCAGACTTCTTCAGAGCAATTGACAAATATATACATATATTAATATTTTGCACTCACATGTTTATATGCATATAGATAAATTACATACATACATTTGAGCAAATGTCCATATATGCCTTTTCACATTTGTCTTCTGCATCTCTCACATTTTCATAATTATAATATATTATAAAAATCAACAAACTTTTTAATATGGACATTAAAAAGGATGCAATTGGAAATATATAAATATCTATGCATAGATACATTAATAAATTTGTATTCAAATAATAGATATGGAAAAAATAATTATATGATTTTTTGGGTAAAGGAAGAAAGTATGTATATATGTATGAATATATACATGGAAAACATTAGAATAAATATAATGATATGCATATGTGGTTATATAAGTAATTAATTTGAAAAATATATGATATATAATAAAGAATAGAATGGGAAGATTACACCTGGGTTTCATTTTATGCAGTAGATAGGTTCCTCAGAAAATGCGCACAAAAGAAATCGTACAAAAATAGACTTAACTTACCTTGAAAAATGGGCGATATGTTCCAGTAATTTTCAGAAATCATATAAAAGCAAATCAACAAGGAAAAATTACTTTAAAATTCACATTAAAAAAAATAAAGAAATAAAGTATGACTAATAAAAAATTTCAAATATTTGAAAAAAATTAATACAAGACAAACTTTTTATATTAACTACAGTATTTAATTTTACATTTTTTCATATATTTTAATCATTACCACTATTTGACAATATGTGTTCGTTTGAACTGATAACAAATCAGATTCGTGATATGATGTACAACTAGCACCACTTTCAGTCTTGTGCTGTGTCAATGGTTTTCTGTTCCTATATTAAAAAATGAGATCGCAATCAAAACAAAAAGATTATACATTATCATTAGAAAGATTATTTTTAGTTTAAAAAAATCAATGAAATCTTCATTATTTATTTTAACAATCTAAAAAATTATTTCTGTTATATCTAACAAAATAAGTTTTAAAAGTTTAAAATTTTTGAATATTTATTGTGATAGTTTTATATGTAAGTATAATCTATTATTATTATCTACTCATTAGTACAAGTAGGTTATTTACATAGAAGCTAAAATTCTAAATACAGCTTCAGGCTATATTCACATTAGCTGCTAATATAATGTTATATTTTTGAAAAAAAAAAGTATTTCAAGTGAAAATAAGTTATTAATAATTTAAATTTTTTGATATCTAATAAATATAGTGAAACATGAAAGATATTAAGAATAAATATGAATTGCATAACTTCAAAATCGCATTAAAATAATCCGCATAAAACAAGACCCAGGTGTATATCCATGTAAACAGAGATAACTTTTAACTTTTGATGTTATTAAAGTAAAATGTTAATATGAATACATGGATATGTAAATGTGAATGTATAAGTAATTAGCTTGAAAAGGATTGTTGAATAATTGAAACTGTAAGGTGCTAATAAAAAAAGACAAAGTTAAAAATGTAAAAGTGGAAAAAGTATATATTATAATGAATTCTGATGTTCAATGTATTTTTTACTTTCATAAAAGCTAATAATTTTTCTGCATGTTAATGTGTAAAAAAGATGATCATTTACATTATTTGAATTATTGTATTTTTAACCATCATGCAACTCTGAGTATCTATTATAAAGTAATAACATAAAGATTGCGAACTCTATCTATTTACATGCATGTTTATGCTTGTTATACATTGCACACATAAATTCACTTGTTTAAATACATATTTATTGTCATGTGTTTGTCCCATAATTCATTGTACTATTACCATTTGCATACACAAAGATTATATGATATTCTTAAAATTGGCTGAAGGAAAAGAGTTTCTTGTTATCTGAAAGGAAAGAATCTTTTGATTCTTCTTTAATGCCTTAAAAAATGAGCAGAGCAAATTCCTAATATCTATTCCATATGTTGTCATTGCAGTTGTTATTATTAACAAACAAATATGGACAGACTACTCACCAACATTGGCTCAACCAGCATGATGAGTTTAATGACTCTTCAGAGTTTTAAAATCAACATCATAGATTTTTCCCCATTATTGCTTAATAATTCCTAATTGAAATATCAGTTGAGTTTTATTGGAGACTGTGGATGATTGTATGAATGACTGATATTTACAATTGTGATAAACAAATCTATATTATAGCCATCATCTCCAAAAATCTGCACTACATCAGCCAAGGCAGCAGTTGACAAACAAAGGCAGTGTGTACTAAGAATCTCCTAATTATGGACTCAGTCTTCCATTCAATGATAATCTTTCATCAAGCTACCTACAATTATTGATCACTTTGAAATGAAGAAAACCACATAAAATGTAAAAAAAAAAAAAAAAGTTAAATATTAAGCAGGATCTTTTTAAACTTTGGAAAACTCAAAAAATTGACTTGAAAAATTGGTTTTCTTTATAACAAAAGTGCAAATATAGAGAATGAAATTTATTATAAATACAAACTGGAAAAACAATAGTGTGGAGATTGATGGGTATATTAGATGTAATACTGAGATTAGTTACTTAACTTAATGGAAGATATCACATGCGAATAATTCAGGTTTATATCCCAATAAATTCTCATTGTGATGAAGTAAAAAAATTTGTATACAGATGTACAAATTGCTATTGACCAGACTGAACAACATTTTAAAATTGGCATGGGAGACTTTAATGTTAAAATGAGAAAATAATTAAAAGATAAAAATACTGTGGGTTAATTTAATTTTCTATTTTAAAATGAGAGATGTCATAAACTTGAGGAGTTTTTAGAAAAAGAAAACTATATTTTATGAATTGCACATGATCTCCATTTCCTATGCTTACACGAGCTGTTAATAGCACTAGCAAACTCCCATACAGTTGTGCCACCATATTGGATGAGTAGGCACTATATAGGAATTTTAGAATAAATCTTCTTGCGTCCATTGATTACTAAGGCTTGCACTAGATGGCACTACTATATGAAGAGTTTGCTACTTAGAAAAAGTACAAAGGAAAGTAGGAAAATGAGATGTATGGATAGCAAGGGAGGCAATTCAAGGAGAAATGGGATGGTCAAGTTTTTATATGAGACATGCAAAAAGTAAAATGAAAATGTTTGGTAGATTGCAGTTTATGGATAATAAAAGAATAGCCAAAATAGTATTTAATTGGATTATGACTAAAGGGTAGGCAACAAGATGGGTGAGAAAGGTAATGCAGTATGCAAAAGATTTGGATAAAGAATTTATATCAGTATATTTGTACAAAAGATGGGATGATTGTGTTAGGAGGATTGTTGAGTGTTATAGTAGTAAGGAATGGGATAAAAGAATAGATTCGTTAATAAAGAATAGGAAGTTAGAGAGATGGAGAACTAATATGGAGAATAAAAAGAGTTTAAATATATATATAGAAGTAAACAGAACATTAGGTATGAGTTAATGTATGATAATAGTAAGGAAAGTAGTTTATTATTTAAGGCTAGAATGGGTTCTTTAGCAACAAGAGAATATACATGTAAATGGAAAAATATGAGTGATTTAGTCTGTAAATTGTGTAAGGAAGGAATAGAAAATATTAGGCATCTGTTAATTGAATGTAAATGCATGAAAATAGAAAGGGTACAAATAATGAAGTTATGGAAGAATAAATATGAAAAAAGTGATTATACAGAAAGTGGGTTATTAGTTTTTATGCTGGGTTTTGGAAAAGATAAGGGGGATTTAGATATAAAGGCCATAGAGTCTACAAATATTATGGTGTGGAAATGGGATGGAGTAGAATATGGGAAAACTTAGAGTGGGGAATGGAAGGTAAAGTGACTAACAGGTTTCTCTGGGCATAGTTGCTGAGAGATTCCTGACTCCATATAAGAAGAATTCACCGTGCATCGCATCACATTACTATTATGAATTCTTTGTAAAAAAAATGGAAAGAAGTTATAAAAGCATTCAAATGAATGTATAGAAGAATTTGACTATATTTTTAACTAATAGAAAAATATATTTCAAAATTGTAATGTTCTTAATAGGTTTAACACAAGAAGTGATCATTGATAAGTGAAATGTAAATTATCATATAATGCTAAATCATCCATGTACTTTACAACTGTTACATTGTGCTTTATTTATCACCCTCTTTTACAGTTTACAGTTTCGATTGCCCCAGAAATCTTCTTCAGAACTTTTTTTAGGAGATATAAAAGTTCTGAAGAAGATTGCTGGGGCAATCAAAACTGTAAACTGTAAAAGAGGGTGATAAATAAAGCATTGTGTAACAGTAGTAAAGTGCATGGATGATTTAGTATTGTATGATATACATTTGGCAATGCAATAAGAAATGTAAAATATATATTAATGCAAAAGTAGGAAAATGACAACTATTAGTTGATATTTTCATCTTTCAAAAACAATCTGATGAATTTAAATTAGAACTTCTAGATCATATTAAAATATAAATATTATTTGAAGGTGATACAGATTTGACAAGATCAACAAGAAGATGACATGTATTCCATTGAGAAATGAGTTAAAGATAGTCAGTACAAAAAAAGCAGCAATTTACTAGCAATTTTTCAACTGAGATAGGATAATAAAAAAATCAAGTCAGATGTCACATGACTTAATTTAATAAAGCTTGTTTTTACAAATTTATATATAAAGCTCACAAAATAAGCTCTTAACAAGCTTTGAGAATATCCTCAACCCCAGACTGGTTTCTGCTTCTGGCGTTGTTAGAAGCAGAAACTGGTCTGGGGTTGAGGATATTCTCAAAGCTTGTTAAGAGCTTATTTTGCAAGCTCTATATATAACTGAGATAAGATATATATGAAGAAAGAAAAGAATGACAATATTTTGAAATATCTAGAATTCTGAAAAATGATATGACAAAAAGTTAATAATGATATAAGCAAAAAAAAACTGTTAATTGACATAGAAAGCTTTACAACAAAATTAAAATGTCAAAAATACAAACCAAAATCTTAGTATTGGAAGAAAAATTATTTCAGCAATAAAAAAAAAATGGAATTATTAAACAATAAAGAAAGTGATATCATAAAATGTGTGGCATAATTCTACAAAAATATAATATAACAATAAAAAAAACCCCAGTGTCTCCTCCAATTATCACATCTTCTAAATTACACAGAGGCAAAACTCTCCATACAGTAGTGCCACTCAGTGCAAGTGAGAATAATCAATAGATGCAGGAAGGTTTGTGCATAAAATCCCTTTCTCATGCCTACTCATCCAATATCCCCAGACTAGTTTCTGTCTTGTGGCCTTCGTCAGTGAGGAGCTTGTGGTTTTCATCAGTGAGGAGCTCCTCACTGTTGAAAGCCACAAGCTAGAAACTAATCTGGGGATACTGGATGAGAAGGCACTAGATAGGGGTTTTATACACAAACCTTCCTGCTTCCATTGATTACTCTGTTTGGCACAGGGTGGCACTGCTGTATGGAGAGTTTTGCCTTTGTGAAAAACGGCTTGTGTAAGCATAAAGAATGGTGATCATGTGATGTTTCATGATCTTCTAAATTACTACATATTTTAAATAAAGAGGTGAGATATGCAATTATATCTAATAAAAAAAAAATTTCCAGGAAACGATGGCATTATTATTCACATCTTAAAAAAAGGCAGGTAAAGAAATAAAATAAAAAATGTTGGCAAAACAATATACCAAATATCTAAATAATAAAGTTATATCTGAGAATTGTAAGAATGCAGTAATGATATTAATATTTTAAAAAATTGATAAAAAAAGATATAAAAAATTACAATTCTGTACAAAATCTTTACCAAAATAAATTACAACTAGTCTGAAGCAAACTTTGAATTCAATCCAACTAACAAACTGGATTTAAAAGTGGTTTCACCATTCTAGATTATATTCAAGTATTGAGAGGAGCCATAGAAATAACCAATGTATACAAATTGACATTATAATTTGGATTTGTAGATTTGATTCTGTATTTTCAAAATGGTTTAAAATTTTGAATCATCAAAATATAGACCCAGAATATCATATTCTGAAAAATATTTATCAAAATAAGATTAGTTTACATGGACTACAGAAAAAAAAAAGCACCGATAAAGGTATCAAACCATTAAAACATCACATGGTCTCCATTTCTTAGGCTTACACAAGCTGTTAAAACAGTAATGTGATGTGATGTATTGTGGCTTCTCTTAAACAATGTCAAGAATATCCCAGCAATTATGCCCAGATAAACCTGTTAACCACTTTATTTTCCATTCCCCACTCTAAATTTTCCCATATTCTGCTCCATCCCATTTTCACAACATAATCTTTGTCAACTCTATAACCTTTATATCTAAATTCCCTTTATCTTTTCCCAAACCCAGCATAAAAACCAATAATTCACTTTCAGTATAATCACTTTTTTTCATATTTATTCTTCCATAACTTCATTATATGTGCCCTTTCTGTTTTCAAGCATTTACATTCTATTAACAAATGCCTAATATTTTCTATTCCTTCCTTACATAATTTACAAAATAAATCTCCAGTCAGTACTGCCATCCAGTGCAAGCCATAGTAATTAATGGATGCTAGAAAGTTTGTGCATAAAATTTCTATCTAGTGACTTCATCCTAATAATCAATAGATGCTAGAAGGTTAATGCATACAATTTCTATCTTGTGACTTCATCCTGTATGATTATACAAGTAAATTGGTTTCGATTAAAAACATTATTGTGTTTTCATTTTGAGCTTATAGTTTTATAGTTAACTAAACAGGTAAAATGTGACTGTTGGAGAGTTGCATTAAATCCAAAGATCTAAGGTTACAGTGTTCTCAAACCCAAGGTTTTTCATTGATAAAATCCACAAGCTAAAAACTTGTCTGGAGATATTGGACGAGTAGGTAGTATATAGGGATTTTATGCACTAATTTTCTAATATCCATTGATTTTTATGGCTTCTACTGGATGGCATTACGAATGAGAATTTGCTATTGATAAAGGTATATGACATGGTGATTCCATATCTTCAAAATATTTTACAGAAGTTTTACAATAAGTATTTTGTGAAATAAAATGGGAAATAAATCAATAAATGGATTTTATTTAAAACATCCAAATTAAGATGGTGTGGTTAGTTTTTTAAAATAATGTTTGAGACGTTCAAAAAATGTGGCAAAAGTTAGCAGATGAAACTAAGAATGTAGGATCAAGCATTGTGGGCCTAATGGTTAGCATAGCCGCTTTACAAGCAGCTAGCCCGGGTTCGCTTCCCAGTCAATGCATTAACATAAAAAAAAAGAATGTAGGATCATATATAAATATTAAAAAAAACTAAAGTAATATTGATTGGATTTTTTTAGAAGAAAATAAAGATTGGTAATAGTGAATTAAAAGAAGTTAACAGCTACAAATATTTTGGTCAGTATACTAATAAAGACAAAAACATAAGAAATGAAATTAATCTAGAATTAAACTTGGATAGAGTGCTTTTGATGCTTAAAATTAAAAGAAAATATGCCCACGTGTTTGAAAAAGTACGTTTTTTAATAGATGTGTTGTACCAGTTCTTAAATATAGATCTGAGATTTGGATACTTAATAAAAGAATAATACAGAGACTTAAGTTATATGTTGGGAGTTATTAGAAGTGATCAAAAGTGAAATGCACGGATAAGAAAACAAATAGGTACCATTAACCTTATTGGAAAAATTAAGTTCTTGAAATGAAGGGGAAATGGATATATTGTTAAGAAAAATAATAAATTGATAGTTGAAGTCTAAACTGGTTATCAAGAGATTGTAAATATCTAAAAAATTACCTTATGTGGGACGAATTAATAAAATAAGGAAATTTGCTTGTGCAATGTGAAAAAGAGAGGTTATAAATCAGAGATACTGGATTAAGCCTGGGAGAGAGGGAGCATCCTGCAGTGGTTTGACAGTGGTTGAAAATGATGAACATTAAAAAATATTTTCAGACTAAATAAATATTAGATTTACAAACAAAATTTGTAACTTAATTATTAAATTTTTAAAGAAATAAAAATCCATCGTTTTAAAATAGTGGGGGGGGGGGGGTTGTAATTAAGGATTATTCGACCGAAATTTTAACATTCATACGTTTTGAACGTTATGCCGATTCTAAAACGAGTCCGATTTTTTTTTTTTTTTTAGTTTTGATCGTCGTTTTACGGTAACTAAAACCCAGTAATAAATAAATGGTATATTTTCGGCTTTCAGTTATTAATCAATATATTTCACAATACAGTATATTAAATTTTTTAAATAATATACATTACTCGAATTAATATTTATGAACTTCAAAGTCATATAATAGTTGAAATATAATCAATTTATTAAATTTAGCATTTATTTTTAGAAGTTTGTTTTCAATTGTATATGGAAAAATATGCCTTTTCCTCTCTGTCCTTTAAAACTTCCTTGGATTGGTTTATAATAGGCATTATTAACCTTTGAACTGGGAAAGCGATCGTCAATTAATCTCGCAATAAAATAAATGATAATTAAATTTATAATGAAGGCAAAAAGAATACTCATATGTAAAAGTAAGTGAGAAAATATCTAATTTATCAAAATTTGAACTCATTTGCCATATTAAGAGAGAGAGAGAAGGAACGGGAGGGGGGGGTATTTAAGCAAATATTTTTTTCTAATTGATATAAATGAGTCCAATAACTGCGAAATATTTCATTACATAGATCGCTTAGACAGAGGGGGAAAAAGAGGAAGAGATTTGTCAATGTCGCGGAGAAAGACAGCTAGTGTGAAGAAGTTTAATATTTCAAGAAAATTGAAGCATCAGTTTCAAATTTAATTTCCTATAAAAAGGCAATATTCAAACAAATGACATTTCAGCGGGATAATCATTGTCCAATACGAAGCTATATTTTTTTGTTTATGTCTAAAGGGAAGATAAAATTGATTTACATGATTTTTATTTTAGCTATAGCTAGGAAGGTTAAAAGTACTCTTTAATAGCCCACTGCAGATACTTCAAGAGAAATAACAAAGAGGAGACAGTACTCACTACTCATCAGGCTTTCAAATTTCAGTTGGAATTTGAGCAATTTTTTTATCCTTGTTCTAATATATCTCTAAAAATAGCTAGAATACCTATTTATTGACCAACATTGAATGGTTGATTGGCTTGTTGTAGGTTGCATATCTGAAGCAAAAATTTCAAGTCTGTTAAAAAGTTCACTTTTACTCAGCCCAAATACGTTTTGATTATACATATACACACTATAAAATCATAAATAAAAATATATGCCTATATCTATTTATTTAATATAAGGTATTTTTTTACGGTTAACTATTTGCAAATTTTATAGTGGAATCTGAAAATATTCCAAATAGGAAATAGATTTATTAATGGCTACAGTTAAGATTTTCAATGCAGAATAGTACACACAGATTGGCAGGACCAGTGCCAAATGACTTGCAAGATCTGTATCACAGGTGGGCATTGGACCTGTAAGGTCTGAAAATGAAAGGCACCATGTAATGAAACATTTTTTATGCTATTTCAAAAATTGAATTATAGATAAACATACATTAGTTTGGTAGTATATTGGACAATACCTACATATATCACTGCATTTATAGTTTTGCAATTTTAAATAACTTGTTTAATTGAATATTTTTGTAATGGTGAATTATCATTTATTTATGTTAATATATGACATAAAAATAATATTAGTTTTGACTTTCTTTCTTAAAAAATTTAGTAAATAGATTCCAAAAAGAAATTATCTGATTACCAGAACTAAAAAAAAAAAAAGTTACGTAGTTAGTTATCTTTATGTCCAGAAAAAAAAGTTGGGGAGAGATACTTTATACTAGCGTTTCACAACCTTTTTGCCGAGCGACCCAATAGACTTCATTGAAATAGTTCTGCGACCCATATAAAATTAAAAGAGATATTACATCAGCACGGTACTGTATATATGTATATATTCGGATGAATTTGACAATATTTATAATGAACAAATAATTTGTAAGTTAAAAGTTGAGTTAAAGTTAAACTGCATATTTTTAATTTAAAAGCTTAACACATTTTGTTAATTACCAAAAAAAAAAAAGTATTTTCTTTTCAAATAAGATTTTATTTATATACGAAATGCAAGCAAAAATTACAAAAATAAATTATACAGAATTTTATTTAAGTTACATATGAAAAATTAAAAAAATAGTCTACTTTGAGCTTTGGCTGCATTAATTTTAGTTGCATTTTTGGTTGCAATTTTTTGAACAATTATATTTTGAAAATAATCGCGAAATTTAACATATTTAAGTTCAAATTTACAATTGAATTTGAGAAAACTACACAAAGCATAGGTAGTATTATTTACTAATTTTTTTTATTAATACTAATATTTTCTTAAAATGTAAAAAGATTTTTGCTATCAAATATTTATGTTTTTATTTCTTGGTGCATATTCGCAAACCATTAAAAATTTGGGTCGCTACTCAAAGGTAGAGAAACGCTGCTTTATAATGTATGTGCAAGTGGCCTAGTGTCATCCCTGCAGATTGAATAATCATTACCTATGTTGTTCATAGTTTATTATTGTCATAACTATTCATACTTAAGTAAGAGGTTGATAAATTGTATTTCTGAAACAGATAAACATAGTGATCATATGTGTAGCATTTAGGAACATCAATTAAAAATGCTTGGATGGATTTATTGCTCATAATTTCTACTGCACTAAACTACATAGAGCAGGAACGTCAATTCATTTATCTTTATTGCTAGATATATAGATAAAGCCTTACAAGAATCCTGTTTTTACATTATAATTATTTTATTGAATTCTTGTTTAAGCAACCAGAAAGGAAATCTAGACTTGTGATGCATTTTGATGATGATGCTATGTTTTTGAATTTCTGCTCTTACTATTGCAATTTTTTAAAAATAATCAAGTAACATAATTAATGAATTTAAATGTATTTATCAAATTAAACTTTTAAGGATTGTTTGCTAATAAGTTACATGCAAGTTATACATTTATTATGTTTAACTTTTAAGAAACACTTTTCATTTTACTAATATAATTACAGGTTTGTATTTGAGTAAATTTTCTAAATTTAAAATAAAGTTTGAACCCAGGTTTTTGATTAATAGTTATCTATCTGTACATGTAGAGAATGTGTACATATAACATATAAAGGAAAAAAGATACTCCACATCAAAAGCCTGGCTTAGCAGTTAATAAAAATTGTATTTATATGTTGTTGCCATAGTTATTATCACCAAGTCTATAAATAGAAAAGATACTTGCTCTGCCATTTCCAGAAAATGGATAATATAAAAAATATTTTTGCATATAAATTAAGTTGACAATCTACAAGGCTATGATTATGGAGTAATGAAACTCTGCAAGCACTTAGCCTAAATAAATCGTTATGTGAAATAGTTTTACCTTCAATGCATTAGCATATTATTAATTGCATACATGTGTGGAAATTGCTTAGTTATTACATATAACATGTATATACTATTTCAATTAATATATATGCTTCAATTAATGCATTTTGTAACTCCTCTGCCATTAGTATATTATCATTATTGCTAGTTATTTATCAAACAGCAGCTCTCACACATCACACCAGACTAAATGTTTCAAGCCTTTATATATTTATTTTATTTTTTAAACATTTGTAGCTACTTTCTCTTCAATATCATCTATCTTTCTTTTTTATATCTCTCTTCCTTTACTCTTATAACATATCTGTCATAATTCTCTTGTTTCAAAGTACATGTTCATTTCAATTTTATATCTTCATAATTTCCATAATAAATAATCATTTTTGTATACTCTATTTTATAATATTAATCATATCTGTCCAAATAATCTTTTCTGTTCTTTTTCAAATTATCATCTTGTTCTCTCTTTTTTTTTTGTCATATTCCAATTGCCAAAGTATCTAAATGTTAATAGTAATATTACTATTAAAACAAAGGCAAAACTCTCCATACAGTAGTGCCACCCTGTGCCAAACAGAGTAATCAATGGATGCCAGAAGGCTTGTGCATAAAATCCCTATTTAGTGCCTACTCATCCAATATCTCCAGACTAGTTTCTGGCTTGTGGCCATCATCAGTGAGGAGCCTTGACTCACTGATGATGGCCACAAGCCAGACACTAGTCTGGGGATATTGAATGAGTAGGCACTATATAGGGATTTTATGCACAAGCCTTCTGGCATCCATTGATTACTCTGTTTGGCACAGGGTGGCACTACTGTATGGAGAGTTTTGCCTTTGTTTACAACAATTATGTGCTAGTATTGAGGTGGTGATCATGTGATGTTTAGTGGTTTAATATTACTATTATAATATGCATTTTAAAATAAATTTAATGAGTAATTATGTAAAAATATTGCATCCTAAAAATAATAATAGACATAAAAGTGGAAGTACTGCATTGTTTTTGATCCAAGAATAGAATTTAATTTATAACATTCCTGTAAAATGATAAACTATTAAAAGCATATTGACGTGTTATGTGATTACTTGGATACACATAGCAGCTACTAATAATGTACTGTTGATGAAATATATGAAAAAGGGGGGTTGAAGAAAGTAAATAAGTAATTGGGAAAAAATAAAATAGTTGTCTAATAGTAATGAAATGATCAGGAAGAGATTGTGGATTGGAAATGATAAATGGTAGAAGTAAAGGGTTTATATGTCAAGACAAAAACGTCCTTCATTAATAGCACCATCTAGTATAAGCTTAAATAATTAATGTTTATCAGATGCATATAAAATCTCTATCTTTTGTATTTAAATCCCCATTCTTAGACTGTTTTCTAACTGTTGGCTTTATCAGTAAGGCTGGAATTCAAAATTGTAAGAAATGCAGATATGCACGTAAATTCAAAATTGTAAGAAATGCAGATATGCACGTAAAAATTGGTTTAACTTCATTTTACTCATCAAGCTAAAAACTTTAGAATTCAAATCAGTGTATCACATTGTTTATGTTGGGAGTTTGGTAATTTATTGGTTTACACATTATATATATATATATATATATATATATATATATATATATATATATATATATATATATATATATATATAAAGTAAATTATTAATCAATGTCTGTATTCCAATTATAATAAAATATATATAATTATTCAAAACAATACAATAATTAATACAGTAACAATATTTTAAACAAATATATACCAATTTAATAGAAGTACTTTCAACTATCTATGTAGTCGTTGTCAACTAGACTCAAATTGTATTAGAAAAACCGTTACAAATGTAAACAAAAGCAATACGTCATACATCAATTTTCCCACAATTCATTAATTTTTATATTGGCTGTCTGTCTATTTATCAACTGTTGCTTTTTTTCTATTAAATTGGTATATATTTGTTTAAAATATTGTTACTGTATTAATTATTGTATTGTTTTGAATAATTATATATATATATATATATATGCACACACACAAAAAGAATAAATCATCTCCCCATCCACAGATTATGAATTAAAATCACTGTTGAACAAAAGATCAAGAATAGAATGAATTAAAAAAAAAAGATGAATCCATCTATTTTTCAAGTTTTTTTTTTCCTATGTCAAATGCATTGACAGAGAAGCGAACCCGGGCCAGCTACTTGGAAGGCAACTATGCTAAGCACTAGGCCACCAATGCTTGACTCCTATTTTTCAAGTTCTAGTGTTTATAAGCATATCTTTGTCAACTTTGTTGGTAATTCAGAGTGAAATTCATTTATTATCCAGATGGAATATGGCACTAAAGAATTATTAAACTCATAAACAATTATACAAAGTTGTAGACACAATCTCATTTTCAACAACTTGATTGTAATAATTAAATGATTTAATATGTAAACTTTAAACTAAACATAGCTCAATGTATATGTAAACAGCAGAGTAAATTACCACCCCTCCCACACACCCAGCTATGAATTGATATAATTTGTAGAAAGTTTTAAATGAAAATTAATGCAGATAAAACTAGTGTCTGATATATATATATTCTTATACAAAAAAGCTGGTTTGATTCAAAACTTTAGGGTGCTTTTAAATTTTAGTCTATTAACTTAAAAGAGCTAACAATGGCTGTAATGGAAGTCTCCAAGCTAAATATAATATTTTTCATCTAGTGATTAATTATTCTTCCCATCTTATTTTGAAATGTGTATTGAGTTTCACATTCCTTCCATTAATAATATTTATAAAAAGGATCTGTACGTCTTCTTGCCTTTCTTTTAATCACCATTATTTACAAACATTTCAGAATGGTCTTTCCAAGTTTAATTCAGTTTTTTTTATTCACAGCATCTCTTTTCCACATCACACCAGAAATTTTTTTTATTTCAACAATCCATCTCACATATGATCTCTTTTTGGGTCTTCTGTAGTCTCTTGAGATCCAATTTAAAACTTTAACCATTCATCCAATGTCATCTATTTTTAGCAATATATCCAATCTGGTTCCATTCAGTTTCCTAATTCTTTCAGTAATGTTAGTATTACCTGTTTGTTCTCCACACTTTTATTTATCTTACTTTTTTGTTGTTGTTTTACTTTTATTTATTCTGGATGTTTCTTTTTGTTTTATTATTAGCATCTATATTATTAAAAATCATAAATAGTAATTATTAACATAGTAATAATAATAATACTGTTAATTAAAATGAATGAAAATTTCACAAATTATCTTTATCACTTAATTGATTGTACTAATCTTTTATCTGAGCAGAAACACATTACACACACTTTTCAAATCCAATTGACAAATAATAACATTACTAGTATTGATTTTTGTGCGTTATTGTCATTTATCGTGATTTTACTGATATTGTGAATGCAGCCTTATAATGGAGAACGCGCTAATCACGTGATCCAATTACTTCAAGTGTTTTAATCGTGAATGCCTTTCATAATTTCCTTTTTTTCTCCCTTATTGATTTGTTGCATGTAAATTACATCAACTTGTTTCACGGGAATGTTCTACTTTAAAGAAAATAATCTTTTAAATGACTTAATGATTTTTCTTTTCATTGTTGTTAAAGGATTATATTATTATGTTTAGAGATTTCTTTTTATATATATTTTAATTGCTTTAACACGTAAATATGTAGTATATATACACAAACATATAAATTCTATAATCATAAATGTCATACCAATTGTAATAGATCCTGCGGTGTAGTAGTTAATCTACCTCCAGCTACATGGTCTTAAATTCGAATCCAGGCAGAACTTCGGCGCATGTTTAAAACTGAACCTACTAGCATTACCCACTAACCACTTTCTAGTGTGCAAAAGAGGTTTTAATAACATCGATCCTCAATGTCAACTTTGCAAAATGACTGATGAAACTATTCAACATCTCCTTTACACGTGTCTCTACTTTAACACCATTAAAGCATTGATATCAACTAAAGTCACAGTTGATATTAGAATGTTATTATCTATTAAAACAGCCATCAACAGTGGTGATATTTCCATAATCAAATTGGCCATCTTCTTTTCCTATGCAGTCTGGATTATCAGATGCCATTTATCTTTGAACAAAACACCCTCAGTGCCCTGAATGCTTACATCGGAGTAATAAAAAAAATTAAAGACAGAGACAAAATGCTCACACCTTCAAATTTATTTCAGGACACATGGAGTAAGGTATTGTTTTTATAAACAATTTTTCAAAGTATACCTCAAAATTACAAGGAAACAACTTGTTTGGGACTAGAACCAGCGTAGCTTCTTTAAAGCAAAAGACAGTTTAGTTCAAAGTCATGTAAATTTAATTTAACAATTCTAACAATTTTTTTCTTGTTTAATAAATTATTTGTTTGTTTTTTTTAAAAAAAAAACCATGCCATAGCCAATCTATTCAGACATTCAATTGTTTAGCCAGTAAATGAATATAATTGCCTATTCGTGTATAAAAAATAAATATTGCTTGAGAATTCATAAAAAGTTTGAGCACTGAAGTGATGGAGGGGATCAATCTATACATTTTGAATTCCAGAGTCAGCCACTTTATTCCTCTACCAAATCTGTAGGATGCTATTTTTAATTACAATATAAGATAGAAAAACTCTCAACAATCATATTTAATCTGTCTAATAATATCTTCTTTTGTACTTACTGTTCCTCTGTAAAGAGGCACTAATTACATCTCTGACATTGTATGAGGTATAACAGTCCTTCCCTTCCATCAACAAACAACCTTTTAGTTTTCCAAATGTGCATCAGCACTGTTCTGAGTAATCCAGATACCTATTTACTGACCACTATTAGTTGGTTATGAGGTTTGTACTTGGATAAAAAAAATTCTAAGCCTGTTTGCGACCCGGTAAAATTTTTAGAATTCTCACGACTTAGACTTGAACCTCGGAGATGAATGTGCTAATCACTAAATCAAATATTTTGTTGCTGATGAGGTCATATAATGTGTGAGAATCAAAAATGACAAATTCAGTTTGGATTACATCTTGAAATCATTATTCTACCACTGTGTTAAAGCACATAGGATACTTTTGTCACAATAGACTATTTGAAATTTTTGGCTAGAAGCATCTGCATATGGGTTCAAACTCATCAGTTGGTTACTTTTTTATTTTTATTTTACTTTAACATATTTTAGGATCAACTGTTTATCTATTTATTCCAAACGGATATTATAACATGTTTACAAGAACAAGTGAATGTAAGCACTACTTTACTCTACATTCACGACCTCTAGAATTTATAATTAGTTGTGTAAACATTGATTTAGATAACGGAGATAAATAAAATAGTAGTATGGCTTTATTGGTCCGGAATTCATAAGAAGTATGAGGGTCAAAAGTGCTAAAACTAGTTGATAAAGTTAATAGACTTATAAGATATGTTTTAAAAGATTTGTAATGCTTTTTTTTTTTATGCTTGGCAATTCTGAAGAAAGCCAGTCCATCGACTGAAACATAAATCTATTTTTTTCCCCCATTCTAATTCTTTTTTGCTATTAATCCTAGTTCAAATTTCTTGCTGCATTATCTGCAATGTTTGTATCACAATTCTATCAACTGTTTGAGTTTCAGATTCCTTCATATGTATATACTGGTGATACATACGTATTTACTAAAAATATTTTTTTCTAGTGCTTAAATATATTTTATTTTAATATATTATTTTTATCTGACGAACACCATTCAAGTTTAAATCTACGAATAACTTTAACCACTACTCTCCACGAATAATTTGTTCGAAATATAATTTTTTACTGAGAGTTATTTTAAGCAATAACTATTTGGTTTTTTTCTTTACTTAATAAATATAGCTTGAAGAAAATATATAAAATGATGCAAAATAGAATTTGAATTTTATACGAATTTTATTTTTAAATTTTAAATTATAAAAATATACAGTAGTATTGTATAAAGAAAAGCATCTACTGATGTAAACAGGAAATGATGTCATTAATTTTCTACCATAACTTTTTTTTTTGATGAAAGGAAAATGATATGCATAATTACACTAATTTTAAAACTATTGTTAAGTATTAATTAAATTATAAGCTTTATTTAAATAAAACATATGTATTAAACAATCTTAATGCAATTAGTTTAATATAATTTCTAGTAGTTTTTGTAAATTAAAAAATAATGATTATGTAGTAGTTATAATCTTAATTTTACGAATTTGTGTTTATATATATGTGTATAGATTTTATTAAAACATATAATGATTTCATGACTCTATTTTAATAAAAATCCTGTAAACAAACTTTTTGAGATACATAATGTAACCAAATGAAAGCCTAAATCCGTGTAATGCTGGAACTCAAATAATTGAACAACTAATTCAATGTGCTACTAAAGAAAAAATAGTTGTTTATTTTATATAATATATGCGGGGTTCGAACTCAGACTTTCACACGACCCACCACTCTCAGTGCCATCTCATATTGCTGACCCACTCTCAGTGCCATCTCATATTGCTGACTCACGGGTCAGCAATATGAGATGGCACTGAGAGTGGTGGGTCGTGTGAAAGTCTGAGTTCGAACCCCGCATATATTACATATATAAATGCGGGTGTAAGCCTGTATAATGTATTTTTTATGTTATATAATTACAAATGTTACAAACATAGATTATATGTAAAAAATTTGGTCATATATATGTTGGTATGTGTTACGAAATGCATACTATTTAGAATAAATGTTTCCAGTTTTTAGTTGAGATTAATGCTTTACTTTGTTGAAAATATCATGAATTTATTATTACAATACTTAATATATAGAAACAAAAATATGTTTTGTAAAGAATGTATAGTTGTTGTTTTTTTTTTTTTGTACAATGATCCCAACCTATCATAAATTGTCAGGAGCCTGCACAATTATTTTAGTACTCAGTTAAAACAGATTCAAATAATAAGACAGTTTGGAATCGTTTGGAATCACTGTACAACAAACTTATAATTATAGTTTTATGACATAAATATAATCACAAGTACCATTATTTAACAAACCGTTTTTAATGTCTGTGACGGAAAATGTTTTATTATTTTCCTTTTATGAAAATAATTACTTCATTTTAGATACAATTGAATGCACTTTCAGTGTAGATCACTAGTTTTATAGCTCTCATAAATTGACTAGGTATGCTGCCCTATTAATATTAAAAAATAACCATGCATGTGAGATTATTCAAATTAGATTTTTACACATTCCATTGGTCAAAAGAATTTTTATGTATATGATTGTGGTTGGCAATAAACCATTTTAACAATCAGCTCAAAACTTAACAAAAGCAGCTAATAGTGCTAACATCTTTTCCTGGCTTGCAACAACTCAAAATTTTCAAGATTGCTCTGAGTAAATTTTAAAGATTATAACTAGTCTGTGGCAAATTTAGTTGGCCACATATTACTAGGCACTGAATAAAATGTATCTATTCTTAATTAGATAGTAATAGTCTTATATTAGTTGGATTAGTCTCTATTTCAGCATTGGTTGGTAAATGGGTATTTAATTATTATTAGTATGAATAGACTGGTTTTAAAATAAAAAATATATAATGCAATTTTTGTTACTGGTAGAAGAGAAATATATGCCATGCTACCAGACCAGAACAGTCACATTCATTATTTATCCATACCTTTATAAATACCATAACCTAAAAATATATAAACTAGATAGAACTAATCATATGCTTGTTTAAAATAAGAACACATTTTACAAGCATGAAAGGTTAGACTCATCTAAAAGTATATTTGTAACCATACCTTTATAACTACCATAACCTAAAAATATATAAACTAGGTAGAACTAATCATATGTTTGTTTAAAATAACACATTTTACAAACATCAAAGGTTAGACTCATCTAAAAGTATATTTGTATCACTACAAGCAGAGATTTTTCAATCTGGATAGATTTTTAGGGAGTAAGCAAGGTATAATATGTAATAGCAAAATCTTATTTCATTGAAGCTGATAATCAATCCATTGATCACCTAAGTAATTGTGATTGTTGGTGAAATATCTAATAATAATCAGATGGCTTTATTTCTGGAAGTTTAGAAGAAAATTCAAGCTCTGGAAATGAAAAACTGGGCAAAATCCACATACCTGAAGCTTCAGAATTGACTACTCCACCACTGCACCAAATTATAAATCCAATCATTGATAAGAATAAAATTAATGAAAGTCTTTTTTTTTTATTTACTCCAAAAAGATTCATGAAAGAAAGTTTCCTTTGTTATATAATGAATCACCAGAGGGCATCACAGAACCATGGAATTTACCTTAGTGTTATAGTGGCAAAGAATGTGCTAGAAGAATAGATGCATTAATAAAGAATAGGGAATTGGAGAGGTGGAGAACTAGTATGAAGAGTAAAAAGAGTTTAAATATATAGAGAGTAAACAGAATATTGGGTGCGAGTTAATCTATGATAATAGCAAGGAAAATAGTTTACTGTTTAAGGCTCAAACAGTATTTTTAGCAACAAGGAAATATACACATAAATGGAAAAATGTGGTGACTTAGTCTGCAAGTTGTGTAATGAAGGTATAAAAAATATTAGGCATATATTAATTGAATGTAAATGCCTGAAAGCAGAAAGGATACAAATAATGAAGTTGTGAAGAATAAATGTAAACAAAGTGATTATATAGAAAGTAGGTTCTTGGTTTTTGTGCTAGGTTTGGGAAAACATAAGGGAGATTTAGATATAAAGGCCATGGAGTTGACAAAGCTTATGTTGTGGAAATAGGATGAAGCAGGATAGAGAAGAATATGGGAAAAACTTAGGATGGGGAATGGAAAGAGAAGACAAAGCAGCTAACAGAGAAGACAAAGCAGCTAACAGGTTTTTCTGGGCATAGTAGCTGAGAGATTTCTGACTCCATATAAGGAGAAGTCACAGTAAGTCACAGTACATCATATTACATCACCAACAATGATTTTTTTAAAAAATGCATTTTACGAAACCAAAATTATACTACTTTTGACTTCAACTAATCTGTATTACATCATGGAAGCCTTTTATTTCCATTTTGCTCTAGCTCTGTAAGCATTCAATGAAGCCACTCACCATTGTATGCAACTTTAAAATACTTTGTCAAGATAAAATTCAACCTTAAAATATTCAAATAAATATTTATCACCTTTTACAAAATCAAGCTATTATATGCCTGTTTTATATAAAATGTGATTTTATTAAAAAATAAATTTATCAAAATTGGAAAAAAAAACCCAGCATGCTTTATTATTTAGAAGATTTATAAGAAATTTTGTCATCAAAAGTATCAGAGCTGGGCCATGATTACTGGATCCTGAGCTTCTACATCTATTACTCTTCCACTGCACTAAAACTATGCAAGGCAGATAGATGTTCTTTTTTTGTGCCAGGAATTGAATCTGGACTTCTAGATGAGAGACTGGTAACCTAACCACCATTAGGTGACCATGATTATTAAATTTCATAACTAGTGTAGGCCTAAAGACAGTGATAGCACAAAATCTAACAGTCAGCACATTTTTTAATCTCACAGGTCACCACTTACATATCTTAATCATTGACATGGATTAGTTATGCCAGTATTTTGATTGTCATGATGTCACTAACTTAAATTTTGAATAAATATTTCCAGACGAAAATGAAAACATCATCAGGCTAATACATCATTGTAGGACTAATACCAAAAGTATCACAATCACATATTGGGATGAGTATAAAAAATATAATTTCCAACTAGGTGCACTCTCATTTATGGCCACACCTTGCTTGACCATAAGAAATTACTTCTGACAAAACTTCAGGCCATCAGAAACAGAGATGAAAAACTAGCACCAACATACATCTACAATGCTACATGGTGCCTTGTAGTAATGGACAATTTGTGATGGAACAGTTGATTTTTTTTTACCCCCAGACCATAGGTAATGGGTTATGTAACCATTTTTATAGTGTTTATTAACAATATAATTCTGTTATGGCTATAATGTAATTCTTTGAGCTCACAACAAAATTCCCTTGATAAAAAAATACAGTAATGACATTAACTTTGATTATACAAGCTGATTATCAATGACTCTGGAATCAAACTGTTTTTAAAAGTATTATTTATAATAATAACTATGTATTTAATTCTTTAAAAAATACAAATTGAAATGCTCAATGCCTAATTTTTAGTATTATATAATGCAAGACAGAATCCCCATGATAGATGATGATGTGAAGCTCAATTGAACTCATTTAAGCTTCTTAAAAAAATATTAATAAACTGTCGTGAAGTTGAGGATTCCCATGGTTCTTATTGATAATGCTTATCAGATGATAGCTACTGAGATTCATTTATAAGGAATGTTGAAGTCAATAAATCTGATTTTCTTGCATAAATAGTTTTGTCTCTCATTCCTTTTCCTTTACTATATGTAATAATTTTAATCTCTCAAATTCTATTCATTTTACCCCTAAATAACCTGGAATACTTGTTTATTTCTATTTTTTAATTATCCAACTTTCTATTTCTCAGAAAGCTATACTTAGCAAAATTCTAATAAATGTTGTTTTTCAGCCTCTTTGAAAATAACTTTTCATTAAAAATTTGCTTTACGTTCTTTTTTTTTTTATTATCACTACCATCTTTTAATCTTTTAGCAAACATTTGTGAATGCTAACTGTCAGAAGCGGACACCTATTCTAATTAACCGTGAAATCTTAAAGCCGTAATTAGTTATCAAGAAAGGGAATTTCTTCCAGCCTGTAGGTAACAGTTGAATTGTTAATGTCATTTGCTATAGAAGATTTTCCTAATTATTCCATTATAATGTAAAAAGCAATTAAGGCTGGTTACTGCCTTACGTTTTCTCGGAATCAAAAGTAGTAAACAGAAATGAGACCGGTCATTTGTGTTTGTGTCTATATATATATATCACAGTTGTAGCCTGATAAATTAATTAATAACTGACCCAATGAATTTCCACCACTGAAAGCACCAAAATGGACCGAAGGATTTTTGCAGATCACTTGTAAGCCTCTTTGGCCCCAAATATCTAATTGTTAATTTAGATTTACTTTACACATTATTGTCTTGCTGGCTTAATAAACATCAAATTGTTGTTAGTTAAATTTTTATGCAATAATTTATTTCTGCTTGTCTGTTCACCTTTACCACGGTTGCAGAGGTGTCAGTACACAACAACATATGATAATTAAAGGTCAAAATGAAAGTTATTGCACTTGGAAAAAAAGATGAAATATTATTTATTAATATAATACATAGTTCTTAATGCCTAGGCACTGATTCATTCAAAAGTAAAATTCAGCTTTATTTAGCATGAAAATCTTTCAGCAAGAGTAAAGATGAGTGTTCTATAATAATCAAATATATCCCGAAGCAAAAATTTTATAACTGCTCCGTCTTACGGTTAAATTCAAAATTTAATGAATACAATAGCGTATTTACTTACGAAGCTAATATATGATTAATTTTAACATCCGCTATGCAACAGGAAAAATTAAATGCCTATAATTAACTTTTCATTATTCATCATCATTCCATTTTAAAATGGTCCCTTTAATTTTAACGATTTTCTCTTACCCATAATTTGCTATTCCATATCAGTACATTAAACTTACACTCTTTTTAAAGCTTTTGCATTCTGTTGGTTTAATGAATTTCTATGATTCCTAGCTTTTATTAGTAAACTACCATATTTTTTCATCCATCTCATAGATGGTCTCTCTCTAGATGTTTTCCATTATGTTGGAGTCTAATATTTCAGATACCAACCAATTTGACTCCTATTCAATTTTTAATTATTCCGTGAGGTCAATAACAACTGTTTGTTCCCTCACTCATTTACTTTTAATACTTTCTTATTAATATCTAAACGCATTTCTTCACGAATCGTGAATTTAGAACAAGTTAACAATTATAAATGCATTGGTGAGATTATTAATATACATGGAAACATAATATGTGAAGTTAGTCATAGAATCAAACTTAGATGAAATGCTTTCGATAGAAATAACTTAGTATTAAAAAGAAATATCTCAATACGATATGGATTGAGACTTGGGCAGATTTCAGACCACTTGATATAGTATGGAGAAGCATAAGATGTGACAACAACGAGGATCAAAAGTGAAATAAGTACGTTTAATTGACATTATACTTATTGCTAAAAAGAATGAAAATAGATGAACCGTTTAAATCAATCCAAAAAGACCGTGAAAGAGAATACGAGAGAGGTGGATAGATGGAATGAGGACGTTTGTTAGTATGTTGTGGGGAAGAGAGACTAGACATCAAAGAAAGTGGATTAAACTTTAAAAAAATCTTCATCTTGTAGTTAATGGTTAAAAAGGTAATGATGATGGCTTATCTCCATATTTTGCTGCATCAGTCTGAAGTCAGATTTATAAGCAAACCCTGAAAAAAAGCCCATTTATTAAAAACTCTTTTGAATCATATCTAAATGTACCAAATTAAATTTTTTTTTGGCTATAATTCAATGCATTACGTTTATTCTAACGTAAAAACTCATTAAAGTTTATAATGTAAATTTAAGCATTAAGAAGTTAGAATAAATAGTGTTAAAAGATCAGCAATCGGTGACAAAGTACAGTGATACACTGAAGTGGCTTGATCATTGTATCCTATTGCTTAGTTGCATTAATCTACAAGTCCCGACTTATTGGAGCAGGGATAGAAAGTCAGAGCGAGAAGCTCAAAGTCATAGATTTTTTTTTTCCCCATATATCATAGCATCGGCCGGGACGCGAACCCACAACCGTCTGCAACCAACTACTTGCTTGCATGGTGGCTGCGATACCTCTCGGCCAACAATGCAAGACTTCAAAGTCATAGATATGATCCAATCCCGTCATTTCGACTGAACTATTTATAAACTTTCGAGCTAAAAATCATTCGTTTATTATTATTTGATCAGTTTACGTTCCGGCTGGGCAAAACATCCTATATACTGATGAATTTTATCGAACTAACACCTTTAACGTATACACACACGTGTGTGTGTTAATAAAAAAAAATACTTGGGTTAGTGCAGTGCCAGAGGGTCAGATTATAGGTCTTCAGATTGTTTCCAGTTCTGATACTTCGGGCGCTCGATTTTTTTTAATGAATATTTTTGCAATAAAGCTATTCGATTTTTTTAAATCATTTTTCTTATTTATTTGTCAAAGCGCCGGCCGGGAAGCGAACTCCGGGACAACCGTTTGTAAGGCAGCTGTGCTAACCACTCATTTTTTTACAAATTTGTTATTAGCTGTAACCTTAAATTCAATAAGTGGATCCTGCTTGTGTACTCGTACTATGTGTTTAATAGGTTTGTAATGATTTCCATACTATATACCAAGAACTGGGTTCAAATTCAGGCTAAATAATTTTTTTAAAAAAATATCGCCTTATGCAGTTTGAGGCAGTGGTATATGATGGATGCGTTAGCTAAGGCTTAACTTACCATTCGATAATTTTATTTTTTTTGTTTAATATCTAGATAATAAAAATATATTCTCTTATGTGTAGTTCTACCCACGAAAGTATACAAAATGTACATACGTGTTTGTTAACCTCCACATACATATATATTGTACGTGTGCATATAATTATTCTATTTTGACCAATCTTTTAAATACAGCAGTTTTTTCTTAAGCGATCCTTTAAATGGTAGAGCCAAAACTAGTTAAACATTCAAACATCACTTGATTCTTTTTCTACAAATCATCTTTACTTTTCGTAATGAAGTTTTTCTTGGATGATGCTTCATTGAGCGAAGTCTTATCTCTGGTAAGCAGGTATTGTGGAATGGTCCATTTGTCTTCATAGGGTTAATAGGTTGAAAGAGGTTGAGCAAACTTACTGCTTAATGTACAAGTTAAAAAATACATTTATAAAAAAAAAAAAAAATAGGCAGTTCAAGCTCATATATGTAGACTTGGTTTTTTTAAAAAAAAAACAACCCTATTCTAGTTATTTAAAATGTGAACAAAAAACTTGGATCAAATAATTTTATTTGTATAGATAGATATATTATATTCCTTTACTTCATTATATATACCAGTAATTTAAGATTTGAATCCGAGTTCAGCTCGAAAATTGTTTTTGATAACCGATTATTTCTAAGCAAGTTTTTTCAGTTAGCTGACTTATAGATAACCTAACTAGCCATTAAATTATTGTCTAGTAAATGAGCTTGTTTTTAATTAAAAAAAGAAACCTTTTGATTTCTCTTTGATGTCTTAAAGAACCAAGAAGAACAAATTTTTAATGTCCACTTCACATTTATGAAAGCCAAAACAAATTATGGTCTTTATTTTTAGAAGGCTGTAAACTCATTAGCCAGTGGAGTAGTTGCAGATTTATAACCTGGATATTCTTAGCACCCTCAGCCCTCAGATCTCCAACTATTCCATTGGCGAATGAGTTTACAGCCTTCTAAAAATAAAGATCATAATTTAGTTTTGCTTTCATGATTGTAAATGTATATATAGAGAATATCCAGGTTACAAACCTTACTTGTCATTTGATGATGACTTTTTATGTAGCTTTCAAGTGGGAAAAAATTGCATAAATTAAAAGAACTATTGAATACTGTTTGATATAAGTTAGAAGAAAACATAAAAGATAATTTATTTGAAAAGTAGCCACATATTTTATTATACAAATAAAGCATAAATGAAATGGAAATCTCTATAAATAATATATATATAATAATAATAATAATAATAATAATAATAATAATAATAATAATAATAATAATAATAACATCATGGAGATAGTTGTCTTTCAGATAAAGTGGCAACATTAGTTACTCAGTTTAATGGAAGATACCAAATGCAGTTAATTTGGGTTTGTGCAAGATACTGAATGCAGATAATTTGGATATATGCCCCAACAAGTTCTTGTAATTAAGAAATAGTGAAAAATCATTAATTAGATATTATACATATTTTTTAAGACCTTTGAAAATGTATTAGTACTGAAATGAAAAATGTTTTCACTGACAAAATCTAAATTGTAAAGACTGGGTATAATTATGTGTATGAGTTTCATACTGACAAGAATTCAAATGAGGTTTTGAAAGTATATTATAAGAAATATTTTTTTTGGTAATGACTTTGTATAAAAATTTCATATCTCTATTTCTTCTCCTACCAAAAGAGATGCGTTTTGATTATGTTTATTTTTTTTTTTAATGTGGATTCCATAAAACTGATGTGAATTCCAAAATAAGAAGAATGATTTGGTGGAGTATCCAAGGGTATTACCATATCTGTAAATAGTTCCCACCATATTGAGAGCTTTATTGATTATTAACTTTATGTGATCAAGAAAGGAGACATTACTGAAAAATATGATTCCAAGATCCTGAAAGAATTTACTTTTAGATTATTAATAGAAAATTATTTAATTGTAGAATTTCAGATTTATTAGAACAAGATATAGTAGAACATCTTTCTATACCCATTTAGAAAAACTATATGCTATCATATTGAAGCAGTATACAATCATGAATAGAGTAGATATATAAAATATTACAATCATCAGCATAACATACAAGGTGAGAGTATTGTACACAGATTTTGAGGTCATGAATATATATAAAGTAAAGGAACCAAAATACTAACTTGAGGGACTCCAAGATGACAATAATATTAAGAAGATATTCGTCCAGTAAATTTAACAAAAGCTCTAGTTTTTATATAGGATTCAAACCAATAAATTATATTATTTGCTAGACCAAGATTATGTAGTTTAGTAAAAAGGATGCTATGATCAACTTTATCAAAAGCTTTAGATGTATCAAAATAGATAGTAGCCAATCTACTCCATTTTTCATGCTCATATATAGTAATGAGATTTGTTTCTATTTATTTATTTTGGATAAAACTATGTTATGCAGGTACCAATAATTTACTAATATCATGCACTACTTTATTATAGATTTACCTTTCAAATATCCTTACAATAGTGTGCAAGACTGTAACGGGCCTATAATTATTGACTTTATCTTTAATTCCAATTTTAAAGATAGGAATGACTTTATTAATTTTTAGAGATGTAGGCAAAGCAAAATTTATTTTAGAGCAATGAAGAATGTGACAGAGAAGTGAAGAGACATATTCACAACAACCTTTATAAATGAAAGTGAGGATATTATCTGGACCCAGACTGGAATTCGATTTAAGTTGTCTAATGGTCACTTACACATTTTGTAGGTTTATTGAGTGAAATACTTTTTCTTCCATTTTTATTGATCAAAGTATGATCGTTATCATGTGTTGTGGTTGCGCAGAGTTTTCAGAAAATATTGAAAAAAATCATCAGCTGTTAAAGAAGAAATATTAACATGTTGTATTTTTCTCTTAGTGACATCCAAACCCTTAACTAATGACCAAAGTTCTTTAGGGTTATATCCACAAATTTTGCTCTCCATATCTTTCATAATTTTTTGATAGTCTCTTCTATAAATGATCTTTGATAATTTTCTGTAATTAATATAATTATTGTAACAAAAAAATCTCATATTTTTGGTTTTCATATATTGCCTATGATGATGAGATTTTCTTTTAATAATAGTTTTAAGTCATTTAAAAAATCATAAAGGGAAATAGTTATTGGGGATGAGTTAATAAATCAATATAATGATTAAAAACTTTTCCAAAAGATTATACACAACGGTTAATATCATTGGAAGAGTAAAGAGAACTCCAGTTAAAATTGGCAAGCTCCATCCAATAATATGCAGCAATAAAGTTTTAGAATATTTAACGTTATAAATTTTAATATTGGATGATGAATTTCAATTGAAAAGGCATAGAAGGTGGAGAAAAGCATTGAATATTTGAAAAGTTACTAAGAACGTAATCTAATGTATGAGTATTTGCATAAATAAAAGAATTGTATTGTTTGAAATTTACTAAATTACAAAATTGAAGCATTCTATAGGCCTTAGAGCAGCGTTTCTCAACATTTGAGTCGCGTTAAATTTTTAATGGGTCGCGAATATGCACCAAGAAATAAAAACATAAATATCTGATACAAAAATCTTTTTACATTTTAAAAAAATATTAATATTAATAAAAAAAATTGCTAAGTAATACTACCTATGCTTTGTGTAGCTTTCTCAAATTCAATTGTAAATTTGAACTTAAATAATCATAATGTTAAATTTCGCGCGATTATTTTCAAAATGTAATTGTTCAAAAAATTGCAATCGAAAATGCAACTAAAATTAATGCAGCCAAAGAGTCAACCATGAGATTAGCTTTAACTAATTTTATTGGAGCAAGAATTGATAAATTAATTGAAAAGAAGCAACAACAAAGCCATTAAATAATTATTTTGCATTGTATGTTCATAATTTAAATATGTTTGTAATAAATATAATTAAAATTAATAAATTAATTTATAATATTTTAATACCAAATTTTATTTAAATATGTTACTGCTGCAGTTTTACAATTTTTTTGCAGTAACTTCCAACAATATTGAAATCGAACTGATACGTCAAAGTAGTCTATTTTTAAAAATTTTTATACGTAACTTAAATAAAATTCTGTATAATTTATTTTTGTAATTTTTGCTTGTATTTCGAATATAAATAAAACCTTATTTGAAAAAAAAAAAACAATTTTTTTTTTGTAATTAATAAAATGTGTTAAGCTTTTAAATTAAAAATATGTCCTTTAACTCAACTTTTAACTTACAGATTATTTGTTCATTATAAATATTATCAAATTGATCCCAATATATACATATATACAGTACCGTGCTGATGTAATAACTCTTTTATTTTATATTATAATTTATGTAATAAACATTTGGTTCGCCGAACTATTTCAATGAACTCTATTGGGACGCGCGGCAAAAAGGTTGAGACACGCTATCTTAGAGGATAATGAAATATAATTTGAAAGAGTATTTCCTAAATATAGATTGGAGATATTAAAAACAACTGGAATAATAAAGTAAGATTTAGATGCAATTAAAAATTCCTTAAGTGAGCAAAGCTATTCATTTAACCAGATACAAGTAGTGTAGGTTTAAGATAAATAATACCCAAAGAACTTTACAACCATAATTTAAGGAATATTCCCACTATGTTGATTCACAAAATGGGAAATGACAACAATGGATTTACATGTAAAAAAAATTTAAGGTAATTAATGTACTTCCACCTCTCAAGCCACTTCAGAAGGTCTGTCAGTACAAAGAACCCTATATATGTTTTTGTCAAACAAATAATGTTGGATATGATTCCATTCACCTTAGAATATAAACAATACCATTCATATAAAAATAGAAATAAAGAAAGTAAAAAAAAATAAAAATGAAAAAATAAAAACAAAGTATGATAAGGTAATGATAATAACAACTACATCACATGATCACCATTCTTTATGCTTACACAAGCTGTTTTCCACAAAGGCAAAACTCTCCATACAGCAGTGCCACAGTGCAAGCCAGAGTAATCAATGGATGCAGGAATGTTTGTGCATAAAATCCCTATCTAGTGCTTGTGGTTTTCATCAGTAAGGAGCCTTGGATCTGAGAGCTAATGAGCTTAGCTTGAAAACATTACTGGGTTTTTATTTTGGACTAAGCTTTATAGTTAGCTAAAAAAGTAAAAGGTGGCTGCTGGAGAGTTGTGTTAGATCCTAAGATCTAGGTGCAGTACTCTCAGATCCAAGGCTCTTCACTGATGATAGCCACAAGCTAGAAACTAGTCTGGTGATATTGGATGAGTAGGTACTAGATAGGGATTTTATGCACAAACCTTCCTGCATCCAAAGATTCTACTGTATAGAGAGTTTTGCCTCTGTGAAAAATAACAATAGTAGCTTGTTGACCACTTGTTAATAAATTCAAATATATAATAGTTTTTTTAGATAAGAAAAAACTTAGATATTATGCAACACAAACCCTGATGTTGCATTTAACAAATTAAAAGATCAGATAGTATTATAATTGCTTAAATTAAATTAAGGGTATATAATACAATTACTTTGTTAAAGATTTTTGAGTCGAAATAGAACATCGACTTTCTAATTATCTTAACAGAAAGATAATGAAATAATTAGATGTGAAATGTAATTACTAATCTGTGTTGTCTAATTGTGTGTTATTACTAACAAGTTGTTTGTATTTGAAAAGTTTAAATAAAGTTTAAAATTTTTTGTACATTCAACATTCACTCATAAATGATGGAAATAGTCCAACATATCACATCTAATAATATACCATCATCACAGACTTTCAGACAAATAATGGAATAATTTTATTTAAAAAATATTTCTTAAAATTGTAAGATTGAAAGAGTGACTCATACAGTATTTACTTCAGCCTACTGGATGTAATAATAATGGATATATTATTGTAGAGGCACAATTTTTATTAATTAGGTACTTGAAGTAAATAAATAGCAGCATACTTCCTAAAAAGTTGTTTTTTTTTTTAAAAAGTTAATAAAGATTTTAGGGCTGGTATATGAATATATGTGAAAGTATTTTTCGCAAACTGGTTTGTATGATCTCCAAAACTTTCCCCCCCTTCATTTGGGGTTAGAATAGACCCAGGCAAAACTCTCCATACAGTAGTGCCACTCAGTGCCAGCCAGAGTAATCAATGGATTCCAGAAGGCTTGTGCATAAAATTCCCATCTAGTGCCTACTCATACAATATCCCCAGACTAGTTTCTGGCTTGTGGCCTTCATCAGTGAAGAGTCTTGGATCTGAGAGCACTGCACCTAGATCTTACGATCTAATGCAACTTTCCAGCAGCCACTTTTTATCTCTATTTAACCACAAAACTATGAGAATAAATTTGAAAACACAAAAATATTTTCAATCTAAGCTCAATAGCTTATATAGTCATATGAGTCAAAACTCAGTTTAGTAACCATACATTTTGGTGTCTTTGGCTCTTTAACAATCATAGCCATCATTATCCTATTAGGCAGGATTGTTTATGTGCAAGCATAAGAAATGGTGATCATGTGAGGGTTAGAATGGACATATTGTATCTCGTATGCTTGCCAATGAAACCCACTTCATCATTATCTTTATTTTCAATCATTATCAACCAAGTGCAGAATGAAGATTTTTCTATGTTTAATCTGGGTTTTCCAGCAGAACTTCCTTATCCCATCCACTATCTGACATATGGTCTCTCTTTAGGTCTTTTAAAATATATTGGAATTTAGTTGAAGACTTTAACTAACTATATATATAGAGAAAAATGTTCTGCCAATTCTATTTCTATATCGTAATTTTTTCAGTGACACTCATAATATCTGTTTGTTCTCTCAGTCAGGTTTTTGATCACAAGAAATTTACCTCCTCTTCATAGTTTGTTGTGTCATTTGAAGTCTTTGTATTGATTATTCATAATGGATTACATAGAACACACTAATATAGTGTGTGTGCATATATATATAAAGTTGAAAGGAAAACTAGAAATAAACACAGACAAAAATTATAGTAGATATTTTCTACATTCATTGAAATAAAAATAAATAAATAAATAATAACTCTGATTTAAAATATTATTTTATAAATTAAACTTTTAAAAGATCTGAATTATTATTATTATTATTATTATTATTATTATTATTATTATTATTATTATTATTATTATTATTATTATTATTATTATTATTATTATTATTATTATTATTATTATTATTATTATTATTATTATTATTATTATTATTATTATTATTATTATTATTATTATTATTATTATTATTATTATTATTGTTGTTGTTGTTGTTGTTGTTGTTGTTGTCATTGTTATTGTTATTATTATTATTATTATTATGATGATGATGATGATGATAATTTTGAGACAAGCATTACATTTTTGAAATTTTAATTAATTAAACAAAATCTTTATCTATTAGAAATCCCCTAAGTGAAAACATGTATATCACACTTTAATAAAAATTTCAAGCATGTTTTCAAAGGGATTAGAGAGATAAAAATAAAACTCTGTTTTCAATCAAGGTGTTATTATCACTTCAGATGATTTTATAAAAAGGTTGATAAAAAATATTAGTCAGTCTGGAGAGTGATTTTTGAAGAGAACAGTTTGGCTTGCAGTTTTGTAAGAGTTAGCAGAAGAGCTAGCTGTAAAGTTGGCTAAAATATTTTGTGAAGAGTTGGTAACTGTAGCTGAAAATGGCCATAGTAAAGCTAGCTGCAAAGATAGCTAAAATAATTATCAAGAGAACTGCCATGATGTAAGAATGCAAGGAAGTGGCTGTTCACTGATGGAGTTTGAATTTACATGGAGGAAAAGGGTCAAGATTCTTTGTAATTCATAGCCTTAAAAGTGTTCCGGAAAACAGCTTGCTGACCTGAAGCTTACAAAATCCAAGTATAAGTGGAACTGACTACAGAAGGGAGAAATCCAACCATACCTAAATTATGTACTTTTACCTGATGATGACAACAAACCTGGATTACATTTTCTGATGGACCAAAAACCAAGCTTACCAAGAAAAAGCTTGAAAAAATTGGTGTACTTATGCTGCTATTTGTCAATACATGCAGGTAACCACAGTTAAACACATTGTGTGTCTATACAGTGAGTTATTTTATTTTAATATTTCTTAAAATGACTTTTAAAATTATAAATTAATAACTTAAAGCAAAGCAAGTAAATAATTTGCATGAGTCAAATGTCTAAAAGAAAGACGATATGATATCTATTTAAAGAAATTTTGGTAAATCCTTTTTAAAAAATGACCTTAAAAGAAGAATATATAACTTAAATGCAAGCATAATTTTGTTTGAATTAAAATCAAAAAAAAAAAAAAGTTAAACCTTATTAAAGAATTAAGCAACACAATTTTATATACTTTCAATATTGAATTAATTATGAAAAATATATTATTGTAACTAGTTTAAATAGGTAAAAGTCAGTGTGCATATATATATATGCACACTCATATATGTAAAATTATAATCATTTTTTTGTTAGTGAATATTAATTGTATATTATAAATCATGTGTCTGTGTGCATATATATATATATGTGTGTAAACCAATGTAACAATTTGAATTTTGAATAGCAATTATGTAAATCGCAATGTGATTATTTGAAATTTTGTATTGAAATCAAAATCAGAAAGTTTATATGTGTGTAATTTTATTTTTATAAGACCTTAAATTTTTTTTGTTAATAATAAACTTGTATTTAATTGTTAAAAATTGTTTCCATCATCTCTTGGTCACATACAGTAATAGAGTTTATGTTCTCTGAGCTAGATTTGTGCACGGGATGAATATATGAATGGGGATGTGTATTTAGTGCTTTGGGGCATCCAGAGATGATCAATCATCATCCTGGTTGGTGCAAAAGGGAATACTCTTTAAAGCCCATGCACTATTATTTTTTATTTTACTTTAGTCTTACTAAAAATTTAAGTTTATAGTTGGCCACTACAAATGGCCTGAGCATTGATGATGATCAGCATATTTTTATCTCCCAGCATTATTGTTTTGATTTCTGATTATTGTGTATTCTAATGGATGGGCACTAAGCTGATGCATCCAAGTTATGTTTAAATAATTTCCCAAGCTGGCAAAGGCTCAATAGTTAGCCTGTTCTAAAGAAGACCCATTTCCAATCCAGTCACAATGTTGACTGTTGATTTTATTCTGATTTATTGTACTGATTTGTTTATTCCCATCAATGATGATGATGGATGGTTATTTCTCTCGAGTATTTACTTGTACTTATTTTTTAAATTATAATGCTGGTGGATTTATAGTTGCTCTGCTGATCTCTCAATGATCTCAGAGATTCTCTAATCTCGTACTCTTATAAAATGCTATATTACTTATATACACTTTTGTAAATTATTAATTTTATATTGTGTTGAACTGGGGTTGATGATGATTATTGCCACCCCTCAGTTCACACAATTTCCTTCCACTTTTGATACCCCTCATCTCATTACAATATGTAACACATCTATTAAAAGTATTATTTTGACATAACTTTTAGTATTAAATTATTTCTACTAAATATATTCCATCCAAATTTTTCTATGATTAATTTTATTTGTTATGTTTCTTTTGTACTAATGATATGATTCAAGATATGTGTAATTATTAACTTCTTTTAATGCATTATTATTCTTTATTTTTTCTTTTTGTAAAAACTATTGAATATTACTATAATCTTTTTAGTATTTATTTTGACCTTAAAATTTCTTGATTTCCCTTGATAATTCTTGTAACATTTTGCTAAGATCTGAAACATTATTTGCAAATTATAAATGACTGAAATAAGATCTATTTTTATTTTCTTAGTTTTTCACTTTTATTTACTCATATAACTGCTATAAAATTTTTTGGAAATATGGAATCAATCTTGGCATACATTCTTATCAATGTTAATCTTAATGACATCAAGTAATCTAAAGACTGCTGTTGCATTTTGATAAATATCCTTCAAAATTTGATGTTATTCTGGTTAACTTGATACAGTTTGATAAATTACATTTTGATAAATATCCTTCAAAATTTGATGCTATCCTGGGTAATTTGATACATTTTGATAAATATCTGTCAAAATTTGATGCTATTCTTGGTAACTTGATATGTTTTGATAAATATCCTTCAAAATTTGCCATTATTCTGGGTAAATATTCTTCAAAATTTGACGTTATCCTGGGTAATTTGATACGTTTTGATAAATATCCTTCAAAATTTGCCATTATTCTGGGTAAATATCCTTCAAAATTTGATGTTATCCTGGGTAATTTGATACATTTTGATAAATATCCTTCAAAATTTGATGTTATCCTAAGTAACTTGATATGTTTTGATAAATATCCTTCACAATTTGATGTTATCCTGGCTAACTTGATATTTTTTGATAAATATCCTTCAAAATTTGATGTTATCCTAAGTAACTTGATACATTTTGATAAATATCCTTCAAAATTTGATGTTATCCTGGATAATTGGTACATTTTGATAAATATCCTCCACAGTTTGATGTTATCCTGGGTAACTTGATACATTTTGATAAATATCTTTCAAAATTTGATGTTATCCCAGGTAACTTGATATTCTAAAGCTTTAATACTAATGGAAGTTCTTATAGAATCAAATGCCATTTCATAATCTACAAATACAATGCCAAATGACAATATATTATTTTTTTGATAACTTGAGTAGTACTTGGAGATGATCTATTAAGCAATAATCACATTTAAATTTAACTAGTTTTTGTGATTGGTATAAATCCAATGTTTTGTGCAAACAAGTTGTAATTTTCTTGGGAAAAGTTTTGCGTAGAATTGCTAGAAGACTGGTAGTTCTGTCATTGCCATTATTTTCTTTCTCACCTTGATTAAATCTCATTGTTACTATTGCATTTTTTCAATCAATAGTTACATTGTTATCATTTAGACAACTTGCCAATTTCCCTATTTCTTCATCTGATTCTTTTAAGATGTCAGTAATTCTATCATTTCATGGAACTTTTCCATTCTTCAAAGACTTGATTCCATGTTTCATCCCTTTATTTTAAATTATTGACAGAAGATATTTATAATTCTTGGAGATACTTTGTTTTCTTATATTACTGTATAGTTCTTTGTAGATTTTTGTCATATACCTTCTGCTGTCATTCCTCTTTTGAATAAATCCTTAACTTCTTAGTGCTGAAATAATCTTTCTAATACCAAGATATTGTGTTACACTTTTGGAACTTCTGTTCATTTCTACAACTTTCCATACCAATTCAATTACTTTTTTTTTTCACCCAAATATCTGATTCTTCTTAATGAATAATTCACAAACAAGATTCCTAAAGAATTATTTAAACAAACTTGCAAATAATATCCATGTTTTGATATATCTAATTCAATCTATTTGTCACATAAAAGATGGCCTGCATTTGGAATTTTCTATTAGTGGTTATGTCTATTTTTATATTAATCCAGCCAGCTTAAAGTTTTAAATACTATTTTAGATGAATGGATCACAAATACATTCATATTTTTATTTATTCTTCCTGTATATTACGTCTCAATGAACTGTACTAACAAATTGATATCTTTTGGTACTATTTATATGTGCAGTAGTTCTTAATAGACTATTAGTTATCTTATGGTCTTCTTGTTATTTTGTATTTTAAAACAATTTTCAAATTCAATCTTAAATTCATTGGAATATTTATAAATATTGGGAATGTCAATAAAACCAATCCAGCCCTATTTTATCTTTATTTGGTTTATTTGGAAACTTTCCTTTTCCAGCAAATTTCCAAAGTCTATTTTTTTCTCCATGTTCAAATTTACTACAACAATTTCTCTGTCAATTCTTTTCTTAATTTTAACATGATTGTCTCCTGAACAATTTTAAAATGTTGATTGATGGGATCAAAAGCATTTTATACATCATATTAAAAACCCCTACTTCAACATCACAATGAAAACTTGTTAGGGCATGAAAATGAATTATCTGCATTTGGTATCTTCCATTAAATTGAATAATTAATTTTGCCACTTTATTTAATAGACAACTATCTCCACAGTATTAGTATTTTTTTATTCATAAAGAATCTCATTTTATTCGTGTTTTGATTATTTGTACAATAAAATAGGTGGCTATTTTTCAAATGAATTGTCTTTCATATTTTTTTCTAACTTTATTTGAGACAATACAATTCATGCATTATTTTGTCACTTGAAAGCTACATAAAAAAGTTATCCCAGTAAAGGTGTGTAACCAGGATATTCTTAGAACCCCTTGCCTTTCACACACCCATTTGTCCAGCTTTAAAGAAAGTTCAATAAATATATCAATTAAGGACTATCTAGTGAGAATAAAGTCCATAAAATGTCTTGGTCTTAAATATAAAAGTCAGTAAAATGGCATCACTGGTTATGTGTTGGTCAAGCAGTCCATTCATATAGCATATAAATAATCACAACTAATTACAGATGGAGTGACATGAAAGTATGAATGGAAGTTACAGTTCCATAGTGATTAGTTTAGATAGGTTGAGTGTCTACTCATGTCAGAACTTTTCTAGGTTTACTTTAAGTGGGTTTTGTTCCCTCATGACAGGTGACCTCAACAGGTTTGTGTTTAATTTCCTTTGTTTTACTGGATATAGTTTTGGGAACTCCACTTTTATTCTATGCACATTATTCCACAGCTATATTTTAATCCCTAATAGCATGAACCATTCCCTATTGATTAGTGGTGTTATTTTACAATATATGAATTTAGGACTTTGACCATTCTGCCTATGTCAATGAGGTTCCTGTTTGCATCTCTTGCTCTTACTCCCATTCTTTCAATTCTTGGTTTTGTATTTTTGAGTTCTGCACTTAGTGTGACCCAGTCTCTGTGGTTATGATGAATATGCCTACTCCACTATCTATTTCCATTTTTGATTAGTTTTCCATATATCAGCATTATTTGTTTGCTGTTGTTTGTCTCAGCTTTATGAATTTCTGGGAAATGTCTGAATTTCTCATTTTGTTTCTCAGAAGCTTGTTTGTTTCTTTAGATTTTTTTAGTTTTGGTGTAACAAACTCCCACTAAGTGGCTCACCTTTCTACAATCATTGCATCACATGTTCTTGCTGCTGTATTCACATGAAAGGTGACCAGCATTTCCACAGGGAAAACATTCCCAATTTGAATTTACATTTTTCCCTTCCCTGCTTGTTTTTAGGATTGACATTTGATTTAGGCTACCTGCATCTGACTTTTGAAATTCTTTTGCATTATTGATTAGTAAATCATGAGTAAACTTCATTTTTAATCAATCTTGTATAAATTAATTTAGAGATGGCCAATAGGAAATAAGGCCTTCTAGCTAAGTCTCTTAAGGCCATATCATAGGCTTTGTAACCTTCCCCTTCACTTGGCATCTGTTACTTGTAGTCTGGCTATATGTTTGGGATTAAAATGATTATTTAGCTACATAATAACTTCCACATAAGTTAAACTTTCAGAGTCATCAGGTTCATGATTGGTTTGTGATCTTGGACCCTGAAAAAGTAACAGTGTGACACAATTTTAGTGACATTGTCTTTTATCCTATTGACTACAAAATATTTAGATATATGAGTTATATACATGGGCCACTCAGAGGGGTAGCTAACATCAAATTTCCTTATGCCTAACTGAACAGTTGCCATATTCTTTATTTCCATCAATTCTTTAGTCTATTACTGGCTTTATGCTCTGTACTTTCACGCCTCAACCCTCTTAAGTTTGTGCTTTTTTTTCAATTGACTCCGAAAAATGCCAAGTTGCCTTTTTCCATTTTACTGTCTGTCTGAGACAAGCTGGCTTTTTCTAGTTAACTGTCTGACTGAGCCAAGCTGGCTTTTTTTTTCAATTGCCTGGCAGTTGTGTCAAATAGGTTTTGTCTGATGAATTGATGTTAACTTGCCCAATAAAATATGAGGACCCAAGTATGTTTGGTTATATAATAATAATAATAATAATAATAATAATAATAATAATAATAATAATAATAATAATAATAATAATAATAATAATAATAATAATAATAATTATTATTATTATTATTATTATTATTAATATTAATTTATACAACTGAAATTGATAATGTTTTTATATATTCATAAAATTAGTTAAAACATAATTACAATACATTATGTTACAGATAAACTATTAGTATAATAATCATTAGTTACAAATTGAGCTATAAGGCATACAGAAATTATAATATAGGCCAGGAAAGGCTCATTCATACATAAATTCCCTTTCTTCACTTTCAGTGGGGATTCTACTAGATTGAAGTCCACTCAGCTTCTGGATGTATGTTTACACCAACATAGAAGGCATTAAATAATAGCTAACAGGTATTTATAGAACGCACACAGTCCTTAGAGAAAACTTCTTTTATTAGATAGTTCATTAATTGTCTGCTCAATCCATTTTCCATTTCTATATTTAATTGTCTTCTTTAATATTTTTGTGCTTCCTATTCTGATGTACTTCGTCTTCTTTAACACTTCTGATCTACACACACACAGCACTTACCAAGTTATTTGTAATTTTTAACTTGCTCTAATTCATGATTCGTAAATAAATATATTTGGATATTAATAAGAATGAATTGATATTAAATGAATGAGGGAACAAATAGTTATTATTGATCTTACTGAGAGAATTAAAAGTCTAAATAGGATTCTATACGCTGACATTTGAAGTATGAAACTGGATTCCAACAAAATGTAAAACATCTAAAAAGAGACCATCTACGAAATGGATGAAAAAAATAGGACTGTTTACTAATAAAAGCTATCGATCAGAGAAATTCATTAAACCAATAGAATATAAAAACTTTAGAAAGACACTTCAAGTGAAATATCTATAGTTGCTCTTTTACATATTAGTACATTAAACTTCTTTATTTCATCCATTCGTTAAAGTCAGAGGGACCGTTTTAAAATTTGAGTGATGATGATTAAAGATAATGATGAATAATGAAAATCTAATTCTAGGTATTTAATTTTTCCTATTGCTGTGCGGATGTTAAAATTAATAATTCATTAGCTTGTAAATAATTAGGTTATTGTATTCATTGTTAACTAAATTTTGAATTACTGAGCTGTTATAAAAATTTTGCTTCGGGCTATGTTTGATTATTATATAGATCTCATCTTTACTTTTGCTGAAAGATTTTCATGCTAAATAAAACTGAATTTTATATATTAAATTAATAAATAATAATTCATGATTTTTAAGTGCCATAGCATTAATTTTGATCTTTAATTATCATGATACCGTTATGATATATATATATTGCTGTGTACTGACACTCCTGCAGCCGTGGTAGAGATAAACACACACGCAGAAATAAATTATTGCACAAAAATATTACTAACATTAATTTGGCGTTTATTAAGCAGCAAAACAACAATGTATAAAGTAAATCTAAAGTAACATGCACATATACGCGGCCATAGAAGCATACAAAATATTATATGTAGTCTGCCAAAGTTCTTTGATCCACTTTGATTCTTTCAGTGGTAGAAGTTCACTGGGTCCGTTATGAATTAATTTATCAGCATTAATTTATCAAGCTACATCTATGATATATATATATACACCCGCGTACAAATCAGTTCTACATGACTGGTCTTACTTCTGTTTACTATATTTGATTCTGAGAATAAGTAATGCAGTATACAACCGTAATTGCTTTTTTGCTTTATGACAGAATAACTAGAAAATCTTTTATAGCCAATGTCATTAAAATTTCCACTGTTACCTATAAGCTGGAAGAAATTTCCTTCCTAGATAACTAATTACGGCTTTAAGACTTTAAGGGTAATTAGACTAGTGGTCCAATTCTTACAGTTTACATTTTCAAATGTTGGCTAAAAGATTAAAAGATAGAGATGGTAATAAAAAAAAAAAACGCGAAAGAAACTTTTAATGAAAAGTTATACTGAAGAACATTAATTAATTATTTATTTAAGGTGGAAAAAAATATAATTAATTTTAATCTTGCTAAATACAGCTTTGTGAGAAATAGAAAGGTGGATTATTAAAAAATATAACGGAAAAACAAACTATACGAGATTATTTAGGCGTAAATTGAGTAGAATTTGAGAGATTAAAATTTTTTAATATAGTAAGTAAAGAAAGAAGGATGAGACACAAAACTATCTACGCAAGAGGTTTATTAACTTCAGCAGTCTTCATAAGTAATCTAAGTAGCTGTTATCTGGCATGCATTATCAACAGTAACTATGTGATTCCTCAATTCATGACAGTTTCTTTTTTTTAAAGAAGTTTGAATGAGTTTCACATCATTATCAATCCGTGGGATTGTGTAACACTAAAAATTAGGAATTCAGTATGACAATTTATATTTTTAAGAATTAAATATATTGTTAAAACAGTCCGATAGTGCCATTTTATTTTTACACTCATTCCAATTTTTTCACCATCAAGAGCTTGGAATTAGTGTATTTATATATAATTTACCGCTAATTTTTACTTTTCATTAATTCAAAAAATCTTCAGGTTTTGAATTCCAATATATTTAATTAGTTTATGAATTGTGACTTCCAGCAGCGACAATTCAGAATTTAAAGCTGAAATTAATGTATTTATGCATCTAGCCGCTATTTTTAGTTCCTTTATATCATCAAGCTAATAGATTGAAGTTTCAAAAACTTTAAGATTTTAAATCTAAATTAACTTGATTGCACAATTATATAGATCTAACACATAGTCAGTAATTAAATAATTTAATGACGTTAGTTTTGTGATTACGTTAGAGTTTATTTTTTGAATAAGGTATTTAATACCAACAAAAAAAAAAATCACGTGACACCTTCCACCTTATTTTTAACATGTTTTAATGAAACAATTTTTCAACTTACTTCAATTGTCTTCTGTAATTAAGGATTTCAATTTAATACCAATGGTTTCCAAATAAAATTAAAAAAAATTTTTTTTTCATCAGTCAAATAGTTTATTGTTTAGAAGATCACAAGGAATTTGACTACTGGAAGCAACAGAACCTCTTGGGCTCCGAGTCTGCCACTCTACTATATCAGATCGTACTGGAATAAAAAGTAATTAAATGGTGTATCGCTAGGAGGAGCAGTGGAAGCGACAAAACTAGGCAGTGATCCATGGACCATAAGATCCAGAGTTTCTACCACTGTACTAAACCATGCAAAATATTGATCAATGAATTGGAATTGCTATGCATTACTTGCTATTTGAATATTTAAATATTATGATTTTTTGAACAACTAATTATAAAATTAGAGTTGAGTGCTAACACATAGCACTATTAATTCTTCAAACATATCTATTACTTATTTTATTATTTACATACCCCCAATTGTATATTAAGATGGAAAAGATGCTAGAATAAATTATCATAAATGAGTAGCAATAAAGGGAAACTATCTATTTTCACCTTATCGTAGTGCCCAATCTCTCATTGTATTGAGAATTTAACATGCATACATGTATGTACACAGAGTTAGATTCTGTACACTGGCAAAATTAAGCCATTTCCAGAGAGCAATAGACAAAATAGGATGCTTGAAGTTTCTTAAACCATAGATTTTATTTATTTAGTTTTATTACATTTCAGTAAATTGAAATTTAAAAACGAATATCAACATCACTGACAATATGTATTACATTGTAATAGGAGTATATACAAGTCTCAAAAAAAAAAAAGAATATGTAAATCATTAATTTAAATAAATTAGCATTTACATATAAACACTACAACATTTCCAGATGCTCATGGATGTATGAATCTGGCTTAACTGGCTGAAAGCATGCTCAGCCCAACTAATAAAATAAACCGAATAGACCTTTACTTCATCAACATTCATAATGTTGAAAACCAATTACAGTAAAATAAGTAAAGGAAAATAATTTCTGAATATTTATTGAAATAATTTTTATATTGGATACTGACTGTAGCAATGTTTTATAAAAAAGACACAACTGTCATAAGTTTTTGAATTATATATTTATATTTTATTTTGTCAAGAATTTTTCCATCAACTCTAAGATGCATTTTGAAATATCAACTCTATAGGTATGCAATCTAAAATAAAGATGGAGAGTAGCAGGTGTTGGCTTTTATGAGTACTTTCTAGTTCCACATTTGCAAGAGATATATCATTCTATATCTTAATAGTGGTCGATTTGTTTGTAGATGCCATTTTAATTGAAACTCATGAAAATGTTTTTATAGAAATAGTCTGATGGAAACAAATAATATTTTGTATTATGTTGTTGCATAAACTACAATAGCAGCTACTTGTTATCCCAAGTCTTCAAATGAGCAGAATCCTAACTTTCACAAAGACCAAAGCTATTAATTCAAACTTTTTAAATATTAATGTGAAAATTATCAACATACAGAGAAAACTTAATAATAAACAACATATCACCAAATATCATCATGTTCTATAAAAAAAAAAAAATTATGCATTATATAATTTAAAATTAAATTTAAAACATTTCTTATTCCTATAAATATTAATTAATTAAATTTTTTTAAAGCTGAATAAAGAAATTTAACTATTTGAAAGCTTAGAAAACAATTAAAAATGGTACATTGTGGCTTTTATTAGATGTATAATGTGTAACAAAATATATTTGTAATATAAATATACTTTCTCACAGAGAGACCTAAAATTTTTTTTAAAAGATCCAGAAAGAGACCATGACCATGCGTGAGATAAATGACGAATAAGAAAGTTTGTTGAAGTGATGGAGAGAAGTGAGGCTAGAGATTGGAGAAACTGACTTAAAAAAAGATCATCATCCTTCAGTATGTTGGTAAGGAAAAAAAATGATGTTTTCTTTTAAGAAGGTCCCATCTGTCATATGTATAATCCGAGTTTGAAAATTTGCAACAGATTTAGGATTTTACTTTGGTATCCAACCTATTGCTGACCCTGAACTACTAATCTAACTATTATAAATACAATTTGTATACTTTACTTCAAATACTTTATAGCAAAAAAAATTTTTATACCTACACACATACAATCTGATGTTTTGACTGTCCTGCAGTCTTCTTTAGAACTATGATAAAATAATAATAAAGTAGAGAGATATGTAATAAACAAACATAATTAATAAAATTAAAACAATTAAAAAATAAAAAATATATATTTATTTTATTTATTGTTATATCATGGTAAACAAAGGCAAAACTCTTCATACAGTAGTGCCACCCTGTGCCAAACAGAGTAATCAATGGATGCCAGAAAGGCTTTTGCATAAAATCCCTATCTAGTGCCTACTCATCCAATATCCCCAGACTAGTTTCTGGCTTGTGGCCATCATCAGTGAGGAGCCTTGGATCTGAGAGCACTGCACCTAGATCTTAGGATCTAATGCAACCCTCCAGCAGCCACCTTTTAACCACTTTACTACAAAACTATGAGAATGAAATTGAAAACATTGTTAATATCTTCAATCTAAGCTCAATAGCTTATATAGTCATATGGGTCTGAACTCAATTCAGCTCCCATACATTTTGGTGTCTTTGACTCTTAAACAACCATAGCCACCACTATCCTATTAGGCAGGATTAGTGTTAAACCACAAACATCATATGATTACCTTCTCTATACTAGCACATAATTGTTGTAAACAAAGGCAAAACTTTCCATACAGTAGTGCCACCCTGTGCCAAACAGAGTAATCAATGGATGCCAGAAGGCTTTTGCATAAAATCCCTATCTATTGCCTTTGTTTACAACAATTATGTGCTAATATAGAGAAGGTCATCATGTGATGTTTATATCATGGTACTGAGGAAAACTGCTGGACAGACTGCGTATATGTGTGTATATACAATTAAAAAATTTGCTATAAAATATTACAGCAAAATAAGTGATAGATTTAGTAACATTTGCAAGTAATCTAGCTATTTTTAATAAAATAGTAAAACAAAAATGGTAAAACATTCAAACTCTTATCACGTCAAGGATTGGTGAATATTGTCTTTCTTTTCTTTCACTCCTTCTCTGTTGAAGTCTTTAACCTGTAGTGAGTTTTCTTTTGACTATTCTAAATATTTTTTTTCCTATTCACTCCATTCTTAATAATTGATTTTAATTATTTTTTGTTACAGAGAAAAGAACGCAATAATATTTTTATGCCTTTAGTATAAATAAAACGAATATATTCTGGATACATATATCTGTGATATTTAGCCTGTAATAAAATTTATTACTCAAAAGTTCATAAGACATTTGAGTGTTGGAAATATCTGAATTGGAATACAATCTATGGGCACTGAATGACATTTTGGCATTACCCCCAAAATATCCAGGGCTTTAAACATTTTTAAAAACATAAATGATTTAGTACAGTTGTAGAATTGGTGGATTGTGACGTCAAAGTCTACACGCAAGTCACTCCAACCTATCACTAACAGTGTTTAAATTTATTATGAACTACTAAGGAATAACTACTTAATTTAATATGTATTAATATATACAATATTCTGAGATATAAATATCATTTTTAAATTATTTTATATATATGTATGTATTTTTTTATTGTTTTTTTATTTTATTTAGTGTTTAATGTACAGTATATTGCATTCTTATATGCAATCTATAATTGACTCTAAACTGCTGTTCTGCACTTAATGAATGAATTGAATGATTAGTATATAAAATCTTTATGATATATTTACATAACAATTAAAAAAATAACCAAATGGTTAGTTGCATGAGAGGACATGTGATGCTTGTCTGCAGGATTAATTTAAGGTTAAATAATCAATTTGTGACATCTTGCAGTTAGATCTTAATAAAAAATATTTAAAATGTTGTGTTTGAAGTGAAGCACTTTGTAGAAGTAAAAAAAATAAATGATCAGAAATAAGGTGGAGAAAGATTTTTTTAAAAAATGGAAAAGTTAAGCTAAAAGAAATACAGTTAGAAAATGGAAAAATAAGTGGAAAAAACATTGAAAAAAATCAAAAATCAAATTAGACTAGAGGTGTTAACAGGCTAGGCTATGATTCAGAAACCTTTAAGACTCAAATATATTATTCTGTCACTGAAGCAAACATCACAGGGAGGGACTACATCTGTAACAACATGAAAAGTGACAGTCTTGGTATAACTATCACTCACTAAAACATTTTCACATCTTTTTTTATTATAACCACAACATATTCACATCAATATACTTACTGCCATTTTTGATATAAATTAAGATGTTATTGTTATAATGCAATTATCATCACTTGGAATATTAATTTAACCAATATGGGACAGAACTGCAGCTGTGGGTAGAACTGATGCATCATTTAGCAAAGTCATCATTCCATTCAGCATATCCATATGTGATTATGATAATAGAGACTTTCTAAATACAAATGGATTGGGAGATTTGATTGTAAATATGATATTGGAATATATTTTTTCCATATCTATTGAGTCCCTTGCAATCTGTTTCAGGTCTTTCCTAAAGATATCTAAGTACATGGATAATAGTGAATCACTGTAAAAAACATGTTTAACATTGACACACTCCCTAAGATACAATTTAATTTATAAAATATACACAAAATGTTGATGACAGTAATTAGCAAAAACAATAGAATGTTGCAGTTATAAAAAAGACTGTATAATAACAAACTGATGGAGAGAGAGAGAGAGAGAGAGAGAGAGAGATCACCTGATTAAGTGATTGTATGCAACTGCACATTGAGTATGTATACAAGAAATGTAGCTTGAAGCAGATATGTTTGAAATATATAAATTCAAATGTACAAATTTTAAATTTATTTTCTATTTAATAGTTTTTCAAACTATGGATTACTAAAAGAGTAGCCCTATTTAGTTTTACAGGGGAAAGGTGCAAACATTGGAGCTTAAGATTCATGGATTGTAGCCCCAGTTTATGATTTTAGATACTTCTTATGAACTATGAAGCAATAAAGCATTCAATTATCATTTTTACTAAAACATAGTGAGTCTGTAGATATACGTGGGTCTGCTGTAACTTAATGCTGACATCACAAAACATCTATGAATAAGGTAAAATCACATATGAAAGTTTGGCAAAGATCAACTTGCCTTAAATTTTGGAAACCTTAGGTCCCCAGCTATGAAATTTAATAATCATGGTCATTTAAAATAAATTTTATTATTTCTTGCATTTTCTGATGGCTAGAAGATCTAGATTTAGTTCTTGGCATGAAAAAGGAGTACCTTTTTGCCTAGCATGGTTTGGTACAGTTTCAGAGTGGCAGACTCAAGAGCTCAAAAGCTGAGCTTAGCCCAGCTCAGCCACTTTTGGTGATCAAAATTTCTAATAATCTCCCAAACAATAAACCATACATTGTTTTTTGTTAAATTCAATTTTGATAATTTGTAATTTTTTACAAAAATCACACTTTATGTAAAAAGACATGTAATAGCTTGATTTTTCTAAAAATTGATAAATATCTATTTAACTATTTTAAGGCTGAATTTTATTTTGACAAAATATTTCAAAGATGCATATATGATGTTCAAGATTGTTGTAACCTGTGGCACCAACTTCTTAAGGTGAGTGACTTCATTCAATGCTTACAGACCTAGACAAAATTGAAATAAGAGGCCTCCACTGTCTAACACAGACTGGTTGAAGTCAATAGTAGTATAATTTTGTTTTATAAAATGCATTTTAAAATATCATTGTTTGTAAGGTCCATAGTTTAGTAATGCCCTCTGGTGACTCATTACTTAACAAAGAAGCCTTTGTTTAATGAGTGTTCTTGGAACAAATTTGAAAAAGCTTGCCATTAATTTTATTCTTTTTAATGACAGGACTTGGTGCATTGGTGGAATATTCAGTTCTGGAGTTTCAGATATATGGATTTTGCAAAGTTTTTTCATTTTCAGTGCATGATTAAATTTCTTCTGGACTCCCAAAAACAAAGCCATCTGCTTATAATGATTTCACTTATTTAGAAGAACAATCCATTGACCTTCAGCTTCAATGTAATAATGATTACATTTCTCTTAGTTTAATTTTCACCTCCTAAAAATCTATCCAAATTAAAAAATCTCTGCTTGTAGTGGTACAAATACACTTTTAGAAAACTCGACTCTTTGTTGGAAATTAGAAAGATAAATTTCCACATATTTATAAAGATATATATATAGGATCTTTAGCATCTCTTCTCCACATCACCCTGGCACACTTTCTTATTTCATCCATCCATCTCACATGTGGTCTCTGTATGGGTCTTTTACAATCTTTTCATCCTGCAATGGATTGATAATGGTTGATGATGATGATATATAGGATATTTGTAAAATGTGTTCATATTTTAAACAAGCATATGATTAATTCTATCTAGTTTATACATTTTTAGGATATGTTATTTATAAAGATATAAGCAAATTTAAAATATGATTATTCTGGTCAGGTAGCTTGACATATTCCTCTCTTCCACTAGTAACAAAGATTGCATCAGATTAGATTATATACTTTTTATTTTGAAATCGATGCATTCATACTTTGATAGTGTTTTTATTTTACATATAAAAAACAATTTAAAGAAATGAAAAATCAAAGAGTCATACTTTATAAATATAAAACAATGTAATTGTGTCTAAGTACATAAATTATGGAAAGTTGGCCATTCATGTAGTAATGTTAGTAATGTTAATGTTAGTAAACAGGCAAAAACTCTCCATATAGTAGTGCCACCTTGTGCTAACCAGAGTAATCAATGAATGCCAGAAGGCTTGTGCATAGAATCCCTATCTAGTGCCTACTCATCCAATATCCCCAGACTAGTTTCTGGCTTGTGACCTTCATTAGTGAGGGGCCTTGGATCTGAGAGCACTGCACTTAGATCTTAGGAGCTAATGCAAACCTACAGCAGCCACCTTTTATTTCTACTTCACTACAAAACTATGAGAATGAAATTAAAAACACAATAATATTTTCAATCTAAGCTCAATAGCTTATATAGTCATATGGGTCTGAACTCAATTCAGCACCCATACATTTTGGTGACTTTGCCTCTTTAACAACCATAGCCACCATTATCCTATTAGGCAGGATTGGTGTTAAACCACTAAACATCACATCTCATGCTAGCACATAACTGTTAGTAAACAGGCAAAAACTCTCCATATAGTAGTGCCACTTTGTGCTATAAGCTATTGAGCTTAGATTGAAAATATTATGTTTTCAATTTCCTTCTCATAGTTTTGTAGTGAAGTAGAGATAATAGGTGGCTGCTGGAGGGTTGCATTAGATCCTAAATCTAGGTGCAGTGCTCTCAGATTCAAGGCTTCTCACTGATGAAGGCCACAAGCCAAAAACTAGTCACTAGAAAGAGATTTTATGCACAAGCCTTCTGGCATCCATTGATTACCCTGGTTAGAACAAGGTGGCACTACTATATGGAGAGTTTTTGCCTGTTTACTAACAGTTATGTGCTAGTGTGAGATGGTGATCATGTGATGTTTAGTGGTTTAATGTTAATGTTGTGAATTAATGAGATTTGTGTTTTTTTCTTTTTAATGTTGATTATTAAATGCTACATAAGATGGTGTACATGCTATAAGTTGGTTATAGTTATTATTTATTTTTTATATTGGTATATTAAATATTGTATAGTTTATTCCAGTATTTTTTGTTTATTATATTTCTTTTATTTCATTTTATATACATATATACACAGCAATTATAAAATATTAATAGTTGAGCATGTTTTTAGTGCAATACACAAGATGCATAACAACTATCAAAATGGAAATATATATAATATGTTTTTTAAATGCTTTTATTTAATTTGAGGACTAGTATACTAAAAAGCAAAAAATAATTACTGGATCACAATTTTGTTTGTTATGTATTGTTTTAAATGAAAGTTTGAGGAATTTATCAATTAAAGTAATACAGTTTGTGATCAAACTAAATCCTCTGTTATTGCTTGAATTAATTAATTTGTAGTTGCTCCAACACCTATTTAGATCACCTGATCACCATTTTCTATGCTTATACAAGTTGTTATAACATTGACAAACTCTCCATACAGTAGTGCCACCCAATGCAAGCTATAGCAAGTACTAGATGGAAATTTTATTCACAAACCTTCTTGCATCCAATAATTATTATGACTTGACAAAGATTATGTTGTGGAAATGAGATGGAGCAGAATATGGGAAAACTTAGACTGGAGAATGGAAAATAAAGTGGCTAACAGGTTTCTCTGGGCATAATTGCTGAGAGATTTTTGACTTCGTTTAAGAAGCTACAGTACATCACATCACTTTTATTTAGAGTTAACAACAACAAAAAATGTGATTTAAAAATATATATTTTTTGCTTGTTAGTGCATTAGTACTCAAATTAAATAAATGCATATATTATATTTTAGTGCTTGTATATATATATATATATAATAAATCATATAAAACTGTTTTCAACATGTTTGTTTTTATGAAGACAGTAGTTTTAAAAAAGCAAGTCTTACATAAACAATTCAAAGGGAAATTTAGATTTCATCCTTCATATCTTTTTATCTCTATTTTAATTAATTGCAGATACCTCTAAAGTTTTTTCCTCAAAACAAATGAAAGCATTCTCTTAAAAAATATAGTGCTATTTATTATGTAAGATTAAAAACTTTCTGAACTGACTTAAATGCAGTTTTAAATGTTGTTAGGCTGGAGTATTCTAAAACATTACATTGTTATATTGCATAGAAAACAAATATGTGTACAAAATTCGAATAAACTCTATTCAGTAGAATTAAAAATTGATGACTAGATTTGATCCAAATCAACAGAAGTCTTAAGTTAAATAAAAGCATTTTAAAAACATTATTTAGCAATCAAAATTCATAAGCTTGAAATTTTACTTATTTATATCTTTTTTCTCTCACTTTGATAGATGATTGTCATTAATCTAGTACAGGAATCCCCAACCTTATGCCTGCGGGTGCCATGGCGCCCGCAGACCATTTTTTGTGTGCCCACCACTATCCGAACATGATAAAAAATTACCTGATACAAATAAATTTAATTTTTAAGATTTCTTATAAATTATTGTATTATATTGTAATCAAATTGTAGGGCATACAATACTTTTATAGTGTAAAAAAGTCTATTATTAACAATATCCAACTATAAATTTACATTGAAAAAATAAATCGTGCCCACCATCTGGCCGGTATTAAAGAATGTGCACTTAAGTGCAAAAAGGTTGGGGACTGCTGATGTAGTATATCACATTGCATTGAAAGTTTCTGTTTAGCTATTAATATTGTATAGTGCAATTACTCTGGTTAATTTATTGATATATATATGTTTGTTATTTATAGATTTATTGTTGTTATAATTTACATATTATATGCAGAGTATATATATATGTGTGTGTAATATTGTGGAAGGAAACAACTCTTCACAGGTGCAGTAGAAAATTGCCACACACTCTAAACATAGGTAAGCCACCTATGCTATTAAAACATTTATTGGTGGGAGATTGGGTGCCAATTTTCTAATGTATGTGTGGAGAGTGGTATCCTTCTACAATGTTACATATGTGTAACTTATATATATATATATATATATATATATATATATATATATATATATATATATATATATATATATATATATATATATTCAAGTTAAAACAAAGTTTTTTGGGTAAAGATATGACATGATTTTTTCTAATTTTTAAAAGAGGACTGACATTTTGGTAAAATAACCTTTGCCTTCAGCTGAATATAAAAATTATTCTATGGCCATTATTCAATAAGTAAGAACACATGAATAATTAAGTCACATGATCACCGTTTCTTATGCTTGCTCATAACTGTTATTAAAACAGGCAAAACTCTCCATACAGTAGTGCCACTCAGTGTCAATGGATGTCATCCATTGGTTACTCTGGCTTACACTGAGTGGCACTCCTGTATGGAGAGTTTTGCCTGTTTTAATAATTAAGAGTCATATTTTTGTTCAATCAAAACTAAAAACTTGAAATAGGAGCAAAGTTTAGAATTATGGTTGTGAAGGCTGATTGATTTTTATTTAAACTTAGCCAATGGTTTCTATAAATATTTGCAATGAACTCAATTTACTGTTGCAAAAAAAATACATCATAGTTTATATATGTATTATTTTATTAATTAATTATAATTTCAGCATTCCTTTTCAATCTCTTTAATCATGAGGCACCATTTTACTCTCACATTCATAGATCACTTTCACTGCAGAGAGATATCTAAACAAAATCTATGACAAAATATATGGACATTGATATTACAAAAATATTACCAAAATTACACTTTTCTTTATTTTTGCCGTATTATTCTATAAATTCAATTTATCCAAATCACTTCAAACATTTTTTAGCAAAACTCTTTATTTGTACATATACATGTACCTACATTTCGACTGACCTGCAGTCTTCTTCAGAGACAATTTATGTTGATCTTTTAAAAAAAAAGTCTTTTTCAAAAAAAAAATCAACATAAATTGTCTCTGAAGAAGACTGTAGGTCAGTCGAAATGTAGGTATGTGTATATGTACAAATAAAGAGTTTTGCTAAAAAGTGTTTGAAGTGATTTGGATAAATTGGATATTACAAAAAGTGAGCATTGTTTTGCAAGTTCATTGAAATGATTCTTTAAGAATTTTGCTTGTGAATTACCATAGTAACATATTTGGATTAGTTTGTTTTGTGAATGGGTTTGCTTTCTTTATGTGATAATATGTTGGACTATTTCAATCATCTGTCATTAAGTGTTGAATATCAAGAAAATTTTAACCTTTAATTAAAATTATCCAAATTGAAACAACTGTTATTAATAACACACTATGACAGCACAGGTTAGTAGATTACACACTGTTTTAAGTGGTATTATTCTCCACTTTTCTTCAGGTGTTTCTAGCTTCAGCAGTGACACTGCTGGTATAGTAGTTGAATTTACGTCTTCAGATTCTTGATCCAAAAGTTTAAGGCAATGATCTAGCCAACTGAGCTGTTCTGACAAAGGCTCAGTTGATTAGAATGTTGCCTTAAACTTTTATATTCAAGAATCTGAAGGTGTAACTTCAACCCCTATATCAGCATTGTCACAAAAAGAGCTGAGAATATTACTTGAAACATTGTGTAATCTACTAACCTGTGTTATTATTGTGTGTTATTACTAACAGTTGTTTGTATTTGCAAAATTTAATTAAAGTTTAAACTTTTCTAGACATTCAACATTTAATGATAGATGATGGAAATAGTCCAGCATAATATCACATCTAAAATAAATACCATCATCACAAACCCCTTCAAGTGTTTATATTCTTGCATTATATGTTTGATAAGTGATAAAATCATTTCAAGTTCATTAAAAATCATTATCAGAAGTATAAAAATAGAAAAAAAATATATATAGTTTTAAGAAAGGAATAATAGTTATGAGTTTATTTAAGATCAATTGCTATAATCTGTGTAAGAACAACATGTTAAAATCTTGCAAGTGATTTTCTCTTTTTTATATGCTTTTGTCATGTTTAGATAAAATCTTATAATACAATTTCATCAATTTCCCAATCTAGTTAACACTTTGTGATTCCCAATGGCAATATATTTTTTTTTAGAGTTTGCAAATGATTTAGCAAAATATTAGTATAAAATTTAAATTTTTAATTTTATATGTAATGATGCTAGCGGAATCTAGTGACACTTCTTTCAATTAAAACTGAATGATTCATTAATAATTCACAAGTCAGATTCCCAAAGAATTATTTAAGGTCCTTTTATTGGTGTTGGTATAGAAAAGTCATTGTCATTTCTAAGTTATTTAAGCGACTCTTTGTGAAACTGACGTGTGAATTATCATAGTTTACTTACAGGTTTGTTAATTTCTATTTATGTAAAGTATAACTAAGAATAGTCAAAATAAGAGTCATAGATCACATGACTCTATCTCTTAAGCTTGTAAGTTATAAATAGTGAGGATTGCCAATTCCTCAACAAGCTTTGTGATAAATGCTTAGCCAGAGAGGGCATTTAAAATATCTGTCAGGAACCCTCCCCCCAAACCCCTAACCATGGTTTTGTGCTTTGGCACTCCTCAGAGAGGTGGCAGGAAAGGTTCAGACATATTTCTAAGCCTAATATTTAAAACCATAAGTTAAAATTTCTTTATATTTATAGAATTTATTATAATTTATTCAAAATGAATATGATAGTGATTTCTAAGAAGTATATTATCATGAACCTGAACATGTTTGCATGGGAGAAGCAGACTCCATTTATATTATAAAGATGTTTTAAAAAAATGGAGTATTTATTGTTTTCTTTGAGAACATATGGCAAACTATAGATTGCAACAAAAAGCTCTAGTTAGGTAGAAGTGGTGTTGAAATATTTCAGGAAAAAAAGTTTGCTGTAGAAAAACTTAAAAAGATAGCATCATAAAACATCAAGAAAAATAATAGACCAGCATAATCTATATGTGGATGAATATATGGATCATGAATTGTTTTGCATACTCATTGTGAAACTTATTTCTAATATATTATCTTAAGTTTTTCTATCTTTTTCTTTGAGTTGGAACAGCCATAATTATTTTGTTTTTCATACATTATTGTGGCTAGTAAGATGCCAGTAAATATTTTTTTTAAAAATTACTATTTTTATAATTTTTTTATATTTGTCCATTGCAATTTAATGCAGTGACTTCCGTGTGACATGCCATTCAATAATTGTGGATTTTCCTAGTACATACAGCCTTCTATAGATGAGGAGTATATTCAAGGATTTACCATTGATGCCTTTCAATAATTGTGGATTTCCCTACTACATCCAGCCTCTTATAGATAAGGAGTCTTTATTCAAGGATTTACCATTGATGCCCTTCAATAAATGTGGATTTCCCTACTACATCCAGCCTCCTATAGATAATGAGTCTTTATTCAAGGATTTACCATTGATGCCATTCAATAAAATGTGGATTTTTCCTACTACATTCAGCCTCCTATAAATGAAGAGTCTTTTTCAAAAATTTGCCATTGATGTCATTTAATAAGTGTGAATTTTCCTACTTACATCTAGCCTCCTATAGATGAGTAGTCTTTATTCAAGGATTTACCATTGATGCCATTCAATAACTATGGATTTTCCTACTACATCCAGACTGCTATAAATGATGAATCTTTATTCAAGGATTTATCATTGATTCCATTCAATAATTGTAGATTTTTCTACTACATCCATTCACCTATAGGTGAGGAGTCTTTATTCAAGGATTTACCATTGATGCCATTAAATAACTATGGATTTTCCTACTACATCCAGACTGCTATAAATGATGAATCTTTATTCAAGGATTTATCATTGATTCCATTCAATAATTGTAGATTTTTCTACTACATCCATTCTCCTATAGATGAGGAGTCTTTATTCAAGGACTTACCATCATCATCAAAGCAATATAATATTTTCAAGATAAAGGGACAAATTTAACTCAAGAAAAAGTACTATAGAAGATTTATTCACTGTGTAATTAATAACCCTTAAGATGATATACAATAGTATTGTAAAATGCAATTACAATAAGTCAATGGTATATAACTTATATAATATTTATTCTGTATCATCATTTTGCAGCTATAATAGAATTTCTGACTTACTGAAAGCAAAGACAGTTTTTGTTATGAATATAAAAAATCACAAAAAAAACAAAAACAATTTTTTTTATTCATTATATACAAAATTAAAGTCTTCTAAAATTAAGTTGAAACATGTGCAGATTATTTAAAAACCAAAAGTTTATTTAACTAATTCTTATTTAAAAGTTTTGCACTTAGAAAAATGTTAATTTTCTCAGGCAGAAAGGTTGTTTATCACAAAGTTAAACTATATCACCAAAAAAAAAAAAAAAGGAGGAAAGATTTAATCATTTATATTATTAAAACTATAGTTGATCAATTGTACATTTTTTGATCTAATTTTTATTTAATTTAAATTTCATTTTTTAAATAAATAAATGCCGAACCATTGTTTTTAAAAAGTTTTTTTTTTTTAACAGCAAGGCAAAAAAAATTCAAAATTATTTTAGTTAGTTAATTATGAAAAAAACTAATTAAATAATAGAAAATAAGTCAAGCGTTGGTGGCCGAGTGGTTAGCACAGCCGCCTTACAAGCAGTTGTCCTAGAGTTCGCTTCCCGGCAGACACTTTGACACATAAAAAAAATAATAATAGGAAATAAAATGCACAAATATATATTATGTTTACCAATTTTTTTTTGTTGTATATACTTCATTTTATTTTAGTGGATCATGATTTATCAGAATATTAACTTCCTCCAATGCAGTAAATTTGTAATTGCAAATGTAAAAATGTAACATCATGTTTTGAAAAAAAAAGGGGTTACTTACTAAGCATTATATTGATGCCAATGTTAGAACATTTCTTTTTATTAATACTATGCTTAGTAAAAGGTTTATTCATAAGTTACACTGATTCATCATTTTAAAGCTTTGTTTAAAACAAAAAAATAACATTTATTGTATACTTTAAATGTGAGATAATGAATTAAATATTTTGTCATTGGAAAGTGTTCTAATTACTTGTTTGTTTGTTTTTTGAGATTTTTGATTTATGAGGCCATTGGAAAAACAGTTGAGCTTACTGTCAGAGATAAAGTTGTATATATAAAAATCTACATTTTAAACCTAAACTCTTTTCTAAAAAAACAATGACCCCAAGATTTTTTTCAGTTTGGATTTTTTGCAAAATTTACTTCACAAGTTGATAAAAAAAATTGCTACTTAGTCAGGAGATCGTGTGATGTTTAAACAACAGAATTTAAAGTTGAGCTTTAATACAAAAACTTTAACTATCAAACCTATTAAACTGTATCTTTAAAACCACATAACTGAGTCATTTATTTAATTCACATTCTCCACCAGAAAAAACAATTACGTATTAATAATGTTAATAAATTTTCTTATCTATTCACTTTGCAAATATAATAAATTTCCATTGTCATATTTATGGATTCATAATTCAGAGTTTCACTACTCATAACTTGGAAAAATATTAAATAAAAAAATTAAAAAGTCTTAAATTTGAACTTATAAATTTTAAATTTATGCCAAAAAAATTAAAAAGTCTTATTTTAAATTTTAAAATTATTCCTACCTATAAGACAACCATTTTGAACCATCTTACAGTCAGCCATGTTCTTATCTTGCACACTCAATCACGTAGTTGCCTTTTCTTTCTTTCTTTCTTTCTTTCTTTCTTTCTTTCTTTCTTTCTTTCTCTCTCTCTCTCTCTAGATTTATTAATGTAGTATTTTTAATAGCCTCATTATTTTGTTTTTTGTCTACTATTTTTATTGATGGATAGGTATGTATATTTTAAAATCAAATTGTATAGTAGATGAGTGTATACTCGCACGTATACATATATATGTAACCTATGATTTTAGATACTTATGAAAACCGAATGACAATGGATTACAGAGAATTAGTCTAATTTTAAAAAAATCCATATCATCATTATCTATTAACATTTTTTTTCTCTCTTTCATGAGTCAAAGTATCGTTTGGGAAGCGAACCCGTAAATCCGGGACAACTGCTTGTAAGGCAGCTGTGCCAACCACTCGACTACCAATGCTTGACAACATCCTTTTTGTATTTATAATTATAAAAGGAAGACTTAAATGTAAATGCTTATATAAATAAGTGTGTTAAAAACATTCACATGGTTTACTTTTGGAGTTCATAAAAAAATTGAATGTTGAAAGTGATAAGTGGGCCAAAGTCCATTGGTCCTGAGCTTCAGTCTGGCATTCTACCACTGCACCAAATCACCCAAGGAATCAGATATTATTTCATGAACAGGATGTGATATATGTTTCCCTGTATGGTTTTGTGTTGTGGTGGGTGGCAGATTCTGAAACGAAAAATTATGGATTGCTTGGATTTTTTATGAAACTATTAGCAGTAAGTCTCTCTTTTTTTTATGTTTATTTAAGCTTTTTAACAAATTTGTTTTTACTGTTTTAATATATAATAATTTTAGAATAAATTACGAAAAAGGAAACTGAGCACTATAAATAACCGATGATAAGTTCCATGGGTATTTACATATAGTTTGATGGTGATGAAAAATGGCAGCATAAACATATATGTAAATAAAGACCAATCTTCTAAAAACAAAAAACAATTTTTTAGGTGAATATTAGATAATATCCCGATCAGGAGAAAGATGTTAGGCAAAATGTTGGTTTATTATCTAATATTTACTTAAAAAATTAATTTTGTTTTTGTGTTTAGATGATTGTAAATGTGCGTAATTCGGTCATTATTTACACATTTCTTTGTGTCAGTGTTATAATATAAGTTCATAATTTTCTCCATGTACAAAATAATATTTTCTCTTACCAACCATCTATCACGGACTAATACGTATGTAAAAGCTCTCCGTCAGACTAATACTTAAGTACCGTTCCATGTTATTTTTTGGATGTAGTGTTACATTACATAGTTAATTTAATCTGCCTTTATGCAGAAAATGTAGCATGCACACACACATTTGTATGATAAAAGCTTTTCCCCCGATGGAATTACATTTTTCTCTACAATAATTAATAAAATGTAATGTTCCCAAGCGTTGATGGCCTAGCGGTTAGCACAATTGCCTTCCAAGCAGCTGGTCCGGGTTCACTTCCCAGTCAATGCTTTGACATAAAAAAAATGTAAAGTTCACTTTTTTTTTTTGCTCTACCTATTAAATTCAGATAAAAAAAGAGCTGAAAATAATTTATATTTACAACATTTTACGATTAAATAGCTCTGTCTATTCTAGTAATCTTTCTGCCGTACATGATTTACCGCAGTGGTAGAATAAGGGACTAGAGAGCTAAAGGTTTCTCATCAACGCTCAAACAGACAATTTTGATGCTTATGACACCTGGACAATTAACGATTCTTATGATGCTAATTCGTTTTTGGTATAATGAAAAAACCTGGTAGCTTAAAAACTACTTTAGAAATGTTTTGCTATTGTTTCCATTCGTAACATTGTATATATTTTTATTATAAAAAAAAAACAACATGCATTTTAATGGCGTAATGGTTCAATAGAAATAAACAATCAACCGGCTTTTTTTGCTTGGGAGTTCATAAGAAGTTCGAAACCGGAAGTGCGCAAACTGGAATCGATCCGAGAATCTTATATTTCAGAGTTTGACCTCCACCATTATATTAAACCACGTAGGGCATGGTTCGTTAATGTTTATGATGCCTTTTAAATATTTAAATGGCATAATAAATTGTATGAGGTGCAGCAAATAATAGGAAACTAGCGCTAGCCGTGATCAAATATTATCACTTGGTCTCAGTACTAACCCTCTTGCCTAATCAGTCTAGTCGTATTCGGGCAGAAAATATGCATACAAAAAGTGCAGTCTTAATATTTAGGAAATAGATGCAAAGACTGGCCGGTCTGTGCAATTAGTTTATAAAGTTTAAAATTCACTGAAAGCATTTAAACAGCCCGTGATCTATTTCCTAACGTTTTATGTTTTGTTTTTATTACTTATTCAAGAGGGAAAAAGCTTCTAAAGTGTAGAGAAAGAAGGTCGCGTTTCTAGTTGAAAGATTGGAAATTCGATTTCCGCCCAATACACTCGTTTGCTTCCATTTACTGGAGTTAGCAATATAAAAGCAGACAAAAGGAAAAAAAAGTTTGTATAGTACATTAAAAAAAGTGATACTAATAAAGGGAGGGGGGGGTGAGCGATGAATGTGTGGGTGATGTTTTTTTTAAAAAAAGGTTGTACGTATTTAATTTTTACGATTTAAAAATAATCTTTTATTTTATTTTTTAAATATAATCATGTTTGTTGATTCCAGAAAGATTTAGAGATTAAGGATTAACTATGAATAACAAATAAATAGTGGCCAATCGAGAATTTCTTCTGCCGCATTCAAGAGTATTCGTTCATCAAAAGCTCGGTACTGTTTCCATTCTAAACATCTTTTCTGTCTCCCTTTTTATCCTTGTTGTCTTTAGTCACTTAAGTTATTGTAAGGTCACGTTACCATGAATTTCTCTGCCGTTGATCCTCTCTCTATATTAACTGCGATAGTGGGATTACGTATCTTTAAAAACACATTTTCATCCTTTAGTTATCCACTTAGCAATTCTTATTGGCCATATTCGTTTGCAAACTGCCGCTCCTTCAGGTAATCACCAAAACAGAAAAAAATTAGCTCAGTAGTTGATTTAAGAGAGAACAGTTCTTGAATCTATTTCCAACTGAAAAAAGAGATGTGACAATCTCAATTTAGCCAAAATAACTTTTAGTGTCCCATCCCCAGATAAGTGCTAAAATATCACTAAACACTTTGATAACTGACCACGTGCTAATAATATTGACAATCATCTGCTTTAGATTCCACATGTTGCTCCAGACTATTTTGCCTAAGTCTCTTTTTAATTATTTTGGATTTTTTTTAAAGATTTCATTGTACAAGAGTACCACATCTCTCTATCATGCTTCTGACATGGATTCAAACAGTTCTGTGTAAACTTGAAAGTTTTTCCAATAAGTTTGGGATTTTTTTTCCAGATAGATAGATCATATATAACTCATCCAATCACCATCATCATCAACCATTATCAATCTACTGCAGGATGAAGGTCTCTCCGAGTTAAATCCATCTTCTCTGATCTTTAGCTTTTCTTCTTCACATTACCCCTGCACACTTTCTTATTTCATCCATCCATCTCACATGTGGTCTTTTTCTGGGTTTTTTACAATCTCCTGGAATACAGTTTAAGATTTCAATTGTCCATCTATTATCATCCTTCTGGAAATATATCCAGCCCAACTCCACTGCAGTCTTTTAATTTTTTCAGTGAGGTCAGTAATATCTGTTTGTTCTCTTACCCATATATTGCATTTTCGATTTCTTCTTGCTACTCCCAACATGCATCTAATTAATTAGTAATTGCGTATTCAGCTATTTTAACTAGACCATAAAACGAGAATGAAAAAATAATCAAATTCTCATCCAACTAATAATTGGAAAAGGCTGGAGAATAATGTCTTATTCACCATTCCTTAACAATGGACTGTTGAAGAGGAATTACAATAAATTGGATAATTGGGGTATTAATCTGCCATATCTTTATCTCTACACAAAGCTGTTTATCTCTATAGTTAATTAACCTAAAAGAGTTTACCAAAAAATATATTTTAAAATTACCTAAACAATGATCTACTTTTTCTTTCTTCAAGTTAAAAATATTTAAATAAATATAAAATTTAACTTTACTCCACAATCTTTTAGATCTTATCTTATCTTACATATACCCCCTGATTATTTTTTAAAAATCTAGATACACACTCACACACACAATGGATCTTCATAATATATACCAAACTATAGATAACAAAATTAATGTATATTTTAATTTTTAGCAGAGTTTGAATTTATAGTGAAGGGAAGATGGAAAGATTTATTATTAAAACCTGGAAAATTAAAATCCAAAAAATCCTGGAACAATGAATTTTGGAATAATGGTTGTCTATTTGTATTACTATTGAAATTTCTTGTATGGATATATTCTTTTTATTTTTTATTATTTTGGTAAAAAAAAAAAATCCAAAAAAAAAATTCTTTAAAAAAAAACTCATTTTGTTATTTCCAAAATCCAAATTTCATAAATTTTTTAAATGACTATTTATAGTGAAGGGAAGATTTATTATTAAAACCTGGAAAATTAAAATCCAAAAAATCCTGGAACAATGAATTTTGGAATAATGGTTGTCTATTTGTATTACTATTGAAATTTCTTGTATGGATATGTCCTTTCTATAGTTTAGTGCATTGATAGAATGACAAATTCAGAACTAAAAGTCCTTGAATCAAAATTCAATCTAATAGTTCCAGATCTCAAATGTCTCATAATTTCTTAAGTGACTAATTAGTTCTTAATCCCAGAATATGAATCAGAATTTTTGACAATTTAATTAAATAAATGTCAGATTGGGGGAGGAAGTCACTCAGCAACAAAGTTTACACAGTATGTCCAATGAAGCTGTTTTCATTGCCTATATGTGCTATGTAGCAGCATAATTTAATCATTAACCACAAAAATTTTCACATGATCATCACTTTCTACATGTGCACAAGCTAGTAAAACAGTAGCAAATTCTCCATACAGTTACGCCACCTAGTGCAAGCCTTACTAATCCATGAATAAAAGTAGGTTTGTGCATAAATTTTCTGGCATCCATTAATTACTAAAGCTTTCACTAGGTGGCATTACTGAATAGAGAATTTGCATAAAAAGTTTAAGATGTTAACATGTCTGCATCATAAGATATAATGTGAAATGTGTCACTATGATTCATACCTTTATAAAGTTTTCTATGCTCTCTCTGCCATCATGAAATCTTGGAAATCACTAGACTTCATGATTCATGGCTTCTTTGCTATATATAGTCTGAATTATTTCAAATATTTTAGTAGTTTTGCCCAATTTAAAACAATAACATATTGCTCTATTGTGATTTAAAATATAAAACATCTTGTCATATTTTGTATTGAGACTTGTAATCTAGGAATACTAATGTAACTTTTTATGGTAGATAACTAAACTATATGTCACTACGTCTCTTTTCCTGATACAAACTATATGTAGCATCAGAATTTTTTTTACCCTTTATAGTTACTGAAAATTGATTCAGTGATTATACTACAGGAATGAATCTTGGAGGAAAAACTAGTTACCTTTTTAACTCTTATCCATTTCTTCTTTTTCCCTTTATATTTTGCTTCTTTTTATATTTCACTATAAACTCATCAACACTCCTTTAACACTTTAAGCAAATAATTTTATTTATTATAACAGTTTTGACTGTACTAGCAGTCATCATCAGTGAATTGGTGTATTTGGATATAATGATGAAAAAAGAGTATAGTAAAGGGAAGTGTAAAGTGAGAACAGGGGTGTTTAGAAAGATGGAGAAGGGCAATATAGTGAATTGGGAGTCTGATGTAGATAAGCAATTTAAAAACTATAACATCAAGAGTATTTAGAGAAAATAATTATTGCAGAGATAGGGAAGATTATAAAAAGGAAATAGATATGATATTTAAGGAGTTTAGGGATAGTGAGTATCCAGAAAAAATAATAACGAGGAGTATTGAGAGTGTAGAAAGGAAATGTAGAAAGGAAGAAGAGAATGAAAGAAGAGTAATTGAAAGGGATAGGAAAAACAAATATATAGGAATAAGAGTACGTGATTATAGAATAGTTAGGAAGATTAATAGTGTAATTAAAAAGCTTAATGTAAAATATAGAAATGAGGTGAAATATAGAATAGTAAATAAGAAGAGGAAAAATTTGATCAAGGTTTTGGATAATAAATATATAGATAAAGAGAGGAATTATGTTAATGGGGTTTATATGATAGAATGTAAAAAGTGTAGGGATAAGGGGGTTAGAAATAAATATGTGGGTGAGACAAAGAACTCTATATATACAAGGCTGAGGCAACATAGGTATGAAAAAAGTTCACCAGTATTTGTGCATATGATGGAGATAGGGCATGATTTGGAGAAGGAAAGTATAAAAATAATTAGTTATGCAAATAGTAGAAGGGACAGGAAGATAAGAGAATCATTGTTAATTAAGAGAATAAGGCCTAGTATTAATAGAGAAAAAGGGATAAGGACTTTGGTAGTGTGAAATTAAACAGTAGAAAAGTTTAGGATGATTAAAGTGAGGGGAAATGTAAAGCTTAATAGGATAAAGAATTAAAATTTAGAGTAATTAAGTAATAGAAGTGGTTAATAGGGGGAGCTATTTGATGGGGAAAGAAAAGAAGTTGGGAAGTGGTTAATAAAAAGAAAGATGGAGGAAAGGTGAAGGTAGAAGGAAAGTTAAGGTAAAAATAGTTAAGTTTGTATTGATATTAAATGTTATAAGATGGTAGTTAAATAAGTAAAGATGGTAGGGAGTATTAGAGTATATATGAGGAAGGGAATTGAGGGGATGGTATGAAGGTATAAAATGAAATAAGTAGGGTATAAATGGCAGTGTAAAAAAGAAGAAAGAATGATTTTAGTTTATTGTTATTGTTTTTTGATTTTTAATATTTTGTTTTGATTTTTTAATTTTTATTTTTAAGTTTATTTTTTAATTTTAATTTTTGATTTTGGGTTTTTGGTCTTATATATGTAATTAATTATGCTAAAAATGATAATTTTTGGTATTAATTTTTAGATTAATGTTTTAATGAGTTTTAAGGGTTTTGTTTTTAATGGTTTGATGATAAAATTTGAATTGTTTTAATACATTTATTTGCTTGTAATCTTAAAAAATAATTTAAAAATGATTTTAAAGAAATTTTTATATTTTTATTATTATTTTTTTTGTTATTATTTTTTTTACTTTTTTTATTTTTTTTTATTATTATTAATTTTTTATAGTTTAGTTTTTATGTTTTGGGTTTTTAAAAGATTTGGGAAAAAAATTTTGTTTGAAAAGTTTTTGGATTGAGTTGTTTTTGCTTTATATTATTTTGTTTTATTATAATTTTATATGAGAATATGAAGAATAAAAATTTTGGTTGTATTGATATAATATTTGTCTAATTTTTTATGTTGTAGATCTGATGAAGACTGCTAGTACAGTCAAAACTGTTATAATAAATAAAATTATTTGCTTAAAGTGTTAAAGGAGTGTTGATGAGTTCATAGTTACCTTTTTTCCATGACACAATGTGTATAGTCTCAGAAATGTTTTAACCCTTGATAACTACTGACATACATTTAAAAATAGAAAATAAAATCGTAGTTACCTGATATATCCATGCTAATAGCAATCATTTTACTATAAAATACCTTTAAATAAGAGGCAAACTAAATCTAATAAATCAGATTGAATGACACAGAAAATTCTTCTAACTTTTTACTAAGTTTTTCCATCAAAGGTTTCCACATAAAAATGAAGGTAATAAAAAAAAATATCATTTCAGTTCAGCATTCCAGAAAAATTTTGCTTGATTCAGAACTGTCAGTAAAGCGGCAGATTAGGAAACTTTAAACAGTTCATTTCTGTTATTACTGATACTCAAACTTTAAATTTTCATATGAACGTTTAAGCAAAAGACCATTTGATTGCTTTTATCTTATCCCAGAACAGATATTTTCTAAATCTGTATTTAAATATGGTAACATCCACTCTATTCCACAAGCATCATACATAATGACAAGTTTTATTTATGATTGAATAAAATGGCATAATTATTTTGAGAGATGTATGGTAAGGTACAAATAAAATGGTATTGAAGTATTTTATTGTAGGGCAAAGGATATTTCAGAAAAAGCAGTAAAAGACATGATATGAGAATTTTCCATTCTTGCTTTACCCTGAGAATGATGTGTTTTCACTTTTGTTCCACTCTTTATTTAACAATAGCTGAATATTGATTGATCAATTAATATTGGTTAATTATCGTTTTTAAATGCAGGTTGTCTTGTGTAATTTCTTGCATTGCAGAATGGTAAACTTTAGAGCTTAAGATCCTTAGATCACATCTAGTTCCATCACTTCTGACTCTTGAACTTCTTATGAACTCCTAAGAAATAAATCCATTTGATTATTTATTTATTTAATATGGACTGACTACTTGAAAGAAAAATATCTAACCTCATTCAAGTTCAATAGTCACTGATGGTCATAAGTGCTGTAAGATTTGTTGATAAAATGTGAGCATATTTATTAAGAAAATATCCCATTGCATATCACTAACTGAAAATTCAAATACAAAATGTTCAAAATCACCCTCCCAAACATTACATTTTTTTAGCAACACCCTCTGTAAATAAATATAGAACATGATTCAAAAAGACATCATACTTATTCACAGAGGGTGTTGGTGAAAACATAATGTTCAGGAGGGTGATTTGAACACATATATATGTATCATTAAAAACCAGTCAACATTTATACAATCCCAATATCAATAATAATCAACAATTTTAAACTGTTGTCAAGGTAACCTTTTAACAGTAAAGGTGGAATCCCTTGGCAACAGTTTGAAATTTTTACTGATAATGGAATTGTCTAAGTGTTGATTGGTTTTCAATGATTACTTACAACCCCATTTAGTTTTTATCATTATTATATTTATTATTTAAATAATACTTTGGATGCAATTTGAAATTTATAACTGTAGTTTGTAATGTTGTAATTGACTATTTATTAGATTGCATTTAGAATAGATTATATTTTACCTGTTTAAAGATATTTATTTAAACTTCTTTGTATCAATAATTTCAATCTCTGTGGTCAAATTGCAATCTTTAATGTTTATAGGTGGTGTCCACCTTTATTTTTAAAAGGTTGCCTTGACAACAGTTTGAGATTGTTGATTGTTATTAATATTGGGATTGTCTAAGTGTTAACTGTTTTTAATGATGACTTACAACCCATTTAGCCTTGAGTATTAAATACACACCCATATATATATATATGATAAACAAAACAAGTTATAAATTTCGTAACTTGCTATAGCTTGCATTTTATGATCACTAGATGGAGCTTTACCAATAGCCCACTATCAAGCTTTGCTTACATAAATGCTGAGAGAGATAGAATTCAATATCTCTTTCAAATTATCTCCAACCTTTAAACCATGGTTTCAAGCTAGTTGGCTCACATCAGTTTCTAGTCTTCCTACACTTTAGTAACATGAGCCAACTAGTTCGAAACCATGGTTTAAAGGTAGGAGACAATTTGAAAGAGATATTGAATTTTATCTCTCTCAGCATTTATGTAAACAAAGCTTGATAGTGGGCTATTGGTAAAGCTCCATCTAGCGATCGTATATTTGCAATAGTACATGGTATTGAGGGGTATTTGAGCATAAAAACAATCCATATTGCCAAACATCAATTTTTATATGAAATAAAAAAGTTTACAAACGGAAGTTGATTAATCAATAGAAGCCTAACAGTAATGTAATGAGGATGGTTTGAATTTGCAGCTTTAAAAGTATAGCAGCTTCATCATCACACAACCTATCTACTTATTCATCCCTACCCCATATTGATATGTCCCATAATTCCAGTTGCTTTGCACATGGTAATTGGCTGCAACTAATAAATTGATATCCAATAATCACATCAAATAATGAAGTTTAATTTGATACATTAATATTAATAATCCATAGAGGATAAGAAAGATAGGCAAACACTTTACATTTTAATAAAATAAAATAATAGTGATTATTAACTTAATAAATAATATTTCTGTAGTATAATTTTTACTACACTACTCTCATGTAAGGTAAGAATTGATTTCTATCCACTTTTAACACATTGTGGAGGATGTAATCATGTGACCAAAGATGTAAAAAAAAAAGTATAAATCCCCAAGATGCACATTTTGCACAAAACCAGTACTCATCAGTTGGACCAGATAATCTCTTATGCATATCTCATTGTTTGGTATATATAGATAACCAATTACTACAATTTAATTGGTAAGTGTCAAACATAACTGCCCTTACAACTTTGACACAAAGCACTTGATGGATATATGTTAATAATTTTTATTAGTCATTCATTAGACTTGAGATTATGCACTTAATTAATATTTCTGCAGTGTGTAATGTTCACTGCATCAATCTCACACAAGATACGGACTTGTTTCTATCTTCTTTTAACATCTTGTAGAGCACTGGTCTTTAACCCTTGGTCTACAGACCAGTGCCGGGCCACAGAAGTTTTCAGCGGTCTGCGGTAGACTGACAGGAAAGATAATCTCTTATGCATATCTCATTGTTTGGTATATATAGATAACCAATTACTACAATTTAATTGGTAAGTGTCAAACATAACTGCCCTTACAACTTTGACACAAAGCACTTGATGGATATATGTTAATAATTTTTATTAGTCATTCATTAGACTTGAGATTATGCACTTAATTAATATTTCTGCAGTGTGTAATGTTCACTGCATCAATCTCACACAAGATACGGACTTGTTTCTATCTTCTTTTAACATCTTGTAGAGCACTGGTCTTTAACCCTTGGTCTACAGACCAGCGCCGGGCCACAGAAGTTTTCAGCGGTCTGCGGTAGACTGACAGGAAAGTTTGTAATAACAAAATAATAAGAGTTTAAACTTTTAATTAATATAAACAATTTTTATTTATTTTTTCATCTCATTTTTACACAATTAAAAAAAAAGAAACAGAACGAAAACAAAATCTAATCAATCATACATAAATTAATTTGTTTGTCTAGTTATCACAGATGTTTATGAGGGAGAGGGGGTAGAATTACATTTATTACTTTTCTAAAAAAATTCAAAATTAAAAAAAAAAAGTTTTTTATTATACAAACTCCATATATATATAACTTCATCTTGTATATTTAACATTGTTGTTTTGATCAGTTATAACAATTATGCTCATCTAAGGCTAAGCAGTTTACATCTTTAAGAAAATTTATCTATAGACTTCTGCCGGTCCATGAAACATCCTTATTTTTGCCGGTCTGCGAAACCTTATTTTTATTTTTACCGGTCCGCAGTTGTGAAAAGATTGAAGACCACTGTTGTAGAGAGATGTAATCATAAACATATGACCAAAGATGTAAAAAGATATATGATCCTAAGATGCACACTTTGTGCTGAACCATCACTCATCATTCGGACCAAATTGGGGATCATTCATCTTTTTCACATGTAGTTTTCCACAAGGTGTTAAATGTGAATATAAACTAATCACTACCTTGCATAAGAGTGATGTAGTGAAAATAATGCTACAGAAATATTATTCATTAAGTGGATAATCCCTTGTCTAATAAATGATTAATAAAAATGTTAATATACTTCCATTAAGTAGTTTGTGTCAAAGTTGTGAGGCTAGTAAGTTTTACACATTAATTAAAATGTAATAATTAGTTATCTATATATACTGAAAAATTATAAATATATATGTAAGATATTTATGACAG